>CM053792.1:457347613-457772613 GCA_028749045.1 Cupressus sempervirens
ACTATATCCCTTCTTAAATTGTCCTATAATTATACTAGAATAACAAAGCCTACTCACCTCCTAAGCCTTTAGTTATATAATTAAGTACCTACTATAATCCAAAATACAATTAGGATTATTAAGCTTCTAACACCCCACCACATACTTAAATCATCCCATCTTATCCTACAACCAACCCTTAACCCATAACCTACTTGCTAAGTACCATTTACTCCTAACCCAATCCTATATACCTTTACCACACCTTGCAACAATCCCCTTAATTAAACTTCCCATACCCCCATGCAAATTTTATCTAGGATTTAGGCCATGTGACCCTCTTCTTTTTCCTTTCCAAAGTGATGAGACTTTTCCCATCTACCTCCCTCCTTAGGTGCCTAGTTCCAAGGTTGGATCATCACTGATCCCAAGGTATTTCCAATCTAACATGTCCCCTTTTCCACCACCTAACTCCTTCTCCCTAGGTGAATTATGGTTGGGTGGAAGTCAAAACAAAAAAAAACTTTGCAAGTTTTTAGATTTGTTAGCACCTAGGAAAGAGGTATGTCCTATGTCAAGTCAAGAGGCCCATCATCATTGTTTAATTCACATGTGCTCATGATATGACAAGTCTAGGCCTCCTAGTGGGGACCACACACCCATCCCCCCACTTTATCCATGTTAAAAATGGTATTCACTCAACAAAGATAACACCTAGTTTAATGGGATTCCACAATGTATAATTAGGCTATAGATGTTTATGTTTTTTTTTTTTTTTTGTTTGGGGGATTGGTTCAAGTTTTGGGTTTTATTTTTCTTTTTATTTGTTCTTTTATTTTACCCATCCTTCTATCCCATCATGGACCTTCATGAAACATTTTTGGGAGAATCCAAGGGATATTCCCTAGATTAAAATATTGGACTATAATAGGGACGAGACTTATTTTTCTCTCCCATACAATAACTAGAGAGTAATTGATGCACATACAGGCCTATTCATTTTATGAAGTCTTATACTATAATTCCTACCCATTCCTTCTAAAAAAAATTCTTTGTGGCATGAGTTTTTTTAGGTATTAATTCTAATGTCAATCTTAACATACTAATTTACTCATCTTATTGTGGGTTCTATGGAAGTCTATTGACTTATTGAACTATAAACCTTATGAGACATATTCTAAAAATTTACATGCAACAATAGATCTGAATTTTATAATACATAAAATGAACTATTAAAGTATAACAACTTTCTTCTTGTTCTTAACATATGATTTTACAAATCAATCGTCTATGTTTTGAATTAAACCAACTATATTAGAAGAAACCTTGTACAACACAACTATACAATGTTCCTAACAAATCATTTATAGATCATCAAAGAAAGAGGGTTACATATTATAATTTTCTCCCTATTGCATCTAGTCATATAATATAGAACTTACACTAATTATTTCCTTGCAAGTAACTATGTACAATTTCTCAACCTTCCCTTACACAATTTCAACAATATATAATGATAAACAATCTCTTTTATGTCAAAATAAAATAACAATGAAGACTTGAAAACCATAACACATTTGAGATGAAATAGAATATTGGTCTCTCTTTACACATTTGATTTTCCAACTTGTCAAGGGGGAAACCCTATCATCTTCAAGGAATTCGTCTTCACAAAACCTACATACACACACAAACTAGGAACCATGGAGGCTCACCTCCCATCCTAGGCTTCCTTGCAGCCACCCACTAAGTAGGGGAACCAAGATCTAAATGGGATGCACACACACTACATTTGATAATGCATGACAACATACAAGACAACACATAACACTCCATCCCAAGGTTTACCCATTGATTCACCATTGGAATCATAAGAACATTGAGTGAATGTGGGCTCTTCAAGAGGAGATTTTCCATGTTAATACAACTCACACACATTGAATTTCACCATGCCTCTACAAGGCTTGCATCATACATTCCTCTCTTCATAATTTCTACTTATCACCCCCAAATTCATATTTACACTTATCACCCCTAATCAAAATATCAAGACATTGGCTTCAATGGAGCCCATACTCCATGAAATCTTCCCCCTTGTCTCTAAGAGAAGAGGCTCTCTACTACATTTTTTAGCCCAACTAATCCCTTCACCCAAGGCTTCTATTCCCTCCCAAGGGTGAGTGAAGCCTTCACACCCATCACCACATTCAACATTCCAAACAAAACAAGAAAGCCAAGAAGGAAAACCAAGAAAATTACTTGAACACAATACACATTCACATTTTCACAACACAATGTCCAAATATACAATACAAATATTCACCACACAATGCATGATTCCATGACACATACTCCATGCTTGCAAATTTGTTTTGCAATACTAAAATGGAACAAAATAAGCATGGTTTGAATCACCAGATTTTGTCCAAGCTAAAGGCAATGATATTTGTAGTAGAGCTCCCTCAATCTCTCTCCAAACCCTAACTATCTCTAGACTTATAGAGTGGGTGGAAACCCCACTAATTTGACCAAGACTTTCTAATGAGGCCTTCCCACTAACTATTTTAGCAAAGACATCTTGGTACTTCCTCTTACAAACTAGTCTCCTCTAAATTTTCTATATTTGACTTAGTGGGAACATGGGAGAAAACACATGTGACAACTCCAAATTCGAATTAATGGAAGAATGCATGGGTAAAGGGCCCCCCTAAGCTATCTAGGCACTCACATGGTCAAAATGAGGTCCCTAACTTGATATACTATCATATGGGTAACTTATTTTAACATAAAAGACACCTTGGGACAACCTAATGACCCCTTAAAACCCTAGCCATGTCCAAATTCGAATTTCCTTTGATTGTGACCCATCCTACACTATGTCAAGTGGGTTTACTTACTCATTAACAGGATAATTAGTTTTATGGTAAATTGCCACCATGATCGAAACCCTAAATGACATGTCAATTAGACACAAAATCTACAAGTGTCAAGTGACACATAAAAACACATTCCATGTCACCATGACATACCCCTAATGCATCTTTATGATTAAATGTTTCCACATGCAAGAAAACTCATATTTACGAAGAAAAATACTTCCACAATGAGGCTTTTTGAATCTTTCAAAGATTTGCCTTGGTTAAATTATGCTCACATAGGTTTGGAGCTTTTCCCCCCCAAGAATTTCCATGGTTCCACTTCCTACACATTAAACTTGAGCATCAGTAATCCAAGGAGATCATATAAAATGTATATCATAAATGCAAAATTTCAAATTTTATGAAATCCATATTAACATAATTCTAATTAAATTAAATTTCCTAATCATTTCAATTAAATCATTCAAGATGTTAGAATCTCAAATCTACATATCATAAATCATCATAATCAATTTAACATTTAGCATTACAGTATAATCTATTACTCTCATGTCATAAAACTATGTCCATATGTGTTTGATCATTTCATACCTAATATTAGGTTCTTAGTGCATATCATAAATGTAACACACTACTGAAATATCAAAATCAATAGATTAAAAAATCCACTATCCATCTAAGTCTTGAGTAACTATCAAAATATCAAAGTCTTGAATATCAAAATGCAAGTAAAAAAATCTATGCTATAATGGGTTAGGGTGAGGCCTCATAGTTATTTTCATCTAATTATGTCCTCTCTTCATCAGAGTCGGGCTATGTCATATACTTTATTCTTTGCTTCTTTTGCACTTGGCCTCCTTGATCTATTATCTTTATCTTTTCCTTGGCCTTCTGAGTTATAGCATGTGTGCTAGCTCTAGTGGTAGGAACAAAGGCTAGGTTTGACAATCTTCTTTGCCCTTGCAACTAGCTGTGCCTTAGCTTTTCTCTTTTTTGACTTGGTAGGAGTATGTGCTTCCTTGGCTTCTTCTCCCTTGACACCCTTCAGTTTCCTCCTCCTCCTTGTCTTCTCTCATGCCTTGGTTCAATGCAAGAAGTGCTTGATTTTGTGTTTCTTCTCCCTCTTCATCCTCTTCTTCTTCTTCTTCTTCTTCTTCTTCTTCCTTGGCACCTTCTTCAAATTTGGCTTTTAGTTTCTTCACTATCATATCTTTCTTCTTAATGGTTGATGTAGTTTTCAACTCCATGGTAATCTTTGATTTCACCATCTCATAGTTGCCAAATATCTTTTAACTTTTATCTATTTCCTATACTAGTAGTGCAGTGATGGTTGTTGAGGCTTCATCAATATTAATTTCATACCCAATTGGTCTTAACCATCTTACCCTTGATGTGGCAGCTTACACAACGTGAAATCAACATCAACAAGAAAACATATGTCATTATAATATTGTTCAACCAAAGAAACTGGTATCCTCATTCTTTTCTTCATTGATTTCTTAAAATCTTCAAAGTCACTTGTCATCAAGGTTTCAAAGTTTTCTCCCATCTACTCAATGTATTCATTGATCTGCACCACAACTGACCTATTGGTCTTCCATCCTACATTACCAAAAGATGGAAATATATTTTGTACATAAAAGAATATGCAAACTAGTATTGAACCAAAATTACATTGTGCACTCTTGGTTTTCCTGATAGCTCCAAGATTCTCCATTAGTTGTTGTAATTGTAGCTCTGCTAGATCATATGTATGATCTTTCTTTACAATCTTGTAGCCAACATCCATAGCTACACAGGGTACACTATTCAATCTACTGTATTGATAGAATTTATGTCAAATTACCCTTATAACAAAGTTCAACAATGGATCAGCAATAGAATCTATTGTCATGCCTCTCTTATTCCATTTTGCTCCAATGTTCTTCTCAATTACTTTTTTGGAATCACTTCTGAGTGTCTTTGACTAATCTAGGGTTGGATAGCCAGTAACCCAATGAATTATTCTCTTGGTAATATTGATAGGTCCTCCCTCTAGCCATAAAGAACCATCATTAATTTGGTTTAGCACAATTCATATCCACTCAGTTTTAAACATATTAGGAAAATCTAGGGCTCATGTTAAACCCTTTTTCTCAAAAATTTTGTGTTCCTCTTTTAAAACACCATCCTCACCTTGCACCATAATTACATTTGGCGAGATCATTGACAATGCACCAGAAGGATCTTGTTTATAGGAAATATCAAAACTGGCTTTAAATATGGGTTTCTTAACTTCATTACTGACAATCTAAACATTCAAAACCTCCTCCCCTTCAACATTTTTTGAACTAGACACAATTTTGTCAAACTAGGGTTTATGAAAAATTAAACTATGTAGCTTGGCTTGTTATAAATACCTTGTGAAATTTGATAAATTGGTGTAAGATCATTGCCAAAATCTCTGCAAATGCCTTAAATAGGTTTTTGAATCACCTTCTGCTCTGCTTACTCTTGCTCATATTTGAAATGATGAATAATGAGCAAAAATTGATCACATACCCTTCAAAAACCTTGCATTTAATGTTGAATTCTTACACAGCTATATGCTCAGCATCAACTAGCCAAATTGCTAGCTCAACATCAACTAGCATTCCATTTGGCATACATAGGAAAAATTTCATGCTCGACAACAACATGAAAAACTTAAAGATTTAACTTGAATTTTCAACAACATCTTGCATCTTTATTCATGCTAATGTAGTATTTTCAATACTATCTCCTTTGGAATTGATGATATAACACTTGAATATTAGTCCCATATACCTCTTGATTTCCTAGTTTGATGAGGTGCACTTGACCCATTGGGTGAAGTGATCCCTTCTCCATTTGATGTGCTACAATCATCTTTCTTTTTCTATGTCTTGCTCATATCATCTCTGATGTGTTCAACATCTGCCTTGCCTTTGCCTTTGTCAAATTCACAACTTGGTGCATTTGACCTAGTTGGACAATGCTTATTGATGTGACCCGTCTTCAAATAGCTAAAACATGTGATTTGACTCAACCACCTTTTGTAGTTACCACTGAAGTGTATCTTGATATAGTTCTTAGGAACATGAGCATATTCTTGACAACAATGATAGCTTTATCTTGTATTATAATCCCAATTATAGAAGTTCTCATTGTTTCTTACCTTTTTCAACTTGGTTGATGACCACATGGATTTGGATCTACATTCAAAATCTCTATGTCCATACTTCTGACAGTTGTAGCAATAACCTTCAAGTCTTTATTTATGAATGGTCTTGGTTCTGCATTCATGTGCTTGATGACTTTGCTTATTGCACTTATGAAAATAAGTCATGTTCTTAGGCTTGAAATTTGTATTCTTACTCTTGCACATATTAGCAGTATATCCTTTCTTACCACAATTATGACAAGTAGGTTTGGAGTTCTTACCTTTTATGTTCCTTTCTTTAGCAACTTTGGATGATTCTCCTTCTTTAGTGCTTGTGTAAGGATCTTAATAATTTCTCAACATATTTTATGGCTTCATTTGGCTTGTTGAAAGTTTCAGCGAATTCCTTTTCTCTTTTTAGGTCACTCTACAATTGTTTATTCTACAACTTCAATGTAGTTATCTCAATGTCGACATTTAGTTCATAGTTGGCATTCATCATTTGACTTAGAGTATCCAATTTCATGTTGGAAATCTTGATTATTTCTATTGACTTCTCTTCCAGTCTATTAGCCAAAACTCTTTTGTCTTCTTCAATCGTGGCTTTGTCTTCCATGGCTTTCTTCTTCTTTTCAAACACTTCACATACTAGTATGGCTTGTGATTCTTGTTCTGAGTTGAGATTTCTAATTTCCTCAGCTTGGATTCTGTTCGTTTCCATTAGATCTACAATTGTTGCATCAAATTCATTTGATTCTCCATCTACAAATAGCTTAGTAGTGTCTATCTCTTTATATTTTGTGTCATTCTCTGCAATAGAAATTTCATTCCTTCTCTTCAAGGATTTCTTTAGTTCCTCTCCTGCCTCATTCAATTGATGTAGTATGAGATGTATTTCAATCTCCTAGTTTTCAATAGTCTTTCCCAACTTGTAGACATCCATTTCAAGATATTTCCTTAAAGTTGCAAAGCTTCTCTTTCAGAGAACAAAGCTTTGATACCAATTGTTGGAATTACAAGTGGAAAGAGTAAACTTCTAAGGGTGGGGGTATGAATAAGTAATTTAAACTTGGACCCATGAAAACTTTCACCTCTCATTCATCATATGCATTCAATAGGTAAATTAAAACAACATGTAAATCATGTAAACATGTAAGCAATCACACACATAACACCAGATATGATTACCTAGAAACCCTCCAAGTGAGAAGGTAAAATTGGGTTGGGGATGACACTCACAAATCTTCACTGCTACAGTTGTAAAGTGTATCCAATTATGGTTACAATATTTTTACCATGAATCATGGTCTATCTTGTGAAAGGTCTACCCTGTTAAAAGCTTACAAAGACTATTAGGTCTCACCTTATTAGAGGATTTCAATACCCTATTAGAAGTATGCTATTTTAGAGGACTTCAACTTATAACTAAGTAAGAACCCTATTAAAGGATTTCATACAACCTGTTAGGACTACTCTTCTTAAGAGATTTGACTAAAATCACCTATTAAAATGTCTCAGCATAGATCCTGTGATTGACACTTGCTTGCCTAATGGAAGATCACCTCTAAAAAATTTATCCTTTTCATCGTTCTTGATCAAATCTCTCAATGATGTATCCTTCTATCTATCCTCTATTCTTCTCTAACTAATTCTAAAATTCACTCTTAATTCTTAGTCACCTTGAATGCTCCGCAAACTATCATGTTCATTTCTCCAATTCAATTACTCACACATAAATAATTTAGGGCTTCGTCCTCCTTAAGAAGACTTAGGTGGATTAGGATTAGGTATGAATCTATGGCTAAGATTCATCCATATTGCCACCTAAACCTTCCCCTTTTCTGATTGGTTGAATGTAATTGCACAGGGAATCCAAATATAGATTTGTCCTTATCTCCAAAAGACCGTAATCTATCCTTAAGTTGGCTCGAAATGGTTTACATAGTTGTTTGTGCCATTAGAAACAAATATGTCAAAGCTATGTCACTTGGCATATGAAGTCATTGGTACTCGGCATGGACTATATTTATGTTCTGACTTGACACTTGTACTACTCAGCATCCACTGTTTACTCAGCTCAACATCCACTATTTACTCAGCTCCTGAATCACTTGGCATAGTCTATCTACTCGACACTTGAGTGACTTAGCACATGAGTGATTCAACACTCATTGTAACTTGGCATGGTCTAATATTTACATGTTGTGCTTGGCATTTATTACTAGTTGGACATGAACTAAGTAAATGGCTTAAGTGTGTTGACACTCACTTGTCAAAACCAGTCTGAGATCAACAATATTAGTTTTTCTTTAGTAGTAGGAATTCACTAGTTAGTAATTTGAGATCTAGAAATAAATTTAGTTTTTCTTTACGCTATTATGGCCTGTTTGGTTGTTGGAATACAACTAGAATAGGAATAGGAAATTAGAATATGATTTGTATTCTTTGTTTGGTGCATGGAATAGGAATAGGGAATAGGAATAGTATTCTCATTTTAGCCCCAAAATGAGCTTTTGTCCATTCCAAAAAATACCTGTAATTGGAATTGCTATTCTTGCATTCAGTTTCGCTTTCTCAAATTTGATTAAATTTTCAAATCCACTTTGACCTGGGGTGAGCGCGGGAACTTTGTTTTCAATATTTTCAAATATTTCAGCGATTTTCCAATGGTGTCGATTGCATCTTCAAAAATATTTTCAAATGGCGCCGATTGCAAGTTAACCCTATTCCAATTTAAGCTTGCATAACCAAACAAGGGATAAACAAGATTGGATTGCATTTTTCCATTCCTATTCTTCATTTTCCATTCTCATTCAAATTTTTTATTCTAATTCTCAATTCCTACACTTGCAACCAAACGGGCCCTTAGAATTGAAACTTTTTGTTTCTTGACTTCATTTTGAATATTGGGATAATATAAGTTGTTGGTTTACATTTCTATGTCATGGAGTGTATGTTTGGGAATAATATGCAATATTCACTTGATCAAGAAAGCTAGTTTTGATAGCCATTATATATGAAGTTACACATTTTAAGATGAATATTGTATAAATTATTCATGTGTTTGTGAATTTCAAATGGGTTAAAATAGGAATCATAATTGTTCATAGTCTTTTAAGAGTTAGACTGATAGTCATTCATTGTGTTAATAATTAAATTGCAAATTGAAAGGTGAGTTATTTGATTAAGAGAACAAGTGATATAGATTTAGAGTTATTGTTTTAATTATGCAAGGTTTTGATAAACTTCTTAATGCAAAAGTAATTTAGGAATCTTTAAATTTTAAACTATGATTTAGATAGTTGACTTGTAAGCATCTTAATTTAGAATCATTTACATTCATCATAAACTATTGAAATTGAAGGGATAGTATTCACAATCTATTCTAGGTTCAGATATTAAGTTTCTTTAGTTCATAGGATGAGTTTTTATATTTAAGAGAGTTTTGGATAGCTCTAGATACAACCAAAAATCCAAGTTAGTCACTATTTTATGATGTAGAACCCCCAAAAATCAATGAGTCTTATAAAGGATCCTTATAGAAGATTACCTTGTACACACCCTTATTGACATTGAATTAACATCAAATGATGCAAGTTTACATTACAATGATCTTGCACATTACTTTTTATGCCATTTCTAGGGATAGATATGGGTTACTGAGTCTAGTTCCACAATAACTATTAGTGTTTGTAAGGATCTTATGTTTTAATCTTGATGTTACATAATAGATAACTTAGAGATTAATTTAGAAGATACCTTCCCATTGGACACAATCAAAGAGAAAGAAACATTTAACATTAACAAAAACACAAATATTATCAGGAGGAAGATAATCCTAATAACCATATTGAAGAACAATTTGAAGAACAAATTTACAAAGATATTGAAGAACAAAATGAATAAAACACAAAAACCATAATGAGAAGAAAGTGAATCATAATGAATGAAATATCGGTAATTGAAATGCAGATGGAAAACATTATAGGATATTTCAATATTCTATAGATATAAATAGATAGAATGATGAGTAACCAACAACAATACAATTTTCTAGATTAAATTCAATTCAAGAAAGCTTTTCATTTTTAGAAATTATTATTTTTCTTATCATTTTCAATGCCTGTAGTTTCAATTCCAGTACCAGTTAGTTATTGTATTCCTTTTAGTTTTTCCAATTTCAATTGTAAGTTTATTAGAATTTTTCTTTCCTGCAAGTGTAGATTGGACTTCCAAGAAAGTTTTCTTAATTATCCTTTTATATAGCCTTGGACACCACCCTAGATTTAATATTAACTAAATGATGCAAGTTGACAAAGAAAAAACCTTGTAAACCACTTAGGTCACTTACATAAAATTACATAATACATCAGATCTCTACTTATATTTGAAAACTCCACTTATACCTCTTCTCACATTCATCTTGCATAGCCTCATACACACTCATACATATACATAAATGATTATAATATTGTAAAATTTGTGCAAATCATCAACCTTGGATAAGTAAACAAGGTTTACAAAACTCTTATCACCTAAATTACAAAATTATAATTATATTCAATACAATATTTATGTGAACTAATCCACATTTACTAATATATATCTTGGACCATTAAAATATCCTCGAACATTTTAGGCATCCAATCAATATGCTGCAATAATACACAACATGAAACATCTCCAAGTAAACCAAGAACATGAGAAATCATGAGCTCATGAACATAAATCAACGATGCAAGAACACCTATCAATTAAAACCATCAAAGAATAGGATAACATTTTAAAATAATCTACTTGAGAATCATGAAGTACAAAAAAAATTCCAATAAGTTTAATCTCTAAATTCAATAATATCTATGAATTGAACCTCAAGAATACAATGATACCATCTGCAACCTCAAGAACATTTAAAAATTTAAAGATAAAAAATTATTTAAAGATTTTGTTGGGACTCAAAATTGCAGCCCCGATTTTGAGTACCATTAAAAAATCAAGCTCTATAAACACTTTTTTGATGCATATATACCCGGTTGCCCATTTGAAGCATAAGAGGTGTTTAATGCTTCTAACACCTTCCATTTAGTGCATCTATGTGTTTCATGAAGTTAAATTGTCATTCTGAGCCATTTTGTGAAGTCTCGTTTTGAGCAATTATCAATTATGCATTTTCACCTTAGTGTCAAACAACGACAAGACGCTATGTTTGCAACTAAATATCTCACACCCAGTAATGTTTTATGACTCACCACTTTGAGAGTGTTTAGTGTCTATACCAGATAGCCTATGTTTCAGATTTTGAGTCATTTCAAATTCATTTGACTAGGTTTTGAATCCTTCAAGTTTGGTCATTTAGTGTTGTCATGTTGATGCACTTAGTTCTAAATTTTGGGAAGCCCTATTTGACTTGCCATAACTTTGACCTAGTTGACTGAAATGATAAAATTCATTTTGTGTTGCATTTTAAAGGTTAGATATTTTCTATGTTTCGATTTTGAGCTTATGATGAATCCATTTGATCAATTTTCAAACGCAATTCCAAATGCAACTTGTAACTTTTTACTGGTGTCAAGAACTGCAGATTTGTCGGAACCCTTGTTTGTGATGTCATATCTCTAAATCCATGATACATGAGATTAAATGGATTGTACCACCATGTTGTACTCTGAAAATATTTCAAGTGTGCTAATTTTCAAGTCTTGACAAATCTATCTGCACACTTTTCCAGGTCAATTTCATTTGCAAAAAATATTTTTTTGCCATTGCTTCCAATCATCAAATTCTGAGTAGCTCACTTTGACTGATCGCCATTTGCGTCCAATTATTTCTCACGGGACCAAATTGCAAATTTATACTCTCCTCGTGACAGTGAACCAACGCCCTAGTTTTTTTACCCCCAAGTGTCAGTTTACCTAGTTTTCAAAGCCAAATCTGAACGCAATTTATTATTTTCTGACATGTTTTCTTGTAGGCAGTTCTGAGAGGGAAACTTTGACAATCAATATCTTTTGACCTCAAATTTTTCATGAGACGAGATTCGACAGGGTAAAAGTGTGTGGAACAGAGAGTTTATGTGTTTGATTTCAGAGCCCTATCAGGTGTTTTGGTCAGTTTTTAAAGTTAGTCAAAGGACCTCCTGGCATGAAGTTGATAATTTGTAGAAAAGGGTGGAAATGAGTTTCAATGATCATTTAGTGCTCAAAATTAGTCCTAATCAACATTAGAGGGTCAATGGATTAATTTTACAGTTTAGGTGTTTGAAAACGAATTTTTTTTTTAGCCGGGCCACTTTGAGGCCTAACTAATTGCATCAGTTTGATAGGTATGTGGGATTGTGCATATTTTGAGAGGGCATAATTGTAATTCACTAAATATTAGATATACATATATACCTTTTTCAAATCAAGTAGTATGTGTACATGTAATAAATGCAAAACACACATAGTTGTCGACATGGATGGGAAAGGTGTTGTGCTCAGAAGCTTGAGGCATTCAGCCCATCCACGGGAGTCATATAGTAGGCATTTTCCCTACATACTCTATTGCCAATGTTGATTCATTGTGTCATAAAGAGTGGGAAGAAGGACTAGATAATTAATTGAAATAGAAAAAGTGATGGTACACTGAAGACAGAGATAATCAATGCTCCCTTTGTGCAGATCTCATTTGGGATAACAGAAGATAGATTTCTTGGATCATTGGATGTTGAAAAGTCTATTAAAATCTAGAACAACAATATGCCAACCAGGTCTTCTTGCTGAAGCTCATAGAGGGATTTTATATTTTGATGAGATAAATCTTCTCGAGTAGGGTATATTCTTTTCAATGCTCTTACAGAAAGGGTGAATACTGTGGAAAGAGAAGGAATTAGTTTTCGTCATCCCTGCAAACCACTTCTCATTGCTACTTACAATCCTGAAGAAGGCTATGTGTGGGAACATTTATTTGATTGGATTGAAATTAACCTCAGTGCTGATGTTCCTATGGATTTTGATGATCGCGTATCAGCCAATATATTGTAACACAGTTCCAGCAAAGGTCCGAGGGAGTATTAAAATCAGCATAAGAGGTAATGGATTTAATAAAGACTTAGATTATGTTAGGTAGAGAGTACCTAAAGGATGAAAATATTACTAGGGATCAAACAAAGTACCTTGTTATGGAAGCTCTACGTGGTGGTTGCCAGGGCCATAGCGCTGAATTCTATGCTACTAAAGTTGCAAAATCTTTTGCTACAATGGAGGGATGTGACAGAAATGAAGAGGATTGGGGGAAGGTTATGGCAGACATTGGAAGGAGATGGAGAAGGCATTTTTTCTTTGTTAATAAGCTGCTGGACTGAATTATATAGGCCATGACAGGGAGTTAAAAGGGCTCCCACATTGAAAGGGCAGAATACCATGCCAAACAGGAAGAGCATCCAAGTGAATGAAATGAAAGGAGGAGATCGTTTGAAGAGAAATTTTCCACGTTAGAAGCATGAAGAAGTCAAGAGGAAGACCATGCATAAGAGCCTCCATGTTAAACAAGTCTGAAGGCAGTCACATTAACAAAAAGGCAGATCATGTTAAGGAAGAAGAATCCACTGCAGAATAGGGAAGACACCATCATAACTAGGACACCAACATTTTGTGGCAAAGGCAATGTTTAGGGTAGTCCACACATCTAGAGAGAGTCTTGCAAAAGGCATATCACGCACAGGAAGTTAAAAAATAGGGGAGACATCCAACAACAGAAAGTGGCTATAATGGAGGAATACGGCATAAGAGAGCAATGCACGAGAGATTTTATACAAGAAGAATCTGCTGGGAGGAAGTGGCATGAAAGCAAGAGAGCCCCACATTTTTGAAGCAAAGGGAGCTGCCAAGAAGCCAAATCCGCAAGTAAAAAGCTCAATCCACAAACTATGATGCCAAGCAGGAAACTCCATGTTAGAGGCAAGAAGACAACATAGACAAGACACCTACGCAAAATAGAGCTCCATGCCTGAGAGGAGGAAATGCGTAGCAGAGAAGCTGCTAACCAAAGCTGTCCATCATGAACAAAAGATACCATCCATGCTGAGTAAAGCACCCACGTTAAAAGAAGATAGTCGAAGGAGAGCAGGGGTGACTATGACATGGAAAAGCATTGGCAGCTGCAAGAAAACTAGGTTCTAAGGGATCTGATTACCCCAAGGCTACTATAATTAGTGATACCATTGGAGATCCTCTGAAAGGCACATCTAGACCATCACTTAACATTTTAATTAAACTCATGGCTATTGAATCACTTGTTTTTGCACTTTTTTTTGCCGCATATGGAGGAATCCTGTTCAAAGTTTGAAAGCTAGTTTGAAAGCCTATATTTAGTGGCAGATAAATTTTCATGGAGATTCCAACCCACGGAATATTGACAAGAGTTACTTGGCCAGTCTGAAATTGATGTGCCCCAGTTCATGGCGAAAATGCTAATTTATTTCCCTTGGACGATGTCACCCCCACCAAAATTTGACAACAACTATTTCAAGAGCTATTCCATGAGGATTGAACAACAAAAGGATGGAATCATGCAAAAATGAAGACTGATGTCCTTGTATAAGAAATGTAAAAGAGAGAGACGTCGTCATAAAAAAACTAAGCTGTGAGTAAATCGGCGGGAGGGATGAGCAGAGGAACAGTTAAAACTATCATCCCACATCTATTATGAAGAAGCATATTTAGTTGTTTAGATACTCCACTACTCACCTCATATATTGATTTAAGATAATGTGCATTTTGGAAGGCAACGCCTGCATGGTGGGTTCAGCCCATGCTGAACTAAATTTGGGTGATGATTATGGCAAAATTTT
The DNA here is from genome assembly GCA_028749045.1 of Cupressus sempervirens. Taxonomy (NCBI): domain Eukaryota; kingdom Viridiplantae; phylum Streptophyta; class Pinopsida; order Cupressales; family Cupressaceae; genus Cupressus; species Cupressus sempervirens. The sequence continues at coordinate 457,362,462 of CM053792.1, forward strand.
GAATGTGCACGCTGACGAAGATGCTAACATCATTACTGACGTGGCGAGATAACTATGGCAACATAGCGATTGCCTGGGTGGTAACACATGGATGATCTTGTGGTTGTCAATATGTTGCCAAGTGAAGTTGCTCACTCGATAACTATGGTGACATAGCGACTACCTAGGTGGCACAGTGACATGGAACAAGGTGGCAATGATGTGGTGGTGATGTGGCAGTGAGCGGGTGCAAAAGTGGTAATGATGTAGCTGTCAAGGATGAATCTATGGAAAAAAACTCGCTGGAATTTGGTGGTCGCCATGTCGTCGCCATGTCACCGCCAAGAAACAGAGGATTTTCTAGCAAGTTACATGGCGACTTGTGTGACACAAGGCAATATTTGAGAGGTTGAGGAGATATAAGGGATATTTTAAAAAAAATTTAAAATAATGATATCCTCTATCACATGGCGATATTTGAGAGGTTGAGGAGATATAAGGGATATTTTTAAAAAAAAATTAAAATAATGATATCTTCTATCACATTATTAAAAATATTTTTGTTTCAAAACATGAATAATCTATAGTTCAAAGTATAGTGCTTTTTAAAAAATTTTAATTTTGGGACATTTTAATGTGGAACTCTAGATGAGAGCCTGAACTTTAGAGGGGCTTAAAAGGGGCATTTTTTCACCAAAATAGGCACTCCAATATACTGTTGGAATCAGAAAGTGACAAAATTTTTGAATATGGAGTTAGTTTTTGCATAGGTGCTCACCAATTCAATCTATAAGCAGATTTGTGATTTCTGAGGCATTCTTAGCAGAATGGGTAATTTTCACCATGGAGCATTAAAATTGGTTAGAGGGCAGATTTGAGAGCTTGTTGAATCTTGGGTATGGAGAAAAATGATTCTAAAAAGTTTATTTTTCCTATTAAGGTCATATAACTAATTTTTTGCTTTGGCCTTTAGTTTCAAATCCGGCATCAAAATCAATTATCTTTTCTACCAAATATCTGAGATTCTTTATACCTTTAAGAGCCAAAAGGATGAGGATTTGATATGTAGTTATAGAGAGAAAGTAGAGAGAGGCTTTTTCAACTTCTTGGGAAAGAATTTTGAAGTGACACTTGTCATTATTTGATCAAATCCGAGATTTCTTTCCTCTTATATCATTATTTCTTCCTCTCTATTGTGGTGGTTGACAATTTTCTTTGGGGAAACTAGTAGGGTTCCAGTTTTCATTGTGAAACCAAAGTTCTTGATGGTTTTACTTCCTGTTTAATTGAGTTGAGCTCTAGCAGTGAAGGCCACACATCCACTCTTGTGCATATTTTCATTTCATCTTCATGTATTGTTTCTAAGATAATGGTAATTGATGCTAGGTCATGTGAGGCATCTTGAGTTGCATTCAATAGTACCAGTTTAATGTATTTGGTCTTTCCAAGGATAAATACAAAAGGGGATTTACAATGAATTATCTAGGTTTTCTTATTCTATCTCCTAATTTCTTCATATGCTATTGACTTTGTAATTGAATGAATAAGGTCCATTTGATTTAAGGTAGTTGATGAGTTGTATGTCATATCTGTTGTTGCTTTTGATTCAAAGAGTCAAGTAAATGCTTCAATGTTTAGATAGGGTTTCTAGGTGTATGGAGGGGATATCTTGTAAGAATGGACTTTGAGAATTTCAGCTAACAAACTTAATTGTAAGGAGATCAAGTTAGGTTTTCGTGCTAGAAATGACTCTATGTTTCAATGGATAAGGCACTAATCACTAAATTAGATGCAAGTTGACATGAAGTTCATTTGCACAAATCTTTTAAATTAAAATCAATTCAATTTTTCATGTTTTGTAGTGGGTTGAAAATAATTAACCCTCACTTAGCTTATGAGTTCATAGGTTATGATTTGTAGCTATTTCATTTGGGAGATGAAAGGGGTTTCATCTACTGTTATTAGGTTTAGATTTATGTTTAAATTGCACTAGTGCCATATATCAGAACCTCAAGGTTAACCTGCCTAAGTCCAGCAGAGCCTGAAGTGAAGAAGGAGTTGTGCCTTATAGTTGGCCCAAGATTGCAATTGAGTGTATCCCTCATAGGAATTTTCTAGCTTTAGATGCATTGGTGGGCATATGCACCGAGTTGTGGTGCCAAAAAGGTGACAAGGAATTTTTTTTTTCCTATTTTAAAAAGTGCGTATGCGCTATAGCGCGCACGCGCTTTAAAAAAAAAAAAAGTATATATGATGGGCTGCAAACCCACAGCCCATCATTTTCATCAGCATTTTTTTCTACTCCTACAGCGAGCAGCGCGTATGCGAGTTGAAGACTCAACATTTGCACCACCATTTGCCAAAATGCATCCTCGTCAACGAAATCCAAGACCACAAGCGCACCCACGATGATGCCGTAAGTGATATAAACCTAACTTTGCATTGTTTGATATATTTTTTATATTGTTTTGTGAGTTTTTTATATTCTTTTGTAGGGTTTTTACAAATTTCATTTAGATTTGTTTATTTATTTGAATTTCAATTGATTTTTTATCAAGAAATGTTCATAATCAACTAGAAAATCCACAAGAACATCAAAACCCTCAAGAACCCCAAAACCAAAACCCTCCTCAAGAAGAAGAACAAATTCCACAACCCGAACCAATTGCAAGACCTCCACCAGGCACACAAGAAAATATAAGAAATAAAATAGAGAGAGGCAAAACTCAATTAGAAGGAATCATTGCTCGGTTGAAAGAATCTGGACAAACCAATCCAATGAGGGCTTAATTGGCATAATCCCTTGAATCCATTAACACTCAGATAGCCTCAGTTAGTGGTTAGTTAGATATTTGGCGGGCTAAGAGGGATGAACAAAAAAGATTTTATGCAAATAAATTGTCATATGAAGATGTTAGAAAAAAGGAAATACCAAAAGGTAGTATATGTGCATTATTTAGAAAATTCGGTGAGCAAAATACTGTTAGAGAGGGTACTAAACGATTCCCCATCCATTGGTGCATACATGATGCTATTAGAAATAATTTTTGTGATAGATGGTGGATGGTTTTTGATGCCCCTCCTTGCAACAATCACGAGGTCCCCATGTATTTTTTGAAGAAATTATATTGTGAGTTTGTCCTTGGGGAGATCCCCAATTATTTTGATATGTTAGACTCCCAAGGTAGAGGTGGGGGGTCATCATTTGAGAGGCCCAGAGCACGTCGTGACCCTAATGTAGTTAGGGCACCCATGGTCCATCCACAGTGTGAGCATGTGATTATTCCTTCAGTTGTGAAGGAACATGTAGAGGCCAGTACTCTAGGGACCATTAATGCTTTGACATAGACCCTCATCCATTCCACAAGCCCATTAGTTGAGGGGGAGCCTTCTATACGTCGTGGTCACATGTGCACTTCATGCGGATCCCTATGCACATTTGGCACTCATGCCGGAGATGGTGCAGATGATGGGCTTGTCACCGATCAGTTTTTGAACAAGACATTTGGCATTGACACACAGGTAAATTACTAATTTGATCACATTTCATATGTATAGTGAATGATTAATTAATTAGGATTTATTGACATTGTTCAAAATTTAGGGTCAAAGTGTTCCTGGGCCTAGTAGCAATCCTCCAGGCCCATTTTTTGTCCCTTCGACGAGTCCTGAGGTATGTATCAATTTAATCATTTTAATTAATACATATATTTATTATGTAATCATATTAAGGATTGACCAAAAAAAATATGCATGTGCATCAATTCTCCATAGGACCCTCAACCTTTACCACAGACGTAGAGCAGAGACATCATACGAGCTTCACACAGGTACAGTTGTTTCATGTTAATTTAATTCATTTGATTATATTTATTCCATGTTTCATGTTAGATATAATGTGTATTGTATGAAATGCAGCTCATGATGTCGGACACACCTCCTCATCTGCGACAGTCTGTTGATAGTGGAGTGGCCGCAACTGTGGCTAGCTCACAGCCACTGACGGAGGTATGAAAGAATTTTCTTCGTTTTAGTTGTTGTTTATAATAGTTAATCTCAAAATTTTTAATGCTATTTATAAGTGATTATATTTATTGAATTGTTGTAGGGTCTTGTCATGCCTGATTGTCCACGAGCATTTGAGGTGGACTTACAGAGTGACTATTTGTTGGCGGTAAGAAAATAATTAATTTTGTGAGTACATATATTTGATTTCAATGTATAATAAATATTGATTCATATCTACTTTCTTTGTATCATTTGGACTTGAAGAAGAGCCTCAACAAGAGGTCAAGTGAGCGTGTCAGGAGGGCCCCGTCATCTCCACTGTCTCCCTCCACATGACAACAGAGGACGTTGAGAGACTTGTTTCCTTCCCCATATATATATATATATATATATATATATATATATATATATATATATATATATATATATATATAGGCATTTGAGAGACATATTCGATACACATTTGATGTATGACATTATTGGTTATCATTTTATATTATATGTTTGTTCATGTATGACGTTAAAGTAGATATGTTCGTGTATGACATTAAATTAGATATGTACATGTATGAAATTAAATTCAATTGCTAGAGAGTTGCCATTATGTCTACCAACTAGTAGATGTTCTTTTTTGCTTTATTAGTATTTCTCAAAAACTGCAAAGAAGCTATTTCTGGTGAATAGTTGTAAACAATTTTGATCATCGACTTCATGTACTCATGGCTTTGGCTGTGAACACTTGTTACTTTGGCTATAAGAATCCATGGCTTTGGCTGTGTGCACTAGTGGCTTTGGCTGTGAGCATTTATGGCTTTGGTTGTAGGCACAATATAGCCTTGGCTGTAGGTTGTCTTTCTTGCTGCATGTCGAAGTTACCTTCAAGAATATCATTAGTCTAAGATCATTACAATTAAAATACTATGACATAATACCTTGGAAATAATAGTCTTTAGCCCATTACTTTATTTGTTAAAACATCATGTAGTATATACTGTAGTCCTTCTACTCAAATATGTTTTCAAAAATACTTAGTATGGCAAAGAAATGTCTATGGAAAGCTTGTCAAATAGGATATTAAAGAACTAAATGTGGATAGTCATTAGTACCCATCAATAAGAACACATACATCTTTCTCAAGCAAGCCATATGACATTAACAAGTAATTTATAAATTTCCTTTGCAAATAACTAGAAGATGCTATGAATCTTAATACAGAGTTAATCACGAACTCATTATTCCATCCAAGAAGCATATATCACCCTAAGCCAATTAACCGACAGGATAAAAATTAATTCAATTTCAACAAAATTTTGAGTATAACAAGCATCTTAGGGATTCTTACAAGAATTAACACGATGTTCACAAGAGCATTACAAGTTCTTGTAATGCTATTTCACATATTGTAATCATATTCAGTTTTGAATGGCCATTTGTGTTACAAGCATAAATGTTCTTTAAGGTCTTTTAATTCTAGACATGAATTTTATTATGAAGCTTTTTTATGACAAGCCACTCAATGCATATATTGTTGTTCCACATTATGCTAATTTGACTTTCATTGGTTGATTTGGGTCTAGACATGACGTTATTCACTACCATTTTTATATATTATTTTTTTGTAGCGAGGTTCTGGCCTGAATGAATGTATTAATCATCGAAGTTGTGAACCTTGGTCAAGATCCTTACAAATATATTTTCAAATTGGACCTCAAATAGTTTTCTCAGTCACCCCCTGTACATAGATACTGAAATTGTAGTTAATTACAAAATTAATACTGAATTAACACAAGTTTAATTGAAAAGTATTATGTACCTCAATAGGCTAGATTATTATTGACTGGGAAGCTTTATCTTAGAGCAGTTGGTTTCCTAAATCTTTAGCGCAATGACAGTCTTATGGAATGTTGAATTAGGTCTGCTAGCTAAGGAATGTTCTTTAAAAGGTAGAGGAAACTCAAGACTCACATGTTTTCAATCAATATAAATGTTTAAATCGCTTCTCTAATTTTTTCTATTTATGATCTTCTTAAAACTTAACTTTCTAAATGCATTGATGGGGAAATAAAGATCTTCTAGGAACTAAAGGCTAATCATGTTTAATACTTACAATTCTCTGTTTTTATCTACTAATTTAAAAAAGATTGTACAAGTGTTTTCAAAGAGCAACACTTGTCACTAACATCATAAGAAGGAATATCCAAGGAGTCTTACCACTGATCCCCCACCACCAAATTTAAGAGAAAACAAAATTCCACTACTAAAGAGATAGTAACAATGATCATCCCTAGTCTCTCCCTTATCACAAAATGATTACCATCAAAATTTGCATTTCCAATTGCGTCATGTGCATTGAAGCGATAGTAACATTTTCACTCTCTTACCTAATGTCTCCCATTTCTGAAACTCCTAGGGAAGGGCAAGGCCATCTTCTTAGTACTTCAAAATACAAAGAGTTCCATTTTTTCACATATTGATAATCGTTGACTTAAAGTATAGTCGAAGTATTGACAACCCATAGATATGCCCCGTCAAAGATCGCAGCCCTGTGGCATTTAGTGACCCTTAGGGACATTCTGGTTTAGCGTGCCTGAGAATGTTCGAGCACTGAAGGGGACAGGAAGAGGTTGGGGATAGGGTTTACCCAGCCACCCGGAGCTAATGGAGAAGACAGTTTGATCCCACGACGAAAGATGAGAGAGATTTGGTAGTTGGCAACTTTGTATTGGCCAACACTACAAGTTTCAACATCACCCGAGATGGCATTGTAGAATGAAAACGGAATGTGATCTCCAAAAAGTGAGAGAGGTTATTGTAGGTCTCTGCAACACAGTCCTGTAGGAATTAGAATCTCATCCATATCTTGCACAAGCTCTGAGATATGCCCCATCAAAAATTGCAGCCCTGCGGCATTTAGTGACCCTTAGGGACATTCTGGTTCGGTGTTCTTGAGAACGTTTGAGCACTGAAGGGGACAAGACAAGGTTGGGGATAGGGTCTACCTGGCCACCCAGAGCTAATGGAGTAGATAGTTTGATCCCATGATGAAAGATGAGAGAGATTTGGCAGTTGGTAACTTTGTACTAGCCAACACTACAAGTTTCAGCATCACCCAAGATGGCATTGTAAAATGAAAATAGAATGTGATCTCCAAAAAGTGAGAGAGGTTATTGTAGGTCTCTGCAACACGATCCTATAGGAACTACAATCGCATCCATACCTTGCACGAGCTTCAAGATATGCCCCATCAAAAATTGCATCCCTATGGCATTTAGTGACCCTTAGGGACATTCTGGTTCAGTGTGCCTAAGAATGTTCGAGCACTGAAGGGGATAGGAAGAGGTTGGGGATAGGGTTTACCCGACCACCCGGAGCTAATGGAGCAAACAGTTTGATCCCATGACGAAAGATGAGAGAGATTTGGTAGTTGGCAACTTTGTACTGGCCAACACTACAAGTTTTAGCATCACCCGAGATGGCATTGTAGAATGAAAATGGAATGTGATCTCCAAAAAGTGAGAGAGGTTATTGTAGGTCTCTGCAACACAGTCTTGTAGGAATTGGAATCTCATGCATATCTCACATGAGCTCTGAGATATGCCCCGTCAAAGATCGCAGCCCTGTGGCATTTAGTGACCCTTAGGGACATTCTGGTTCGGCGTGCCTGAGAACGTTCGAGCACTGAAGGGGACAAGACAAGGTTGGGGATAGGGTTTACCCAGCCACTCGGAGCTAATGGAGTAGACAGTTTGATCCCATGACGAAAGATGAGAGAGATTTGGCAGTTGGCAACTTTGTACTGGCCAATACTACAAGTTTCAGCATCACCCGAGATGGCGTTGTAAAATGAAAATAGAATGTGATCTCCAAAAAGTGAGAGAGGTTATTGTAGGTCTTTGCAAAACGGTCCTGTAGGAACTAGAATCTCATCCATACCTTGCACGAACTCCGAGATATGCCCCGTCAAAGATCACAGCCCTATGGCATTTAGTGACCCTTGGGGACATTCCGAATTGGTGTGCCTGAGAACGTTTGAGCACTGAAGGGGATAGGAAGAGGTTGAGGATAGGGTTTACCCAGCCACCCGGAGCTAATAGAGTAGACAGTTCAATCCCATGACGAAAGGTGAGAGAGATTTGGCAGTTGGCAACTTTGTACTGGCCCACACTGCAAGTTTCAGCATCACCCGAGATGGCGTTGTAAAACAAAAATGGAGTGTGATCTCCAAAAAGTGAGAGAGGTTATTGTAGGTCTCCACAACACGGTCCTGTAGGAACTAGAATCACATCCATACCTCGTATGAGCTCCGAGATATGCCTCGTCAAAGATCGCAGCCCTATGGCATTTAGTGACCCTTGGGGACATTCTGGATTGGCATGCCTGAGAACGTTCGAGCACTGAAGGGGATAGGATGAGGTTGGGGATAGGGTTTACCCGACCATGCGGAGCTAACAGAATAGACAGTTCAATCCCATGAGGAAAGGTGAGAGAGATTTGGCAGTTGGCAACTTTGTACTAGCTGACATTGCAAGTTTCAGCATCACCTGAGATGGCATCGTAAAATGAAAACGGAGTGTGATATCCAAAAAGTGAGAGAGGTTATTGTAGGTCTCCAAAAAGAGTGTTTAAAAATGCAAAAACAGTGGGGGGTCCTTTGTATGGTTTGGGAGTTTGACCATTAAAACTGGAAATTGTCCTAGTAGTAAGTGTTGGTAACAGTTTTGAAATTTGATTGTTGAGTGTTGAGAAACCTCAAGTTTGGGATTTTTCTTGTTGGTTTGAGTCTATAATAACCATTTCCATCTGAAAAGTTGAGTTTGTAAACCATTTAAGAAGTATTTGCATAGTTTTCCCTAAAATTTGAGTGCATAAAAAGGGGTATGTGATTGCTCCCAAGGTGGATTTAGTATTTTCTCCAAACAAGAGTTGCATTTTATGTTTGAAGTCATCTAATATAACCAAAGTAAAGGTTTTTGAACCATTTTGGGGTTCTAGAGACGTTGCAAAGTAAGAGTTCTAGAAAGCCCTAGGGTAAAGGGGCTAGAAAGGAGGGTTTTGTAAAAACCATTGTAAAGTTGATCATGAGACCAAAAAAATAGAAGAATCATTGCATTTGAGTCATGTCTTAAGAATTTTTTGGGTCATGGGAGTTCCAAAATTCAAGGGATTGTGAGTTGCTTTGTAAATGGCCTCAAACTAGGCCTAGTTGGCAGACTGAAATAGCCAGTTTTGAGTGATATTTTACAAAACAAGTGTAGTTGGTTTTGGAGTATATTTTAGAGTGAGGAAAATGGTATTTTAATCACCCAATATTTTAGGAAGTTCTATGGAAAATTTTGGAGAAAACAACAAATTAGTGACTGGCAAGGGCTAGTTGGAACAAGCCTAGAAGAGGCAAAATTGAGAAAGTGTAAGAGATGAGTTGCTGAGAGTGTGCAAGGAGTTGGAACATGTTAGATGAGATGTTTTGAGATGATCCAAGGTGTTGAGGCCATGATATGATGCCAAGGATGAGTTTTGGTACTTGCATAGGGTGTTCCAACCAAGCTACAAATGCATAGGATAGGACCTTGTAAGGTACTTGCAAATTATGGTTCTAATGCCGAAAAAATAGAACTCCCACCAAACTTGGAAATTTACCTTATCTTTAATGTCAAGGACTAAGTTCAATATAAAGGGCCTACATTCATAGAAGGACAAACAAAATCAAAGGTTGAAGAAGTCACTATCCCATTATAATCTCAGCCAAAAGCTGAAAAGGTTATGGATTCAAGAATCAAGAAGAAGACTTGTCATGGCACCTATATGGAGCATCTTATCAAATGGAAGGATCAAATAGAATCTGAAGTAACATGGATAGATGAGAGTGATTTTGGAAAGAAAGGTATTCCTACGAAATTCCTTCAGATTTATCCACCATGAGTTCTTTGTCACATAGTCAATTGGTGTGCATAGATCCTAGGGAAGGGGATAGTTGGGAGATATCCTCTTGGGAATAGTGTCAAGAAGAAACCCTATAGGATCAGAAGAAGTCATTGGTTAGTTTGGGCATAGTGGCCTAAACTAGCAGGGTGGGTCTCCTTACATTACTATTGGTTAGAGAATTCCAATTTTTATTTGTTCAAGGCTAAGAGACATAGAAAAAACTACATTTTCAATTATGATCTCAAGGCCTGCATGGCAGTCCAAGTACATGGATGGATGATGAAATAATTATTCTTGAATTGGCTAGACCACTTTGTAAGAACAATTCCATGTGGGGTGTTTCTCTCAAAAAGGTGTCTTCTAGTATTTGATGATCATGGAATCCATATGACATGGAAAATAATTGATAAAGCAAAGAAGTTGGGCATAGATTGTGTGTCACTTGTATCGTATACCATCTATAGGTGTCAATCATTGGATGTTAGTTTTTTCTCACCATTAAAATCTTACTTAAAACATATTTGGAATGTGTGGTTAGCTAGGAACCCTCAAATCAATATTGGTCGTGAGGAGTTAGGAATGTTATCCAGCAAAGCCTCCAATTTGGCACTTACACCCGATAATATAATGAGTGGTTTCCATAGGATAGGGATATGGTCTTTGAATAGGGAGGTTTTAGTGAATGATATAGGCCCAAGAAAGTTCTTCATTGTTGATGAGGATGGAAAATACGGATCTAAACCACAACCCACAAGTAGTGGATCAGAAGAAACAACTACTGTAGATGATGCAAATATTGATCTAGTTGATCACTCTTTCTCTCTCTCCATCTCTCTATATTCAATCTAATGAGCCAACTGGATCTGCTCGACATTTTAATGTCTCAAGTATTACCTCGTGGTCTAACTCGCGAACTCTCCAAAGATTCTTATTATGTGGTTTTCCACCATATTTTATCAAGTGGACATTTGACGCGACAACAAGATTTGAATAATGAAGAATCTTCCTCTCTGTTTGCCAATCCTCGAATAACCACAAGTTAGGGTTCTTCATAGAATATCGTCTAAGCCATGTGCTAGTTACAACCACTGCACCGATATGTTACTCTAAACCTTCACCATCTATAACTGAGTGATCCAATTTTTTTTTGGCTTGAACACAAGGACACAAATAATAATCTATCCCTTCTTCATTGTCTTCAGGTGCAGTAACAACAAAAACATGGCCTGTAGTGACAAATGTACAAAATACAGTCATTAATTCAGAAAATACTTGCGTAAAAGTTATAAAGTTACATATTGAAATTACAAAGATACATAAATATATATATTACTAGGTTGCACTAGATCAGACAAGTGGTCAAAGTCAATAGATGATTCCATCTGTACCATTTCCAGTGCTTGTGGGGGACGATAGGTGTCAATTGGGTCCAAAACACGTATATCCCATTTGTCCACCCATTCAGTTGACTCACAGTCATCCCAATTTTCCTCTGCACATGATGGACAATAGCATGCCATTTTTCATGTGTGGATACTCCATGAACCTGCATCAAAGCTTCTAAAAGAGTGCAACTCACTGGATCCTGTTAGTGTGCAACAATCCTGATATGGTGCAATGTTAGTATTATCTATCAACCAAAAAAATCTACGAACCGTAGACTCACCTTCCTTACCTGGACCCATTGTAGCGTTAGACCACTGGATGATGGATTTTGCATCTGTCAATATTGCTCCATCTTTGTACTTTAGTTCTTCATGAGCTAAGGCTCTTTTGATGCATGCATCTGCACCATCGTGCTCTCCCTTTTCATGACCAGCCTCTATGAAATTCCACATGTATTGAATTCTACACAACTTGTGCATCCTGCTCAACCAATAGAACATCCGTGCATTCTTGAATTGAGATGCACAATTGTCTAACCAAATAATGTGCTGACGATATGTGATGCCCCTGTTAGCCAAATCTCCATAAAATAGTTGAAAACAACCATGTACGAACTCCGTAGAATGTGATCGATCATCGCTGATGTAAAAATGGTACTCCCTCAAAATCTTCCTGTCATCCTCTGTACTTGTAGGTGAATGCATGAATGTTATGTGAACAAATATGGAAACCTGTTGAGAAGTATAATACTTTGCTTGCACCTCATTTTGTGGTTGTAGTGTGTAGTTCTCTATGAAATCTACAACCAAAACAATGGTATCCAGTGGAAACGTATCCTTGCACAACTTGAATTGCAAATCCAGCCATCGAGCTCTATGGATATGCCTTGCATACTCGTAAATAATGTTTTCACGAAAAATCTTCATGAACTCATACACTAGAATATTTTCAATGACTAAGTCACATCTTTTACCATGTTTCCCATCTCTTAGAGCATATGTCACTGTCTTAAATTTTCCATAATCTACTATTTCATTTCCAATTGCATGTGTACTATCCATATGTTGACAAGTTGATAAAAGTTGCAAATAACCACAAAATAAGCACGTACCATCCAAGCATGATGTCTTGTAAAATTTTTGGCCATCCCTTATTTCACATAAAATGTTGGATATGAATTCCCTTGAAGATCTTGGTGGCTCATTTATGTCACAATCCTGCAAAACAAATTGAGAATGCAAAATTACGCATATATGCCTAAAAACATCAAAATGGTTAGAAAATTCAATGTATCCTACAACAACAAGTTGTGTGTGTGTGATTTATCTTCACATAAAAAGGTTTACCCATCTCAAAAAATCTTTGACTTATTCGAATTTGAGGATACATACCAATAAATTTTGTAAAAAATTGTGTCTGAGTTGTGTCCAAAAAATGTTTCGCATGTGGCTCGCGATTTTGGCTACCAATTCTCCTTCTTACAACATCTCTTTGATTAGGGAAAACACGTGTGCTATTTTTCCAAAAATCTTTGATCAATGATTTCAAGGCTTCACTAATTTCTTTATCCTTTCGTGGTAGTCTACCGCTAAATGTCCATAACTCATTTTTTGTTGGATCTTCCAATCTCTCATGCCTTAGCATGGCTCTCCTTAGAGTACCTCTAACAATTTTTAATTTTTTGCTTGTCTTTCTCATGAGTCGAGCTTTCTTCATTTGGCTACTTACTATTGTTAATGTAAGTACTCGTCTTGCGATATTACTATCTTTGGTGCATGATTTAGAACCCACTTTGTCATAAGCATTCATTAGATTCTTTACAATGTTTTTTTCATTTGAATCATCCATCATTCTTAGCCCAAGAATCTTCATGATAGGCCTAAATTTTAAATTCCTCATCATTTCAACAAATAATTGGCATTAACCTGTAATATTTAATTCATTAAAAAATAATCTCCACATACGATTAACTTTTCTTTGACAAGTATGCTTGCTAATCTTGTTAGGCATTGATTTCAAAATGTTACTATCAATATCAATCAAATATTTTGGTCTTCTAAAATGAATTCTAGAAGGTGTTATAATCTCTTCAATTCTCTCAACATTTTGAACACCAACATAAGGTTGAGTGTATTGCATACCTTGAACCAAAGATGATGTGCCTTGGCAATAAGATGCAAAAGATGGAATATCACCTACTTGATGTGTTGATGTTGTGCCTTCAACATGACATGATGGAGTGTGTATATCGTTGGATCTACAAATCAGTGTCTCTTCAACATGAGAGGATGATATGACTTCAACATTGGAAGATGGTGTAGCAGACGATATGACTCCAACATTAGAAGATGGTGTAGCTTCACAATTCAATTGTCTTCTTGAGTGTAATAGTCTCATTCATTCTCTTTGTCTTTCCAATTCTTCCTCTTTGTTTCTTGGTACCGGTGGTTCTTGATCCTCTTCAAAAGTCAATTCTTCATTATTCTTTGCAATTTTCTTTGTTCACGTAGTAATTTCATTTTATCTCTTTTAATTGTCAAATCTCTCTCCCTATCTTCATTTTTTTGATTTTTTGGTTTCTTCCTTGGCATGATGATGATTTCTACATGTCAAATTATTCAAACATTTGAATTACTTAAAATGTGTAAATTACAAATTATTCAAATACATATAAAAATTATAATTATTTGAATGAATACACAATATATATATATAAAATGACTTGTCAAATTTCTAACCATTTCGAAATAACATTTCATTGAAACATACAAATTTCAATGAATTCACTATATATTAAACAACATGTCAAATTATAATCAAATTTGTATCTATTTATCAACAAACAATATTTAAAATAGATTGCACTAACTTTTTCTATACAAGGAATATTCAAAGAGTCTTCAAATCGTGTATCCAATGATTGAATTTGGTGTTTGCTAGCTTCCAAAAGTGTTTGCCACCTTGAAATAGTGTTTGTTAGCTTGAAATAGTGTTTGCCACCTTGAAAGAGTGTTTGCTATGTTGAAACCCGCAATTTCTGTCGGGATAACAGAGTGCAGAACAAAACAAAAGTAGAGAATGAATGAAATGGGCCCCAAAGTTGCTTTTTGACCATTTTTAGGTGATTTCACATAGTGCGTATGCGCTATAGCGTTTATGCACTATAGCACGTACGCACTATATGAGAACACATCACTCTCCACCCTCCCTACTCTCTCTCTCTCTCTCCCTACTCTCTCTCCCCTCTCCCATCCTTTACTCTCTCTTACTCTCCCTCTCCCACCGCCTACTCTCTCTATCTCTCTCACCCTCTCTCCTCTCCCATACCCTACTCTTTAGATCTCTCACACACACTCCCATCCTCCCTCTCCCACTTCTTACTCTCTCTCTCTCTGCCACCTCCTACTCTCTCTCACGCTCTCTCCCATCCCCTACTCTCTCTTACACACACTCCCATCTGCCCCTCTCTCCCATCCGCTACTCTCTCTCTCTCTCTCTTGGGCTACTCTCTCTCTCCCCTCTCCCATCCCCTAAACTCTCTCTTTTGTAGATACACACTCCCATCCCCCTCTCTCTCTCCCCTCTCCCATCCCTTACTCTCTAGATCGCTCACATGCACTCCCATCCCTCTCTCTCCTCCTCTCCCACTCCCTCTCCCACCACCTACTATCTCTCTCTCTTTCTCTCTCAAGTTCTCTCTCTCCCTCTCTACTCTCTCTCTCTCTCTCTCTCCCATCCCATACTCTTACTCTCTCTCTCTCTTCAATCCCCAACTCTCTCTCACACTCTCTCCCATCCCCTACTCTCTCTGAAACACTCTCTCATCCTTTCACTCTGTCTCTCTCATCTTGTACTCTCTCTCTTTGCCACCTCCTACTCTCTCTCACACTCTTTCCCATCCTTTCACTCTGTCTCTCCCATCTCATACTCTCTCTTTTCCACCACCTACTCTCTCTCACACTCTCACACTCTCTCCTATCTCATACTCTCTCTCTTTCATAGACACACACACACACACACACACACACCCATCCCCCCTCTCTCTTCTCTCCCATCCCCTACTCTCTAGATTTGTCACATTCACTCCCATCCCTCTCTCTCCTCCTCTCCCACTCCCTCTCCTAGGTCACCTACTATTTCTCTCTCTCAAGTTCTCTCTCTCCCTCTCTACTCTCTCTCTCCCATCCCCTACTCTTACTCTCTCTCTCTCCCATTCCCAACTCTCTCTCACACTCTCTCCCATCCACTACTCTCTCTCACACTCTCTCCCATCCTTTCACTCTGTCTCTCCCATCCCATACTCTCTCTCTTTGCTGCCCCCTACTCTCTCTCTCACTCCCTCCCATCCTTTCACTCTATCTCTCCCATCCTTTCACTCTGTCTCTCCCATCCTTTACTCTCTCTCTTCCACCCCCTACTCTCTCTCACACTCTCACACTCTCTCCCATCCCCTACTCTCTCTCTTTCACAAACACACACACTCTTATCCCCCCACTCTCTTCTCTCCCATCCCCTACTCTCTACATCTTTCACACACACTCCCATCCCCCCTATCTCTCTCCCTCTCCCTCTCCTACCGTCTACTAGATCTCTCTCTCTCTCAAGTTCTCTCTCTCCCTCTCTACTCTCTCTCTCTCCCATCTCATCCCTTACTCTCACTCTCTCTCTCTCTCTCTCTCTCCCATTCCCTACTCTCTCTCACACTCCCATCCCCTAATCTCACTCTCTCTCTCCCATCTCATACGAGCTCTCTCCGCCACCACCTACTCTCTCTCACACTCTCACACTCTCTCCCATCCCCTACTTTGTCTCTCTTACACACATTCCCATTCCCCCCCTCTCTCTCTCCCTCTCCCACTCCCTCTCCCACTGCCTACTTTCTCTCCCCCATCCCCTACTCTCTCTCTCCCCTCTCCCATCCCCTACTCTCTCTCTTTCATAGACACACACACTCCCATCACCCCTCTCTCTCCTCTCCCATCCCCTACTCTCTAGATTTGTCACACACACTCCCATCCCCCCTCTCTCTCCCTCTCCCACTCCCTCTTACACCACCTACTATCTCTCTCTCTCTCAAGTACTCTCTTTCCCTCTTTACTTTCTCTCTCCCATCCCCTACTCTCACTCTCTCTCTTCCATCCCCTACTCTCTCTCACACTCTCTCCCATCCCCTACTCTCTCTCTCTCTCTCTCTCTCTCTCTCTCTCTCTCTCTCACCCCCATCCTGTACAAGCTCTCTCTACCACCCCCTACTCTCTCTCAAACTCTCACACTCTCTCTCATCCCCTAATCTATCTCTCTTATACACATTCCCATTCCCCCCCTCTCTCTCTCCCTCCCACTCCCTCTACCATCGCCTACTATCTCTCTCTCTCTCTCTCTCTCCCTCTCTCTCCCATCCGCTACTCTCACTCTCTCTCTTTGCCACCCCTACTCTCTCTCACACTCTCACACTCTCTCCCATCCCCTACTTTCTCTCTTACACACACTTCCATCCCCCCCCTCTCTCCCTCTCCCACTCCCTCTACCATTGCCTAATCTCTTTCTCTTCCATCCACCCTCTCTCTCCCTCTCCCACTCCCTCTACCATTGCCTACTTTCTTTCTATCCCATCCCCTACTCTCTTTATCTCTCTCTCCCCTCTCTCATTCCCTACTCTCTCTCTTTCACACACACCCATCCCCCCTCTCTCCTCTCCCATCCTCTACTTTTTCTCTCACTCACTCTCCCTCTCCTACTGCCTACTCTCACTCTCTCTCACTCTCTCTCTCTCCCTCTCTACTCTCTCTTTGGTACCCCCTACCCTCTCTCACATTTTCACACTCTCTCTTTCTCTCTTACACACATTTCCATCCCCCCTCTCTCTCTCCCTCTCCCACTCCCTCTCCCATCGCCTACTCTCTCTTCCATCCCCTACTCTCTATCAAGCTACTCTATCTTCCCCCTCTCCCATTCCCTACTCTCTCTCTTTCACACACATGCACTCCCATCCTCCTCTCTCTCGCTCTTCCTCTCCCACTCCATCTCCCACCACCTACTCTCTCTCTCCCCCATCCCCTACTCTCAATCTCTCTCTCCCAACTTGTACTCTCTCTCACACTTCCTTTCTCTCCCATCCCCTACTTTCAATCTCTCTCCCCCATCCCGTAATCTCTCTTTGCCACCTCTACTCTCTCTCTCTCACACTTCCTCTCTCTTGCATCTTGTACTCTCTTTGCCACCCCTACTCTCTCACATTTCCTCTATCTCCCATCCTATACTCTCTCTGCCACCCCTACTCTTTCTCACTTCCTCTCTCCCCTCTCCCATCCCCTACTTTCTCTCTATCTCTCTCACACACACAAATAGCCATTCCCTTGCCCCACCCCCCTAGCTCTCTCTTGGTTTTGGTTTGCAATTTAGGTCTCAATAGTGCGTGCACACTATAGCATGTGCGCCCTACCTCAAATTCACTAGCATTTAAATAGTGCATGTGTGCTATAGGGCACACGCGCTATTCAAAGCTTTGCATTAAAACCAAGCCTAAGGCTTGGTTTTTCCTTGGAGATCCAACCCAAAGGTTTGGAGTTTATAAACAGGTCTGAGACATGTTTTCCAGCAAACATACAAAAAATGATTGATTTTTCTTGTGTGCTCCCCTTCAAGATTCCTTGTGGTTGGGTATCGATAAGATCAAGTTACATAACATTATAGGTCTTTGTGTTAGCTATCTAACCATATAATTTATTTTTAATTTGAACTACTTTAAGTCTTTCATCTATAATTTCTTTTGAATGTATGTTCATTTTTTGTCAGAAACCACCATGTACTAATTGGGCTGTAGATTTTAGCTCATTCATCAAATTTTATAACAACTTAGTTTTTTAGAAACTAGACTCCATTCTACACACTTTGAAAAAAAGAAGGTTTGATTTTAGATTAGTTTTCAATCATTTCTAGGGGGAGCACACAGATATTTCAAGTTTTTGGGATGGGTCTAATTTAAAAATTCATTAAAAAAAAATACACATTATAAAATTACCCAAAAAATCTGGGATAAACTACATAGTGTTAGGTAACTTTTGACCAGAGCGATTAAAGAATTTCAAAAAAAAAGTTAAAATTTTAGGGGGGCCACACTTTGTACTATGTTATGTTTTTTTGGAATAAACAATACCACTTTCAGTGGCCCCCTTTTTTGAGGACCTAAAACTAAACCATTTTGAAAAAAAATTAGTAGTTTAGAAACTAGATTCAAAGGACTATGACTTTTTTTTTTGTCATATCTTAAGATTTTGAGCGTAACTATCTTCAAATTCTTGTTGAAGTCCAGAATTTGCTGATTTCAGGAAAAAGGTGTCCACTTATATGCCCCTTTTGGCACCACAACTTGGTGCACTTACCCTGGTCTGGTTTCTTAATTGTTTTCAAAACTGTTAAATTAGGAGCCAATAGATTCAATGTTCAAACTGATCAAATTCCTTAACTAGAAGTTGGATTATTCTATACCACACTAAAAATAATGATAATAATAGGGCAATCATCAGAATTTTTTTTTTTAATATTATTTTTTTGTGAAACATTATAATTTATGGTCTTTGTCAATAAACATAAATGAAAATAACTTATAAGTACACTTAGAGGGGCCACATTAGCCAATTAACCAAAATGTGTACAAGAAATTAAAAAGGATGTTGATATGGAAATAACAAGACTAATTTCAAAAAAGAGGAAGACAATTGATTGAAGAGGAAAAAATAATTATATTGATAGGGTGCACTATTAGTTAAACCTTATTTTTTTAATAGTTATGTCAATAATAAAGATACTAAACTCGGTAAGTTGTTGATAAGATATGCATAGGGTCACACTTTAACCCTGATGATAAGAATTTTCTCACATGGGAATTATATATTCTCAATAAAAGGCCAAGTTTCTTTGATAGTAAAAAGATATTCATACAACTTATGATGCAATGCATATGGTACTTTAGCAATGGCCCATCCTATGAATCTGAGTTGTAAAATCTCTCATGAGATAATGTGTTATGAGCTCTTTATCAGTGGGATGAAACCTAAATCTAGGTGGTAGTTGTGCATCACTATTATCATGACTATTACCAAAGTCAAGAGCCTTCATCATTGAATTATCTTCTTAATCTTCTCACAAAAACACAAGAAAATAATTGAAATGTTTCAACTATCCTCCACTATATAGGCTAAGGCAACCATCCAATTTTCCAAATGCCCACATAGCCTTTTTTACAATTTGATATCTGGATTGTGTAGAGATATTGTGTTGACTTCTTATATGGGTGTTAGGAGAAATGGGAAAATGGAATGGGATGGGATGTATGGAGACATGTAGATTAAATATGAATACATATGAATCCTATTGCAAAAATAAAATGGAATCCCTCAAACTATTGTATACATGTGTAAGAAAGACATCATCATAGATGTGCTCTCTTGGTGTTGGAAGAGTATGTGTATATATCATTATCAATAAATGAGGGAGAGGGGAGGATTTGGTTTTGTGGGGGAGACTATTAGAAGTTCCTCCTATGATGTATCTCAAAAGACTAAGCCAGAGAATGTGTGTGAACATGAATATGTGTGTTGTCAATAATGGTAGAAAGTAAGTGAATGCAAAATTATGTCATGGGGGAATAGAAAGGAGTTTGTGGGGCTATAGCTAATATTGATACATGATTATTTTGATTTCATTCTACATGATCATATGATGGGCATTAATAAGCCTAGAACTAGTTATTATTTATGATGATAGTATAGTCTTCATTTGGATAATTAAGTATGGTATATTTAGTACTATTACTACTACTACCACTACTACTAACCGACCTAGCCTCCTTCTTCTCTGGGTGGCCACTAATGTGGTTGTACATAAGCCACTTATGCTACACTATATATATAACACCCTTTTTTCATTTTCCCTTTCTTCCCTCTTTACTAAAAAATATCACCATAGAGACACAAATCACAAGGGCACAACAATAGACAAAACATATATTCACTCTTCAATCCTAAATGCATGAATGAATGGAGAAACTAGGTGGAGGGATGATTTATAACACAATAAATCAAAATCTTATGACTTTTAATTTCCCATCCATTCCCCCAACTCAACAAAAGATTCCATTGTATAGCCCACTAGTTTCTCTTTATAATTGATTTGTGTTTATGTAAAGAGGAGAGAGAAAAGATCCTATGGTCATAACACCACATCAAATATGTGTATAACAAGGAACTATATTGGCCAATGCCTAGTTATTCATGACTTTTAATATTCTTACCCACCTTTGAAAAATCCTAGCTATTTCTCGTCAAATCCCAGCTATTTCTCATCAAATCCCACCTAGCTTTATAAATAAAAAACACACAAACCAAATTTAGAAAAAAGAAGAAGACATAATTAGGGTTAGCTTATACTAAATGAATATATGAATTCTATGGGAATGGGTGTTTTGTAAAATTGGGTTAAGGGATTGTGTTTTTCATGCAACCTAGAGCTAATAGAAAGTTATCTCTAAAACATTAGTGCCACAATTATACTACTTAAATGCAGAAAGGGTTATAGTGTTCTTAGGGCATAATTGATGTATTTTTGTACATATTTTTTTTGTAGTTTCAAGAAATTTCATTTTGAAATAAAATTATTTTTCAAGATATGCAATTTCATTTTTCAATCACCGAAATCATATTTCAAACAATTTCATTTTCAAATCACATAAACTAGGTTTCAAGCAATTTCATTTTTAAATCACATAAAATTGAAGCAGTACGTGTCCTTACCCAAGTAATGTTGATGATATGTCGACTTTGGAGCATTGAGTCACTCAAATGGAAATTGTATGCTCAAACCTCACATTTGAATAGTGTCTTTTGTTGACCTTATGGTCAAATTATTTGTCAATTAGTGCCAACATACTTGATCATTTGGCTAGTCATATTGCTATTGTGCTTCATGGTTTTAACCAAGCTATCATAGTATTAACCAAGCCTCACAGTATAAACCAAATTGTTGTAGTATCAACCAAGTAGAAAGTAAGTGTTAACTAAGCATAATAGAAAGAGAGTGTAAATCGAGCAAGTCATGTTAACCAAGTAGAGAAAATATAGTGTTGACCGAGCTTCGGTGTCAACCAAGCTCTACAGTGTTAACTGAGTTCTATAGTGTCAACTAAGTTCTACACTATTTTTCAAGTCATCAATGTTAACCAAGTTCATGTTTACTCCTGAGTGATCAATGTGGACTAAGCACCAGTGCATGAACCAAGTGCCAGAGTTTGTAGAGTTCACTATTTTGTTGAGTGTCAGAATATCACCCAAGTGGTCTTTAGAACCTAAGTATCAGTAGTGAGCCACCTTGGTTAAGATTATTTAATTTGGTATTGTAGTCAACCTCAAAAGATAATTAGTGTTGGATACAATTATTTAATTGTGTGTTGTCTTTGATGTTACACAAATGACATATCAGTTGTTAGTCAGTACTTACCAAGCTCACTTGGTTAGCAAGACAATTTTCCTTGTCTACCAAGCATTGCTAAAGATTACTCCGTGAAGATAATGTCTATTGAGCTCATTGGGGTGTCGAAAGAATTCTAGAAGGAAATAGTGTTAACCAAGTTCACTCGGTTGCCAAAGGATTTTGCAAGTTCGTAGTGTTAACCAAGCTTCTTTTGGTTAACATAGGAAATTGTCTCAGAACTAGTGTTTATTGAGAAGGGTTGGCCAATGAAGGATTTTGTTGTTTTGGCATAAGAAGTTTAATTATTTTAAGTATTTTTTCTAAGCCAACCATGGTGATGATTATTGGTCATTTTAATTTGTAATTGAGCTGACTTGACAATCTGGATGGTATAAATGAAAGGTCAAGTTGAGATTTTAGTGAGTGTGTGCAAATGTGCTAATTGAATTGAAAAAGAAAGAGTGAGAGAAAACTTGAAGGATAAGTAGGTATCCTTGTGGAGTAGAAAATATTTATTTGATCAAGAAGGATCTAGTATAAACTAGAATAAAGATCTATAATCAGCAATTCAATTGCATCACAATTAGGTCATTTCATTGTTACTTTCTTACCATTGTAGTAGTGATCTAAAATCTCTTAACAGAGTTGGTTTAATAGCCAATTGTAAATCCTCTAACAAGGTGACAGTTCCATTGAATTGTTTTAAGACCTCTTACAAGGCCACTCCTTATAGGTTGATCAAATCCTCTAACAAGGTTACACCTAATAATGTGTTTTGTAACCTTTAACTGGGTTGGCTCCTAACAAGGATCACTTCAAAAGAGTGAAAACATTAACTAGTTACATTAGTGGTTTTTCCCATATTGGGTTTCCACGTTAAATCTTGGTGTCTCATGTATTCATGTTATTTCTCTTATGTTAAAATTAGTTGGATTGGTATATATATGTAAGATGTCATACCAAAATAAGTATGTGTAACAAGTATGAATGTGAATTAAAGAGTAAAGGCTACAAGTAGTATAAGGAAAAGAAGAGTCTCATTTATCACAACAAGGTGATCATTTTATATCAAAGGAATCTCATTCAACAAACCAAGTTGTAGAGCAAAGATCAACTACTAGTTCATCCTAATAGGTGCATCACTCAAAACCTCTAACAAGGTGGACTTAAGAGTCTTATGCAAAATTTCCTAACCAAGTGCATACTTCATTGTATTGTATAACTCCTTTCACAAGGTGGACCTAATAGTCCTTATTGCTCCTAATGGGGAAGATTACTAGAAGTGATCATTTGTAAACCTTAACAGGCCAAATTTATACTCCCATACTAAAGCTTGTGGGTATCATCCCCACCCTATTTTTACTTTCTATTTGGAAGGTTTCTGGGTTACCAATTATTATGTCAATTGTTATGAATATTTTATTGCTTTCAGTCTTCCATGCATGCAATTAGATCAAATTAGTTTATGAAGAGGATTAATTGGTGAATTGAAGTAAAAGTTTTATTGGTTCTTGATTCACCCCTCACCTCTTAGTCACCTAATCTATTCTACATTTCCAACAATTTTTATTAGAGTATTTGGTTCTCACATCAAAATTTTAGGAGCTTGAGAAAAGATCAGAGGCAATGGAAGTGTATAGACTAGAGAAATCTATTTAAAATGAAAAGTTCGATCTGTGATTTTCCATGGAAAAAATCAAGAAAGTGAAGGAGAAACTCTTTAAATATTTGCAAAGAAGGAAAGAACTAGTAGTACAAATCAATGAAAATCTCTACATAGAAGAAATATTTGAAGACATTTTCCAAGATAGAATTTTAGATGAAGATGATGTAGCAATCAAAAACCTACTTGAGAAGAATCCCACTCTACATGAAGAAGTCATAAAGATGAAAAGAGAACAAGAAATTTAGTTAGTCATAATGTGTGAAGACATGGAACAAAAGGACATAGATAATGAAGATAAAGTATTTCTAACTGAAAAGATAGAAGATAAGGATAATGAAATTCAACACTGATCTCTTCAACAAGTAGATTTGATGAATTAACTCAATTGTGTAAATCAAGAGCTTATCAACTTGAGGAAAAATAATGAAAGATTATAGAATGACCTCATTAGAGAAAGGAAAACCAAAGAAAGGATGATGAAGTCTCAAGAAATAATGAATCAATTGATTGAGAAAACTCAATTTAGACACAAAGGAAAACTATGATTAGGCTATACAGATGAAGGTGAATCATCACAACAAGGAGCTCAAAAGAACAAAAGACCTACATATAATCATTGTGGAAAGATAGGGCATACATCAAACAAGTGTTGGAGCAATGGTAAATCAAAATTTAGTGGAAAATTTTATAGTTGTAACAAATAAGGTCATAAAGCAAGTGAATGCATAGAGAAAACCAAGTTTGAAGGAAAATGTTTCAAGTGCAACAAACAAGGGCACAAATCTTCAAAATACAAGACCAAGAAATGGAATCCATTAGAAGAGATTTTGAAAGCTATCTTTGGTTGGAATTATAACATATGGTACAGATGTCACTTATGTGGAGAGCATGGACATAGTGGAGAAAATTGCATAAGAACTCACACAAGGAAGAGAGACCCTAGAAAGAGATGTTTTGTATGCACAGAACTTGGACATCTAGCTAGAAATTATATGAAATGAGCTAAAGTTGAAGATGGAAAGAAAGAAAAGACTAAAAATATTAAAGTATAATGAGGTAGAAATGGATAAATAAATCTCCAAAGAATGAAATTCAAAGTCCTAAAAATGTTGACACCCAAGTCAATGAGTTGGGTGATTCAACCATTTCAAACTGATTAGCCATGCAGATCACTAGAACTATGATTCAAAAGAAACATCCTATACTAGTTCTAGTCTACAAGAAAGAAGATCCAAATCAACATTTCATATTTATTGGGTTCATCAAGTGGATGAGATTACTAAGAAAAGTTGGGTTGCTGACCTAATAGAGCTTGGAGGTAGATCACATTTACTAGTTTTGAGACATAACCGAGCTTATGGTTATTGAGTTGAAGATCAAAGGTATCTACCAATTGAAAGGTATTTGTCGACTTGAAGACTTAGCTAAGCATCACATGCCTATTGAGTTTAATAGGTTGTCACCAATATGCCTTGCATATGATGCATTAATGGAAATTTAAAGACAAATTTTTGGTTAAAAGGAAGAATAAAGGTTTTATTTTTCACTGAGAATTTGAGAGTGAAAAGATCAAAGAAATTTAGAGCCCCCAAGTGATTCACTATGAATTTGTTAGAGTTTATTCCTCAATCACTAAGCAATATGACATTCTCATCTAGCAGCAAGGTTAAGAAGGGTTTTAAGATGCTAGTAAGGAATGTTGAGCGTAGAGTCCCGATATTCAAACTTTGTCCAATGATTGCAGAAGAATTAGACCTAGTTGGTGTGCATTCATAGATTAGACCAAAGGTACCTTTTATACATGACATTAGATCTTTTATCATTGTTATATTCAATAATTGGGAACTTTAGAGATGAATCAAGCGTATGAATTATTGTGTGTGGATGGAAACCTAAAATTTGAGCATAAACACCTCAAAGGAAAGGGTTTAACCCACATTCTGCATATGCTAAGGAATTTCCAAATCAAGTTGATTAGGTTTATCATAAGTTGTGTTCATGACATGTAATTCTAGCTCAACCAACCCATCCATATCACCAAGAAAATGATTCATAGGGTTATTGAGTCTCCCATGTTTGACATACCTAAAACAATAAAAATCATAGGTCAAGCTGAGCTGGCAAAGAAGACTTTTATTGGTGGGATGGTAGAGGAATAGAGCTAAATGGTGTTATAGACATGGAGATCAAGTTTATAATTTATGTGATTTCTCACAAGATATAGGTACCAACTAACTAAATAGTATCCCATGTGTAGTTGTGGACTTAGCATTCAAGATGGTTGAGAACAATTTATCCTTTAATCTCACTGAGTTGTAGCTAATCCAGTTAAGAAAGAAAATGGAGAGCATCTAAACATCTAAGACAAATCCATATAAGTTTGGCTCACTTTTGGCATGTTTATTCTTTTATGTTTAGAAAAAAATTTCCTTCCAAGGAAAATTTAGTATGGAAAAAGGAAAGACCTATT
This sequence comes from Cupressus sempervirens, assembly GCA_028749045.1. Taxonomy (NCBI): domain Eukaryota; kingdom Viridiplantae; phylum Streptophyta; class Pinopsida; order Cupressales; family Cupressaceae; genus Cupressus; species Cupressus sempervirens. Next base: position 457,388,360 of record CM053792.1, read on the forward strand.
GTATATCAGATCAATGAGTTTATAGATAAAATGGGAGATAATTTTAAGGGCATCATCAATGCATATTTTGAGACTTTCAAGGAAAGGATGCAAAGCAGGTTTAGAATACCTAAGAAACTAGTGGATGATTGTGAACAAGACATATGTTTCCTTGTGGACTGTGACAAGGTACATATATAGGCAGTTGACCTAGAGTTGCATGGGTAAAAGCTCTTGGCTATGAGGTAAACATTGATGATACTAAGGACATCATGGAAGCTCTTGTCAATGAGCCTATGGACCCTAAAATACCTTATTTTGGAACATATGCAGAGGAAAAAAATAGGAGTTCCCTTGAAATCAAGATTCCTTAGATTCTAAAGAGAGGAAGGAAGAAGGTAGAAAATATTTAGAAGAAGAATGTTAAATTTGGTTCCCCTCTCATGCTCAAAAGAACTTTCAAGTCAAGGGAAAAGCTCATAGTTGTAGATGAATATGAATATGAAGAGAAACATATACCACTCAAAAGGCCTACCTTAACCTTTGGAGATAGACTGCAATGACTCAAAGGAGGTATGGAAAATTTTTAATTTCTTAAGTATGAACTAGAAATAAAGTGGAATAGAAGTAAATAGAAGAAGCCTTAGTGGAGAAGATGGAAAAGTGGAAATAATTTCTGAGTGGATTAGGCAGTCAAGTTCCTAACATTCTACATAAGGCAGTATCACATCATTGGGAAAATGCAGTAAATTTTTCTAGAGACATTCGTGATCAAACCTTGAGAAAGTTAATGCCAAACATGTTAAATAAGGAAGTGAAGGAGGCATTGAAAAGGCATGAACAAGCATTAACCCCTAAGTTCAATGCACTCCTAATTTTGGAAAATGACATCGAGTCTATTGTACAATCTAATAGAAATGCATAGAAGAAAATTTATGGATTGAATGTTCCAAAGATTACTAATGAAGTTGTGCAAGTTGATGTTTTTCATGATGATGAAGAGGAATAGGATGATCAAAAAGTCAATTAAGATCTACTATCATTAAGAATATTGAAGATTTTGACTTGGAGAAGATTACATTAGAGGTAATGGCCTCCCTCACTAATTCTCTAAGCAAATCAATAGTTACATCAAGCTTAGTGGAGACTACAACCAAGTCATAGATAATTGAGCCAAATATTGTTCAACCTAGCACTCAATTAGTTGTTGGAGTTGTCTTACAAATTATAGTGATAAGTACTATCACCACTACTTCATCTAGCAAGCAATAGGGTCAAATCTTCACAAACTCAGTCTTTGTAAGTACTCCTAATATTGTTTTTGTTCCTCAAATCAGTAATATTGTTTCAATTGTAATTGATTCCACAATAAGTGCAATGATAGTTGAGGTCAAGACTCAACCGAGCACTAAGAATTTCAGAAAATGTAAGGAAATCATTCCTTCACCTCTTCCAAAGGAAAAAGGTAAAGAGGTAGAAGCTTCTATTCAAGAAGTTGATTGAGAGGAAGACATAGTAATTCCATATTGGGATCTCTCCAATCTAACTCCTAATCACATGGACACTCTTGGAGAACTTTGAAAGAAAAGGGAAAAATAATAAAAGCTAAGAGTGGAGAAGAAAGTGTTGGAGGATATCAAAAGTATATTTATTGATGCACTTGGTATTAAAATTGATGATAAGAAGCCTACTTTGGATCAACATGGTGACATAGTTCACAAGTTTAATGAATATTTGAATGGACAAAAAAAACTACTATAGAGGGAAGAGAGAAAATTTTATAACAAGGGTTTGGAAAAGATGGCATAGAGAATTTTCATCGATCAAGTGGACCTATCTACTATTCTTGTTAATTTTGAGAGTACTATAAATAGTGTTGTTTGCTTGTTTGTAAAGTTAAATGATACTAAAAACTTCACCAAGGAGATCAAGAATAAGTTGTCAAATATTGATACTTATCTGAAGACAAGTGCAAACTAGTTGTCACTTAACCCTAGAACTAGGTCAACATATTTTGTAAAGATCAGGTATGTGATAGACTTGTAGACATAGTTATTGAGGGAAGAAGCAGGAATTAGGGCTACACTAACAGAAATTTAGAGTATGATAATTCCAAACATGGATATAATGTAGAAACATATTGTTCATGCAACGACATTAATCCATGACAATTTTTTTTTATTAATGATCATATGAGGGAGATATCAACTAAAGTTTAGATAGCTTTGCATACTACAAAAGTTTTGCAAGAAAATTGTGACAAAACCATGTCTCTAGTTTTAAAGGTACATAGTGATTTTCTCTCATATTTTGGTGTTAACTTGTAGATTTTTTTTTTTGGCATTCATGTAAAAAACAAGGGGGAATATAGAATATTGCATATATATAAGGGGGAAATATGATTATTCAACAGAGCTACAAAAATAATTTTGAAAAATAAAAAATAGAGTTAGTGTCAGCCAAGTATCAACACAACAGTCAAAACCAAGTTATAGACCCAAGTACATTTATAGGGGGAGTTTTGACTTATCTTTTTGAGGATTTAGAATTTTTGGTATGATAAGTGTTTTTGTCACTAATGTGAATGGGGGAGTTTTTTGACCTCATGGTCAAATCATTTTTCAATTAGTCATAAAACACTTGATAATTTGGTTGGTCACATTACTACTAAGCTTTACAGTTTTAACTGAGCTATCACAATGTTAACTGTGCCTTATAGTGTCAATTGAGTTATTGTAGTATCAACCAAGCATAAAGTAAGTGTTAACCAAGAAGATTACAAATATAGTGTAAATTGAGCTAGTCATGTTAACCAAGTAGAGGAAATGTAGTGTTGACCAAGCTTTAGTGTTAACTGAGCTCTATAGTGTTAACTAAGTTCTAGAGTGTTTTTTGAGTCACCGGTGTTAACCAAGTTCATGTCTTCTCCTGAGTGATCAATGTGGAGTGAGCACTAATGTCAACTAAGTGTCAGAGTTTAACAAGTTCACTATGTTGTCAAGTGTTAGAATACACGTGAATGGTCTTCAAAACTCGAGTATTAGCAATGAGTAGACTTGGTGAAGATTGTTGAATTTATTACTAAGCCAACCTCAAAAAGTAATTATTTTGATTGGTATATATGTAAGATGTCCTATCATATCCAAATGAGTATGTGTAACAAGTATGAATTTGAATTATAGAGTAAAGGCTATAGGCAATATAAGGAAAAGAAAAGTCTCATCTATCACAACAAGGTGAACATTTTACATCAAAGGAATCTCATTTAGTAAATCGAGTTGCAAAGAAAAGATTAGCTATTAGTTCATCCTAATAAGTGCATCAGTCAAAACCTCTAACAAGGTGGACTTAACAGTCTTATGCAAATTATCCTAACCAAGTGCATACTTTATTGTATTTTATAATTCTTTTCACAAGGTGGACCTAACAATCCTTATTGCTCCTAATAGGGAAGATTACTAGAAGTAACCATTGTAAGCCTTAATAGGCTAACTTTATACTATAGTACTAAAGCTTGTGGGTATCATCCCCTCCCCAGTTTTACTTTCTATTTGGAAGGTTTCTGTGTTACCAATTGTTGTGTCAACTATTATGAATGTTTTATTTCTTTTAGTCTTTCATGCATGCAATTAGATCAAATTAGATTATGAAGAGAATTTATTGGTGAATTGGAGTAAAAAATTTATTGGTTCCTTATTCACCCCTTCCCTCTCAATCACTTGACTTATTCTACATTTCTAATAACATACAACCAAATGTGAAAATGATTTGGTTTTTCCATAAAAAAATTGATGGTCTCTATCTAGGTAGTCATAATTTTGATGACATTAGGGTGAAATTGGAAAAACAAACACCAATTTCAAAAAATGTGCCTCTTCTGCCAGAAACAAGCATTAAAAATCTGAGAGAAATGTAGTAGTGTCAATATTTCCTACCCAATCTACATAAGGATAAGAAAATAAGTTAAAATCATTAGATATATTATATTATAGACCATATTCTAATATTCCTTTCAAGTACCTGAATATCCTCTTTGCAACTACCTAATGAGATCCCTTAGGTTCTTCTTTATATCTTACAATAATTATAGCCACATGTTCTATACCAGGTCTAGTATGAGTTAGATATTCTAATCCTCTTATCATAGATCTAAATCTTGTCTAGAATGTACTAGGTGAATCATTACTACAAGTCAACTTACATACAATCACCATAGGTGTTCCAACTAGTTTACAATTTTCCATACAAACTTTACAAACATATCCTTAAGATATTTAGTTTTAGATATAAATATACCATATTCAATATGAGTTATTTGCAAGCCAAGAAATTATTTCATTTCTCCTATCATGGACATCTCAATTTTCCTTTCATTTTATTAAAAAATTATTACCCATTTCATCATTTCCAACAAAAAATAATGTCATGAACAAATACCTCATAAATCAAAATATCTTTAGGATTAATTCTTGAGTATAAGTTATTGTTTGTATAAATATAAAACATATTTAATGTGAATTTATATTTTATCATTTTCTTCTTTTTATAAGAATATTTTTGAATACTATATTCTTTTATTGATCTATCTTTTTTTATAGTTGCAAGAAAAATATAAATATTAATAAAATATTTTAGACTTAAGTATCTATAGTTTGAATAAGAAATAAACAATTAAAAAAAATATATTTATCATTTTTTTTTCTTTTAAGAAAATAATGTGATAGTTGCATAAACATACATTAATCATGTTTTTTGTTGCCTCTTAAAATAAAATTCCATATACACTCCACCAAAGATTCATTTATACATTTAAATATAAAACCCTATTGATTATTTATTTTAGACATTTTATTTTATTAGATTTTAAACACAAATCTTCCTATTTTTGCAAATATAAGTTTTCATTGACATGAAGTAGAGATAGACAAGATTCTGAGTATTCAAAATCACTTTTAGATGTGGATTGATGCATAGTGGAGCATGAAAATTTGTAAGAAGAATAATCTTGAATCAATAATAACCTAAAAAGTTTGTGAGATTATTCTTGTACAAATTAGTATTGTAATTCAATCATCCTCCATGTCTTAGACGTTTCATAAATGGTCCCTTGATATAATATAAGGTGATCATTATAGGTGGTGGGGGGTTGAATCAACTATAGCCAGTTTTCCTACACATCCCTCAAACACTTTGAACAGAAACTTAGCACTTTAAACTTTCAATCCATTATCTTTGTAAATAAATCAATCTTCACAACAACATTCAACTTAATCTTAGCAGTAAAATTTTGATGTATGTACCAAGTATCAAAGTAAACTTCATGTGTCTACTAAGTTTCAACAATAAATATTAAAAAATGAAAATAACATGTAACATAATAATAATCCACACAATTGACACAAGTATTTGAAGTGGAAACCCTATGAAGTAAAAAGCCACCCAGGACTGGCAACCCAAAATTTTGACTCTTTTGATGTGAGATCTATTTGGAGCAAACCTTATTAAAGGTTAAATATATATTATAAATGTGACCTTGTTAGAATATTTCCACCAAAGATCATCTAGACCTTATCACTCCATAATATTTAGAGTGGTCTACTTTAAAAGACTTACAAACATTCAACAAAATTCTACCATACAATGGATTTATAAATAAAACTATTAAGTTCACTTGGTTAAGATGTTTTTTTGTACACTGATTAGAAAGTAATGGCAAAATATATATTATGAAATAACACTACCTTGCTTAATCATATCTCTATTTTTCTCTATCTTTTTCCTCTATTCATTATCTTTCATCATTTTGGTTGATCCATTCACATACACATCAACTTCACACTTCACTTACTAGATCTCACATTGTAGTTATGCTTGATTATCCCTTTAGCTATCACTTGCAATATCAACTTGATCAACAACAATGAACATCTCATTTATCCCTTAAATAAATAATGTATATCTACTTTACTAGAATCTTCCATATTTTTCTTCTAAATCAAAATTTTTTGATCTTTATCCATCTTAAATTCATTGAATCTAGACACTCAAGTATCATGCCTTCACCTTAAAATTTGTGCTTCTTTTGAAATCATTAAATATCCTTCATCATATCTTCTTTGAATTTCACCAAACATTTATCTTGCAAAAAAATTCATCCTTATCCTTGAAACTTCTCAAGCAATTCATATCTTTGTCAAATGTCAACCTCAAAATAAATATCTTTCAAACTAATCTTCTTTTATTTTTCTTAGTTAACACTACACTTTCTTGTCCAATACTAAAATTGGTCAATGCCATTCTTTCTTGGTTAATATTTCACATCCTTCACTTACTTTACATATGATGGGTGACAACTAATCTTGCATTCATTGACCTCACTAACTAGGTCAGTGCAACTTACTATTTCGTTGACTTCTCACTTCATGATTTCAATCACTTAATCAAATCATGTAAAACAATAAAACCACCATTATAGTTTCAAAGTATAACTCATCAACTACCCATTAAATCCATACACTTATCAATACTTTCTTCATCATCATACTTTCTTCAAATCCTCTTCATCAATGAAATGATATGACACTCTATTGAATTAGCACAATGTCTTACCAATTCAAACTTGATGTCAATGACAACATAACAACTGATATTACTATTTCACACATGTTATTATCATTATTAGTTGGAAAAAAAAATCCCCCCTTTGGTGTTGATGTCAATACATATTACATGTTATTATATTATGAATCAATACCATCATATATCTTCATATCTGACTTCATCAAGTTTTTTGCTCTTTACCAAGTTCTTTGTATTAGGTTCTCTACTTAGTTTGCAATTACCCCCCCTTTTGATAAATGTCTCTATTTAGCTTGTATAATCTCTCCACACTCATTCTCCCTTTTACTAACTCTCTCCATCTTAATCCAATCTCTCCCCTTTTGATAATAATATTACATATTTAACACTAATTATCTCCCCCTTTGACAACAATGCCAAAGGTAACTACAAGTTTTAATATAAAACTTATTAAACCTTTTATTGCATCTTATTCCTTACATGTAATGGTTACATCTATTCCATCATATCATTTTTCATGGATTTGAGATGGTTCCTAAAGAGTAAATTCCTACATCAACTCCATAAAAATATTCTGGTCATCCATGAATTGGTGCAACTTTAATATGCATATTCACTTACTAACAGGTTTTGGGACTTCCTCTTTCATATCTTCCAATGAGTATTTTATCCATACAATATTTGAAAAATTAATTATAGCAACTACATGTTCAACTTTAGTAGTAGACTAAGAGATACAAATATCTTTCTTACTATTCCATGGTACAAGTCTTTCTCCTAAAAAGAAAGCTCCACTACTAGTGCTCTTTATGTCATCAACATTTCTCACCCAATCAATATCAGTGTAGACTCTTAGCTCAAAATACCCTTCTTTCATGTACCATAAACCAAATTCTTTAGTTTCCTTCAAATATTTGAATATTCTTTTCACTACAATTGTATGTGTCTCCTTAGGATTAGCTGAAAATATTGCTACTACCCAATAACATGTGCAATATTAGGTCTTCTATGGACTGCATATTGCAACTTTCCAATCATATATCTATATAGAGTCCTATTCACTTCTATTGAATTGTCTTCCTTAGATAACTTACATCCAATGGCCATAGATATGCCAACTGGCATTGAATCATCCATGCCAAATATTTTTATTATCTTCTTGATGTATTTGGACTAAGTAAAATAGTTTCCTCATTTAGTCTGATGAACTTGTAAACCAATAAATAACATTATCTCACCAAACATAGAAATTTCAAACTATTTATTCATCTTATCAAAAAATAACTTATATAAATTTTCACTTCCTATAAATATAATATCATCACAAAATTTATTCTATAAGGACCTTGTCTTCAACAACACTCTTCAAGTACATATTGTAATTGTCACTAGTTCTAGTAAAAACAATCTTGATCGAATAGGAATGTAATCTTTCATACCATGTTCTCAATGCTTGCTCCAATTCATACAAATATTTTATTAGTTTATATACCATGTGCTTCTAATTTGAATCAATAACCCCTTTAGTTTTTTCACTATAAACTTCTTTGACCTCTAGAATTCCATTAAAAAATGTAGACTTGAAATCCATTTGATAGACTTTGAATCTTTTTTATGTTACATATGCTAATATTTTTCTCACTCCTTCCAATATTGAAATAGGGGAAAAGATTTCTCTATAGTCAATTCCTTCTTTGTGTACATAACCTTTAAATACAAGTTTGGCATTATTTCTCACAACTTATTCTTTTCCATTCAACTTATTCCTAAAAACATTGTGTCTCAATCACATTCTTGTCTTTGGGTCTTGATACCAATGCCCATGAATTTTTATTCTCAATCTATTCTATTTCTTCTTTCATTACATTGATCCCATCTTCATTCTCAAGTGCATCATTTACATTTCTAGGTTCAAACTCAAAAATAAAGCATTTACTATCTCTTAACTTACTATTAGCCATATTTTTCCTCCCACGAAAAAATGAGTTTTGTCTATCAAGCATGGCTAATAGTCATATGTATTCAAATATTCAAAAAATTCAAATGAAATAAGGATATATTTAAAACTTTGGCTTATCCCTTGTTTTCCTAAGTGTAAGCTTTTTCATTCTTTATCCCTTTGGAGCTATTAGTCATAACCATGTGATTATTTTTCATTTCCTAGTCACCACAATTTGTAACCATTTACCAAGCCATGAGGATGCAAACAGTCATCCTTGTTGTTTGCACAGAGTCATGGTTTAAAGTGTTAATACCTAGTTAATGGTTGTGACTATGTGATCACAGTTTGTTGTTGGCTTCATTGCATGGTCACAGAGGGTTAAGCTTAACTCAAGATTGGTGCAATGATGTAGTAATCTATCTCTATCACTCCTTTATAAGGTTAAAATAGTTAACCAAGGTTTAGGTGGCTATGGAGAGATTCTATTTTGTTTGCATGGTTGCATGAGTCTTAGGATAACCTCATATTAAAGTTTCAACATGGTGCCATGTGGATGACTCTAGTGATGAGGCAGCATTGAATTGGTCAAAAGTTCTAACATGGGTGGTGAATTGTGGATTTCTGTTGGCCAGCTAATCTCCCAAGATCAATGCATATTTCTATGTCTCTAAGAAAAAGTGTACAATGAAAATACATAGCAAGATAGTAATAATGCAACATGTGTCTTAGCGAACCTAGGTAGCGAGTAAGCAATGGTAGTTAAGTTCATAGTTCCAAATGGTCACAAGCATCTATTTATAGTTGGATATTAAGTTGTGATGGTGTGATAAAGCAAAGGTTTTGGCTTTGCAGTGTCGTGGATAAGATAAATTTCAAAACCCTAACCATGGAAATGTTGCAAAATGCTAGTTTCACATTATTTCTTGGTCACAACAATTAGGATAAAATGTTAAGGACAAGTTGCAAAGTAGTGATATGGTTTGTTCATGGTTTTGCAAGGTGAAACAACAAATGAAGAAAGGTGGCTACAAAGCCACGATCATGGGCAGTCAAGGTCAACATAAGTTGGAAGAATGGTTAGGTGGTGGAATAATAGAATATGATTAGTCCACATGGTGAAGCCTAAGAATTAACTCCAGTTTACTAATGACATGGCTGACTTGGCATGCTGATAACAAACGAAGAAATTCTTTAATGGTTGATTTGATCTTTTCAATCTCCTTCAACCACTCTTTGACATTTCCCATGCATAATGAATTTGAAGGGACACTCCATTGCCACCTGGTGATCCAACTACCTAGTTAGAACAACAATGGCCATAATTTCTATCTTCTTAGGGTTCTATTTGGTGAATAATGTGATTTTCCTATGTTTGGATGTGTTTGTGATCAGATCTTTCCTAGATTTCTAGTGATTATTCTATGTAATCTAAAATGCAATGGTTGAAGTTTTTTTGTTATGATAGAAGCTATCCGAGTTATGCTTGCACTATAAAAGCATATTTTGTAATCCTTCTTAGTGTTGATATTTTCTTTGATTTTATAGAATTGCATGTCTATGCTTTGTAACTATAATTTCCTTTTCCTCTAAGTTAATACACTCCTCTATTGTATTGCATTCTTCCATTAATATACTATGCAGTACCTTATTGCCTTTGTGTTAATAAATTGTCTTCATTTCTCAACTATATGATTGTATCTACTTTGTTTCTTTTGAATGATATAAAGTGAAGTCTCTTCCTTATGGAATTCTTTTGGTTTTTGATCTACATATGGTTGTTGGATTAAGCAAGGATTGAATTTGTATACTTTGAGGTTATATTGATGAAATGTGCATCCTTGGGTAGAGATAAGGTTGAACATACTATTTGGTGTATCAGCTCCTCTTAGATTAGATTATGTAATCTACTTTCGTGCATTCCTTATCCCTTTTCCTTTCAAGAAATAGTTAGGTGCATCCTTATAGTAAGGAAGTAGGCCTTCTTCAGAGATTCAATCTCAACTTGCAAAGTCCCTCACTTTAGAGATTGTTTCCATGTTACACGAGGTTTCATTTAGTAAGACTTTAGGTGTGGGTGCAAGCTTTTCTATCAATATTTTTTGGTATGCCCAGTGGGACTCTCATTTTAAAGCAATTTAAGTTCATTGGTGTCAAGAAGAAAGTTAAAATACATGCTAAGAAGATAGTGTTTTTCTCTCTGTATTCTAGGCCTTCAAGAGACCCTTTTTTTACCAAGTACTTGGTGACTCTATTCTATAATACATCTAGATTTAGACCAAGTTGACATGATTCATGCCCAAGGCTCATACAAGAAAATATTCTAGAGTTAATTTTCAATACAATGAGCTCTCATTTTCAAACCATAGAAGAAAGAGGATCTCATTATCTCTATCACCAATTAGGATTGCATTAGTAATTAGTACACCTTCAAGGTCTCTTAACACTCCTCCTATTGATAGGCCATAGCCTAGGTTACCATATTTTCATCTAAATAGATCATTATTCCATATGGCATAGCCTAGATAACATGCATTTTCAACCTTTAATAGTGGGAGTCCTCTCCTATTAGCTCAAAGACATGATATCCTAGTGTCAGGTCTAAAAAGTGTACCTGATTTCATTTTTTGAGACATCTATCTCTCCTATTGAACACATTCAATGTATGTAATATACATGGTATTATAGAGGATTATGTTGTTTTTAGGCTTATAGCTTCATCCTTAAAGGCAAAAGCATTACAATGGTATAGAGGTTTTCCTCATAACTCTATTACTGATTGGCATGGGTTAGGAGTAGGGCTTTCTAAGCATTTGGAGGATAAAAGTAATCACCTATCACTTTTGCAATAGCTAAGAACTATCAAGAGAGAACTCCATGAATATATGATAGATTTCAATAGACATGGGATATAATACCTACTACAATAAATCATTCTCCTAGTAATACTTTCTTGTATTACCTTAGAGCCTTTAACAGTGATATTGCTACCACTCTACAATCCGTGGGGGGAGGCACTTTACATGATGCCTATGAAATTTCTATAAGAGCAGAGAACATCCTAATTCAAGGAGAGAAGTTAGCTCCAAGGCCCCCAATTATTTTCTTACCTAACATGCCTAATCATCAATCTACAATATTCCCTATTCCTACTTCCTCTACAAGTCATTCCCTTTTTGTAGTCCCAATTGTTGGAATCCAATTAAAAAGATCATTATTGAAGAAGAAAGATTGTTTGCAAAGAGGGAGATTGTTGATAAATAATGTTTTCAATCATTTTTTGGTCACTGATGTCAAACCTGGTATTTTCTGGAATGACAATTTCTTATAAGATCCAAGTACTATCACTTAGTTGATTGATGAAGAGGATTTAATCAACAAAATGTAACAAAAGCACCTAAGGGAAAGGTTGAGTTATGGTTTTATAATGAAGTATAAGGATCAATTAAGACAATGATAAAATGATGTATTGATAATATACTTGAAGATATAGAGGTTGGCCACACTTAGAAACTTTGTAAGAATAAGTTGTAACAAGGCTATTTGCAATTATTGACTAAGTTCATTAGTGGGTGTCGAACAAGCTAGTTCATGTCAAGCAGATTATCAATAAGCATCGAGAAAATGAAAAATCTAGTGTGTGTCAAGTGATACGGAAGGAGCTGAGAAAGTAATAGGTGTCAAGCAATAGAAAAAATTAGTTGATGCTGAGTGAATCCATAGTAGGTGCTAAGCATTAGTAAAATGTAGCTAGTGCCAAGTAACATAGTATGTGCCAAGCACCAAAATTTAATGGTTCCAAGCTGCTACATTATTTGAAAAGTCAAAGATTCGCCATATTTGAGCCAACAAGTTTGTTACCTTGAATTTTTTGAACTAGATGGACGCTAAGGATGATGAGTTGGAGGTAGAGAATTTTAGGTAAACTATTTTTGAGCAAATTCAGGAGGATTCTTCATGATTTTTCTAGAAGGAACAAGATGAGGGGTTGATTCATTGAATCCTACCTAATCCATTCAATCTAAAATTAAAAGTGAGAAGTTTCAAGAGGGAAAAGTATTCCAAACTTCTATTTAAGGAGTTATAGGTCAAGAAGTAAGAGCTGTTGGAGTGCCAAGTTACAAAGTTATTGAACGGTGTCAAGGAGAAGGCATTAAGAAGGAAGAATAGAGCACAGAGACTCTACTTCGATAAGTGGCCATATAGGAGATTGCAATGGTATATCAAGCATGGAGACTCAAGGAGACAAAGCTTGAAAGGAGGACAAGCTATTAGAGCCATAGAGATTGAAAGCTAGGCAAATTTTGACAGCTGAACTGAGATCTAAAATCTGCAAGTTAAGTTGTGAGTTGTATTAGGTCAAAAGCCCTTGTTGTTACTCTCTAACAATTGTATCAACTAGGGTAAAATCCTATGGACTTACATTGGTTTAACAAAAAATTTTAAATCCTTTAATAGGGTGGCATTCCAAGTGAATGTTCTAAAGTCCTCTAACCAAGCCCACTTCTAACAAGGTTGTTAAATCCTTTAACTAGGTCACATTTAACAATGTGTTGTAGCCTTTAACGGGGTAGGAATTTCATAGGGCATCACTTTAGAAGAGGGAGAATTGAGTAGCATGTTACTGGTGGTTTTTCCCAAATTGGGTTTCCACATAAATCATTGTGTTATGTGTTGATCTTTCATGTCTTATTCTTGCATGTTAATTTTCAGTAACTTGCTAAGTAGGAAAGTTTAAGCTTGGATGCATGAACAGTTTAATGGGCTCACTTTACTTGATGAAAAAAATTTATTAGGACATTTGGACCTTGAATAACTTATTCACCCCCTCTCAGTTATTCTAAAACATTTCTAACAATTGGTATCAAAGCCATCTACTAATTTAGTTTAAAGGTACTAGAAGTAGGAAGATCAAGATGTCCAAGACGGAAGTTCCCAAGCTCAACATAGATAACTTCACTGCATGGAAAAAGTTAATAAAGCTTCACTTTGGATCAATAAGTAACCATGCACAAATCTCAATTGAAGTAGAACATGTTGATCTAGCTGCACCCACTATAGAAGATATGAAGAAAAAGAAGGAGCACAATCAGTCAATGCCGAAGATTGCCTCTACCCTCAACTATGATAAAGTTGATGACATCAAGGAATGTGACTCTGCATTCAAAATGTGGAAAGCCTTGACTAATATTTATGGAGGAGATCAGAATGTTCAAAGTGAAAAAAGAGAAAGCCTTAGAGGAAAGTTTGATGACATGAAAATTGAGGAAGGTGAGAATGCTGCTCAATATGGCTCCAGAATGAAAGAAGTGGTAAGTGCAATAAGAATTTTGGGTGGTCATTTAGAAGACAACACTATTAATATAAAATTCTTAAGAACCTTGCTCCCCATCTATGCTATTAGAGTTTCAGCCATACAAGACTTAAGATGTGTACTAGGAAACATGCTAACTCTTGAAGGTATAGTAGGAAGGCTCACTGCATTTGAGTTGTCCAACTTTGATAACTACAGACCTAAGAATCTTGAATCTACTTTAATAGCCAAGATATCATTGAAAGATACTAATGAGGTGAAACCAAAGAAGAAGAAGAAAAAGGTAAAATATGCAGGTAAAACATGCATTCAGTGATAGCATCACAAATGATGAAGATGTGGAACAATTGGAAGCACTACTAGCTAGAAGATTTCATAGAGGTAAAGAAAAATTCAAAGGTAAGATTGCTATCATTTATTTTAATTGTAATGAAGTAGGACATATTGTTGCAAGATGCACATAGAAGAAAAACTATAGAGAAGGCAACAAGAACAAGAACGTAAGAGAAGATGATAGTAGAGATTACAAAGATAAAGGCAAAAAGTGCTACATTGTTGAAGAAGAGGATTCTAATGAGAATGATGATGAGGTAGTCTATGTAGCCATGAAGGATGAGTTAGATGAAGATGAGGCAACAATGTTAGTAACCTGTGTGAGCAAAAATGATAGCTAGATCATAGACAGTGGATGCTCACATCACATGACAGGAGACAAAAGTAAGTTTATTACCTTCACTCAGTATGATGGAAATAATGTTAGATTTGGAAATGATGCTCCATGTCTAATTAAAGAAAAAGGTTCTATCAAACTTACAGAGAAAATTTCACGTGATAATGCATACTATGTTCAAGGTTTAAACTACAATATACTAAGTGTGTCACAACTAGGAAATATAGGTTGCAAAGTAGAATCTAGAAACAAAACTGCCAAAATCTATGACACTGATGGAAATTTTATAGGAAAGGAGACCAAACTAGGAGTAATTTTTTTAACCTAGATATGGAAGATGCAACCTATCTTATTGTAAAACTTGATGATGTGTGGTTATGGCACAAAAGGCTATGTCATGTCAACTCTGATAATATGATTAGCATTAGCAAAATGAAGAAAGTCAGAGGTTTGCCTAAGCTAAAGAAGCCTACAAATACAATGTGCAAACAATGTCAACTAGGAAAGATGACCAAGTCAAGTTTCAAAAAAAAAACCTACACATCCAAAGAAGTATTAGAATTAGTGCATATTGATTTATGTGACCCAATAGAAGCGAAAAGCTACAAAGGAGACAGATACATAATGTTGTTTGTGGATGACTACTCTAGGATGATGACTATTATGTTCTTAAAAAAATAATCTGATGCATTTCAAATGTTTAAGTGGTATTTGGCTAGGGTTGAGAAGGAAACAAGAAAGAGTCTAAAGTGCCTAAGATCATATAGAGGAGGAGAGTTCACATCAAAAGAATTTGAGACATTTTGCAATGACAATGGAATTAAAAGACAAAAATCAACACCTAGAACTCCCCCACATAATGACATTGTAGAGAGAAGGAATAGATCAATGATAGACTATGCCAGAACATTAATGATGGAGAAGAATGTTGATCTAAAGTATTGGAGAGAAGCTGTAAATACTGTTGTCTAAACCTTCAATTGAGTTCAAGTCAAGAAAGGTACAAATACAACACAGTTTGAATTATGGTATGGTCACTCACCCAATGCAAAATATTTCAAAGTGTTTGGTTGTAATTGCTATATTCTTAAAGATTCTAGAAATGGCAAGTTTGATGCAAAGAGTGATGAAGGCATATTCCTTGGATACTCCACTAGAAGTAAAGCATATAAGTGTTTGAATACTAACACTAACAAGATTGTAGAGAGTGCAAATGTAAATTTTTATGAGCATGCAAAAGTTCAAGATGATGAAACCAAAAAACCAAAAGAGTATAAATCCTTTGTATACTTCTATGAAGGAATGCCTACTGAAGATGAAGCTACCAATCAAGTTGGGAATCAACAAAAAAAATTAGTATTGGTCGAGTCACAGCCAATGAATGTCGATCTACATTCAGAAGCTAAGTTGCAAAATGAAGATAATGTACATTCTAATTCTGAAATTACTACACATGAGAGAGATGATGAAATACCAGAAAGAGATGTGGATAGTACTCTAAAGCTGAAAGATCAAACATGGAAAGAAGCATAGAACCAAGGCTATCCAAGTATGTGAGAAGACATCACCCTATAGAACAAATCATTAGAGACAAGGAAGCTAGACCAATGACAAGGAATAGACTAAGGAATGATTCATGTCTGCTAAGCAAGATTGAACCCAAAATTGTGAAGGATGCACTACAAGATGATACTGGGCATAAAGCTATGGAAGAAGAGATAGACTACATAGAGAAGAACAAAACCTGGACTTTAGTTCCTAGACCAACTGATAAGAATGTGATTGGTAACAAATAGGTATTTAGGAGCAAGCTAGATGAGAATGGTGAGATCACAAGAAATAAGGCTAGACTAGTTTGCAAAGGTTATGCATATGGGGAAACATTTTTCCCTATTGCAAGGATGGAAAGAGTGAGAACACTACTTGCATATGCTACTTACAAAGGTTTTAAAGTCTACCAAATGGATGTAAAGTCTACTTTTCTAAATGAAATACCAGAAGAGGAATTTTACATTGAACAACTAGAGGGATTTGTTGATGACAACAACAAGGATATGGTTTGTAAACTACATAAAGCACTCTATGGTTTGAAGCAAGCACCTAGAGCATGGTATGAGAGACTACACAAATATCTTGTGAAGATAGGATTTTAGAGAATAGATGATAATAAAAAATTGTATATCAAGGCTAAAAAAGGAAAAGATATTTTGATATCTAAAATCTTTTTTGATGATATAATATTTAGAGGGAAAAATGTCCTATGCAAAGATTTTGCTGATAAGATGAAACATGAGTTTGAGATGTCAATATTTGGAGAAATCAAAATTTTTGTTGATTTGAAAGTTCATCAACTAAAACATGGCATATTTGTGACTCAATCAAAATACATCAAGGAGATACTCAAGACATTTGGTTTAGAAGATTCAAAACCAGTCAGCACACCAATGGCAATAGGACATAAGTTATCCAAGAATGATGAGTGAGTTGAAGTAAATCAGATAATTTATAGATCAATGATTGCAAAGTTATAGTATGTTGTGCATAGTAGACTAGACATTGCATTAGCTATTGGAATAGTGGCTAGATTTTCTACAAACCCAAGAGAACATCATCTTATGGCTATAAAGAGAATACTGAGGTACCTAAAAGGAACAAATGACTTTGGCTTATACTACAAGAGAAGTGAAAAGTTTGAATGAAAAGCTTACATTAGTGCAGATTAGGGAGGTAATATTGATGATAGAAAAATACCAGTGGAGGAGTGCTTTTTTTAGGTAAAAAACTAGTCACTTGGACTAGCAAGAAGCAAAGTTGTACCTCACAGTCCATGGCAAAAGCTAAGTATGTTGTTGCTACTATCAACTATACCAATATTGTATGGATCAAACATCTGCTGCAAGGTATGAAGGAAGAGATGACTAAACCTATGATACTCTATTTTGATAACACAAGTGCCATCAAGATATCAAAGAATCTTGTGATGCATGCCAAAACAAAGCATATTGCAATAAAGTATCGCTATGTAAGAGAATTGGTGGAAGACAACGAAGTGAGGATAAAATATGTCAACTCAAAGGAACAAATTTCTAACATCTTCACAAAAGCATTACGTAAAGATGCATTTGATTATCTTAGAGGTAAGTTAGAGGTGATAACCCCTATCCAAGGCTATTTGACCAACAACAAGAATGCCTTGCATCAAACATAATTGATTGTTAAAATGTTATAAATTGATGTAGAGGATAATTTAGGTTTTTTTCTTGAAGTAATCAAAGTACTTAAATTCCAAACAAGTCACAAGCAAGGTGACAGAGGGAGAAAATTGGAGTTCCTACAAATGCTATACTTGCGTGGTAAGATGCTGAATAATATTTCTTTGGCATTGTTGTCAAAGAGGGAGAAATAACAGAAATTGATCAAATCTACAGAATCAAATGGACAAAGGGAGAAATAGTAGGAACTGATCAATGCATACAAAGGAAGAAATAATGTGCAGAGGGAGAAATGGCACATTTAAAGGAACAAAATGTAAGAGGGAGAAATAGTAGTTAAGAAGAGAAGAATTGATCAAAGTGGTAAGCTATAAAAAAGAGGGAGTCATATAGGAACTGATCAAACATGCAGAGGGAGAACAATAGCAGAAAACAAGAAGAAAAAGAAAATAACAGCTCAGAGCGAGAAAACAATGTAGACAAGAATAAATCAGAGAGGGAGATATGAAAGCTGATGAAAATAGCCATGGTGACAAATTTCTTTTTAGCATTTGATTTACTGTTTTAACTTAGCATTTTGATAACTTAGTTGATCAGTTTGGTTTTCCGTTAATGCCAAAGAGGGAGTGTGTCAAAATTTGATTGAAAAGATCATTATTGAAGAAGGAAGATTGTTTGCAAAGAGGGAGATTGTTGATAAAGAATATTTTCAATCATTATTTTGTCACTAATGTCAAACTTGCTATTTGTTAGAATGACAATTGCTTATAAGATGCAAGTACTATCACTTAGTTGATTGATGAAGAGGATTTAATCAACAAGATGTAACAAAAAGCACCTAAGGGAAAGGTGGAGTTATGGTTTTGTAATGAAGTATAAGGATCAATTAAGACAATGATAAAATGATGTATTGATAGTATACTTGAAGATACAAAGGTTGGCCACACTTAGAAACTCTAGAAGAATAAGTTGTAGCAAGGTTGTTTGCAAAGCTTGACCAAGTTCATTAGTGGGTGTGGAGCAAGCTAGTTCATGTCAAGTATATTATCAGTAAGTGTCGAGTAAATGAAAAATCTAGTGTGTGATGAGTGATATTGAAGTATTTGAGCAAGTAATAGGTGTCAAGCATCATTAAAATTTAGTTGATGCCAAGTGAATCCATAGTAGGTGCCAAGCATCAATAAAACATAGTTGGTGCCTAGTAACATAGTATGTGCTGAGCACTAGAATTTCAATAGTACCAAGCTACTGCATTATTTGAAAAAATTCACCAAATTTGAGCTAACAAGTTTGTTACCTTGGATTTTGTGAACCAGATGGAGGATAAGGATGATGGGCTAGAGGCACAAAATTTTAGGTAAACCATTTTTGAGTGAATTCAAGAGGATTCTTCACGATGTTTCTAGAAGGAACAAGATAAGGGGTAGATTCATTGAATCCTACCTAATCCATTCAATCTAAAATTAAAAGTGGGAAGTTTCAAGAGGGAAAAGTATTCCAGACTTCTATTTAAGGAGTCATAGGTCAAGAAGCAATAGCTGTTGGAGTGTCAAGTTGCAAAGTTGTTGAAGGGTGTCAAGGAGAAAGCATTGAGAAGTAAGAATAGAGCACAAAGATTCTACTTTGATAAGTGGCCATATAGGAGATTATACTGGTATATCAAGCATGGAGACTCAAGGAGAAAAAGCTTGAAAGGAGGAAAAGCTATCAAAGCCACAAAGATTGAAAACCAAGAAAATTTTGAGAGCTGAACTAAGATCTAAAATTTGCAAGTTAAGCTGTGAGTTGTATCAGGTCAAAATCCCTTGTTGTTACTCTTTAAAAATTGTATTAGTTAGGGTAAAATCATATGGACTTAGGTTGGTTTAATAGCCATTTGTAAATCATTTAATAGGGTGGTATTCCAAGTGAATGTTCTAAAGTCCTCTAACTAGGCCCACTTCTAAGAGGGTGGTTAAATCCTTTAACCAGGTCACATATAATAGTGTGTTGTAGCCTTTAATAGGGCATCACTGTAGAAGAGTGAGAATTGAGTACCATGTTACTGGTGTTTTTTTCCAAATTGGGTTTCCACATAAATCAGTGTGTTATGTGTTGATCTTTCATTTCTTATTCTTGCATGTTGATTTTTAGTAACTTGCTAAGTAGGAAAGTTTAAGCTTGGATGCATGAATAGTTTAATGGGATCACTTTACTTGATGAAAAAGTTTTATTAGGACATTTGGACCTTGAATAACTAATTCACCCCCCCCCCCCAGTTATTCTAAAGCATTTCTAACACCAATAGCTTCCACATCTTCTAATGGAGTTGATAAGATTGAGGCCATGATGCAAACATTGATGCATAATATAAACAAGAAGTTGTGGGGTAAATAGAAGAAGCTAGAGGAGAGCTTCTTAGTAATAGAAAATATGAGTAAGAAGGTGGTGACCCTATAAAGGCAACAAGATCAAAAGAATAAGTCTCCCCAACTTTAGTATAAAGGTCCCATACAAATAGATCCCCAAACTAGAGTCATTTACCCTACATTCATAATAGACCTATTGATAATTCCCCTACTACAAATACCAACCTAAATAGGGCTTTAGTCCCTCAAATTAATCTTTCTCAAGATCAAGACTTCTAACCTACTTGTAACTACTCCTATGGATATTGTATGTGTCAGAGCAAAGAGTCTTACTTAGCACTAACTACACAAGAACAAGTAGTAGAGTAGAAATACAATGCTAATCAACCTACTCATACTTCTCATCTATAATGGCAAGGTGATTTCTCTTTCATGAAGCATCATCCAAGGGAGTACATCCATGCTAACCATGATGCTATAGCTCAAAACATTAGAAGTAAGAGAAGAACTATTGAGGATGTCATTCTTCTACCAATTTAGTCTTCAACTTCAGAGGTTGGTCCTCATGTACCATTGAGGAATGCACAATCCAATGTTACTCCTCAATGGAGACAAGATATGAACAGTAAGAAGTCTATTAAATCTTAGGCTTCTCAAATTTAGCCACATATCCATTCAGCTCCCAAGATGTCAATAAAAGCAACTAATACTCCCTTCAATGTGGTAGATCAAATAAAAAAGACTAATGTCAATATCTCTATATGAGATGTTGTTGCTACTATACCATCATAGAAGAAGCTAATGCAACAAGAGCTAGAGGGCATAGAAGTAAATAATTAGCCACCTAGAGAGGAGAATGCAACAAGCCTAGTGCAACAAACCAAAGAAGGAGAAAAATGTAAGAAAATTAGGCCTCCTCCTTTTTATGTCTCTTTAATCATAGGAGATAAACTAGTCCATAATTGCATGATTGATTCATGGGCTAGTAGCTCTATAATGCCTAGGTATGTAGCCAACCTCATGTTTATTAGATGAGACAATGGTTAGGGATGTGCTTCAATTGGATGATAGCTCTGTCAAGACTATGGGAGTCTTAAAAAATGTAAAGATGCATTGCATGCTTGACCTAGTTGTACCGTAACAAAAGATATATTAGTAGCTAAGGTCAAACCAAATTTTTCAATATGTCTTTCTAGAGATTTTACTACACAAATAGGTGGCTATATTTCATCTAATTGGTCTTATATTTTCTTTAGAACAAGGTATGAAACCAAAGCTTCCATCAGAGCATAACCTCTAGCCCTCAATCATATAGAGATCTATGCCCCTAGTCACATAAACATAAATTGTACTATTTTTGAAGAAGAGGATGGAGACATAGCACATGAGCCTACCCTTTGGTAGAGGTGCCTGACTATCTTTTGGATGAGTGGGCCATTACTTATCATTTTAATCAAGTACAAGAAGCTCTAGAGATAGACCTTGCCACATATTGCATATCAGAAAAGGATGCTCCTATTCCTAATCTCATCATGTTCTTTGATGGCTGAAGAAATAAAAATGGCTCAAGGGCTAGTGTCATGCTCATTTCCCCAAAGTTGGAGAGGTATTATTTCTCCTATAGACTCCAATTCAGCTACATCGATAATGTAGCAAATTATGAAGCTCTAATTCAGGACTTCAACTAGCCCAAAGGAGAGGAATAAAATCCTTGAAGGTATATGGGGATAGTGAGTTGGTCATTCATCAAGTTAAAAATAAGAATGTTACAAAGAACAACCTTCTCAAATCATACAAGCACAAAATTTGGGATTTTCTTGAGGGCTTCCAAGCATGCAACATCCAGAGTGTCCCTAGAAAAAATAAACATGCTAAAAGGCTTGCAAAAATTTGTGCTTCTTATGATATACTAGAGCATGTTACTGATGAAAAGGAGCAATAGATCAAAATTGTTATAAGGTGTGTTGTTCTTGATAATTATACAAATTGGCAGGTTTTTGACTCCGATGTGTAGATTGTCAATTTCTTGCAAAATGAAGCAAAGTTCTCATACTAAAAATTAGTCTAAGTTCCAAAACCAATACGGAGACTAGATTTTGAACATAAACTCCAATAGATTGCCTAAAGGTCTAGTCACCTTGGAGGGCATTTTCAACTCTAATGATCAAGAAAAGGGTAAGGGTTCAAATCTAATTGCAAGCAAGGATGCTCATACGCCTGTCACTGTTGCTAATGGAAGTGTTGGTGTAAATAAGTATTTACTTATTACACTTACTTAAGTTTACTTAAGTCAATGCATTATTTTATTATTTATTAGTACAACACTAGAGTTTGCATAATTAATTGAGTTTTCATGTAGACAACACAGTTATTCGCACTCCTATTTTGGCACAGGGTGTTTACAACATAATTTTATGTGCTACACCTTTGTAGGCTTATCCTCTCATCATTTCACTTAATCTTATGCTTAATGGAGGATGATCCACTTCTAGTGGAAATGTGCCTTGTTCTAAGACTTATCAATGTGCTGACTTCTAGACATTCTAGGAGCATTCTAGAGGCCTTTATATTTAGGCACTCCTTGTGTACTTGAACATTTAATGGCATTACATCAATTCATTTTGATATTGTTATTTTGATCATACATTGGTCTATTCTCTGCTTGTTCTCAAGTTCCTTGATCTTGGGTGATTTTTCCCTAAGGAAAATTCTTATTTGGTATCATAGCTATAACAAATTCTTACATGGTATCAGAGCTTAGGGAATTTCTCTTCACATAGCCATTTGAGACCATTCTTACATCAACACCTCAACCTAGATCTAGAATATTGCAGTCATTGGGAGCATCTAGAGCCAAAGTGGACCTTGCCATTATATCCGAAATGTCATTTTGGTAAATTTTGACTATAAATTTGCCTACCCTAGGCCATAGTCAAATTTGAGGCAAAATGTTTTTTGCAAATTGGCACCCAAAGGCTTGATTTGAAAATTTGGTATGATCATTTTAGATCTCTAAATTTAATTTTTAGATCTACATATTTTATTATTTCAGTCTCTGCAATTTCTCTAGATTATTTTTTGGATCTATATATTTTGTTTAGAAAAAATTTGGCCACAGGCCAATAGGAGAGATTTTTTTGTAGGTGAAGATTGGAGCTTTTTAGTAATAATTAGACTTTGGCATCATATTTTGAAGGTTAGAAAACCCCCAAATTGACTTTTGTTTCACGAAAATCAGACATATGAGGTGAAATCTAGAGTCAATTGATTTTTCGAGGTGCAAGGTGGCGATTTAGGAAAAATAATTATAGAGGTGATTTTCAAACAATGGTATCTCCCTCATAAAAACTCCTTTTTGTGAGCAATTTTTTTGTTTTGGGGTATAATTTTGTGATCTACACATTGGTGTAGGATGTTTGACACCTCTATTCCTGATTTTTTTTACAAGTCACAAATTTTGATTTTTGCTACCTCAAATGCTTAGTACAGGCTCATTTGGACACATAATCAGATTCCATTTTTTTTCAAAGTGAATAATTTTTAGTCTACTTTCTAAATCTATAATAAGATTATAGGCTTGTGTGGACAAAAATATCACTTTCAGAACTAGGTGCTTTGCATTGTATTGCTTCAAAATTGGTGTGAATTGCTTAGTTCCACATTTGTACTCCAAAACAAGGTTGTAAATAACAAAAATTAGAAGTCCACTAAGGCCTACATTGGAAAGTGGCCTATTGTAAATCCACTGCCTATAAAGTGCCAAACCATACATTAGGGGGTTGATTTTTTTTTCTTGCATTTTGAGGGGGTTCATTAATTGATCTCATGGAGTCTTGTCACATATGTCAATTTGGTCTTAGACTGAAGTTGACAACATAGAACTATCACAAATGGAATGCATTGATACTTTATCATCCAAGAGAACATCAAGAAGTCCTTCCTTATCTCTATTCAAAGACATTGACACCAAATCCTAATTGGACATATATTACTAAACTTCTTCATTTTCTGTATAACAGTATAAGGAATGTTTTGCTCCTCTTAGTATGGCACATTTTCCTCATCATATTTGGATGGCTCCTTGGGAAGCATTTGGAGATCCAATAGTTCCTCCATTTTTAGAGGACATTTTATCACTAGTCACTCCAGTCATGCTCCCTACAACTCTAGTTGAGATCTCACCTCCTAATGCTCCTATTGCTACTACCAATCTCCACCCATACATGTACACTTGAACCATCACAACACCAAAAGTATAAAAATCTAGAATTTCTTTAGTTTAACAATCAAATATAGATTAGAAACACAAATAAATGACACAAGGAATAAGAGAATTCACTTATATATCATTTATAGGCCAAAAAAGAGATATAGTCATGCAAGATTGTAGAGATCCACAATACACTAATGAGAGGCAAATAGGTCTTTGTACAATGCATCAATGCCTAAAGAGATAAATTAGAATATCATGGAGGTTTAGAGGCAAAGGGAATTTACAGTGAATTTGCAGGGCAATATCAAGAAAACAAAGAAAATTCCACTTTAACAAAATTTACAAAAACTACCTTTATAGCTCAGGCATAACTGAGATATTTTTTGTCCTAAACCAAAGTCAACCACTATCATTTGAGAGTGCAAAGAACAATCATGTAGATCTAAAGAAAATTTGATCTTGGCATAGATTCAAATATAAGGAAATCCAACATTTTCCTAAAATAGAGCCTTGAGAAGATAGAATAACACCATTAAATCACTCTCACTGAGTAGAAGGATAAAACCAAAGATGGTAGAGTGTTTTCCTTGGTTCACTAGGTGTGGAATTCATTAGAAAGTGGTTGGAATCAATCATGAAGATCGGATCATGCAAGAAAACCTTTCTTCCCCCTATTTTTGGTTCATGAGTTAGCAAGGTTAGTAGGTCAACCAAGTTCTACAATTAGAAAGCACCATGTGGATCAATATTCTTTTATGTTTTTTCCACCTTGTGAGGTCTTCACATGTTTAACCACATAATCTACTAATTGCACCAACTTTCCAACTTAACCACAATGTCATGTAACTGTCAGTCTTAACTATGATTGTTTTTCTTTCAAATTGGGTCCATGAGGGCACGTGTCCTTCGAGCACTTCCCCACAATGTATAAAGTTCTCATAATTACATGATGCAAGAAAGTGTTGATCATTGATCTATGGAAGATTAATAGTTGATGAAAATCTATACTATTACTATGCCTAACTTATTCAATATCTTGGGCCCACAAACTACTCTGCACAACCTCACATCCAACTGGAACCACTTTAAGCCTTAGTGGCTCCACTTGCCCATGCATAAAGTAGGCACATTACCACATTCCTTAAATTTTGGACACTTCCAAAATATGGTAAAGTGCCATCTATTAATCTATGGAAGATTGATGGTAACATCTATCGGTCTCATTGCATCAATTATGTCAGCCCTTGGCAAATCAAAATGAAGCAATTGGAACAAAATTCCACCTCAACACCTATCTGGTACTCTTCAAAAGAGTTTACCCCACATGTTTCTCAAGCATAAGATTGGAAACAATAAAAATTCCCTTTACAACCTTATGAGATCTAACTACTTTGTAAGATCTTACATCTTCACCTTTGGCCTTACAATCCTATGACATCCTCTTTGGCTATTTCTGGCATAACATCAAAGATCAATCTCTTCCCTTTCATTATCCTATAGAGCATCTCCACTTCATAGCATTTTAATGCTCCTTTTTCTTTCGCTCAATGCTATGGTTAACAATTTGTCATAGCATCATAAATGAACACTTTAAGGCCTCTAACCACTTGATCGGTGTAGAATATCAAGCCTTTCTATCTCTTCTCCTGATCCTACAAGTCTTTGATCTTACGACTCCCTAATTTTATGAGTCTATTGTAAAATCATAAACCTTATGTTTTACTTTACCAATTCTATGATATATCATAATATTAGAGGACATCACCTTTCATTTTATGATATTATGATGATCTTTTATATCATTTTGATATTATGATCTTACAATGGACCCCTTGTCATAGCATCTTACTTTTATAATTTGGGCTCCTCGATCTTGCAACCACTGTAACATCGCAACACTCCATACTTTCCTCATGTGATCTTACAAAATTTTATAGCCTCACATGCCCTTGATTTCTAACTGTCAACATCACAATATTATATTTCCATTGTATTTAAAAATTAAAAAGCATGGGAAGTGGTCATTTATCTTTTAAGTATAAACATAGTTATTTTGGTGGGAGGGAAAAATTGGCCAACAAGTTTTCTTTATATATTAGTAGTTTTTCAAGTTTTCCAAGAAGTGTTGAGCATAGGTTATCTCTCTTAGGATAGCTAGGTTTTGATAGTTTGAGGTTGCAGAGGAGGCAAAGTTTCAAATTTTTTATAGTTACAAAAGTTGTGGTTCTCCAGTATCTCTATTTTTTCTCATAGCAAATATTAGTTGTTTATGACTCCATAGCCCAATGGATGCTTTAGGTCACTGGTCATATAAATAGCAGGCTAGTATCTCCTCTAAGTCACAAAAATTGTTATCCATATTCACCCTTCTGCCAAAAATTGATTTTTTCCTGTTAAGCATGGCCAATGGTCATATCTTTTCAAATATTCAAAAAATTCAAATAACATAAGGATATATTTAAAACATTGGCTTATCCTTATTTTCCTAAGTTCAAGATTTTTCATGCTTTATCCTTTTGGAGTTCCTAGTTGCAACCATATGACTATATTTCATCACCTAGTCCTCATAGTTTGTGACCATTAACCAAGCTACAAAGGTTTGAGGCATTCATCCTTGTAATTGGTGCAAATTCATAATTTAAAGTGTTAATACCCTATTAATGGTTGTGACTATGCAATCAAAATTTTTTGTTGGCTTCATCACAGGGTCATAGAGGGTTAAGCTTAACTTGAGATCAAGGAAACAATGTCAAGATCTCTCTCTATCACCCATTCACAAGGTTAAAATAGTTAACTTGGGTTTAGTTGGCAATGGAGTGATTCTCTTTTGTTCCATGGTTGCATGAGTCTTAGGCTAACCTTAGAGTAAAGATATGATAGGGTACAATATGGATGACTTTGATGATGTGGAACAACTAAATTGGTCAAAAGTTTTGACATGGGTGGTAAACTATGGTTTTCACTTGGCCGTCTAATCTCCCAAGATCAATGCATGTTAAAAGTATTCAACAAAATAAATAGTGAGATAGCGTCATTGCAACACATGTCCCAGTAGGCCCAGATGGTGAGTAAGTAATGGCTAGTTGGATATTAAGTTGTGATGGTGTGATAAAGGAAAGGCAATGGCTTTGTAGTGTCATAGATAAGATAAATGTCAAAGCCCTAATTCTGGTGATGTTACAAAATCCTAGTTTCACATCCTCACCTTGTCACAGTAGTTAGGAGAAAATGTTAAGTACAATTTGTGAAGTAGTGACATGGTTTGTTCATGGTTTCACAAGGTAAAACAATTAATGAAGAAAGGTGTTTGTGAAGCTGCAATCACTAGCATTCAAGGTCAACATAAGTTGAAAGAATGGTTGGATGGAAAAATGATAGAATATGACTAGTCCACATGGTGAAGTCTGAGGGTTGACTCCAATTGATTGATGACATGGATGACTTGCCATGCTAATAACAAAGGAAACAACACTTTAATGGTGAATCTAATCTTTTCGATCTCCTTCAACTACTCTTCAACATTCCCAATGCTTGATAAATGTGAAGGGACACTCCATTTCCACCTGGTGATCCATCTACCTAGTCAAAATGATAATGATCATCATTTATGTCTTCTTAGATTTTTTTTGGTGAATAAAGTGATTTTCCTATGTCTAGATGTGTATCATGATCAAATTTTTCCCAAACTTGTAGTGATTGTTCTCTACAATCTTAACTATAGTTGTTGAAGTTTTTCCTTAGGGTAGAAGCTAAGTTATGCTTGCTTTATAAATGCAGATTTTGTAACCCTTTTTAGGGTCAATATTTTATCTAATTCTATATAATTTTATGTCTATTCTTTGATACTATAATTTCCTTTGCCTTTGAGTTAATACACTCCTCTATCGTATCTCTTTCTTCCATTAATATATTGTGCAATACCTTCTTGTATTTGTGTTGATGTATTGTCTTCATTTCTCAACTATATGATTGTATCTACTTGTCTTTTTTTGAATGATATATAGTGACATATCTTTCTTATGGAATTCTTTTGGTTTTTGATCTACATATGGTTGTTATATTAAGAAAGGATTAAATTTTTAGACTGTGAGATTATATTTATGAATTGTGCATCCTTAGGAAGAGATAAGGTTGAACATACTATTTTGTGTATCACCTCCTCTTAGATTAGATTAGGTAGTTTTTTTTCATACATTCCTTCTCCCTTTTGCTTTCAAGAAATAGTTAGGTGCATCCTGATAGTAAGGAATCTTGCCTTCTTTGGAGATTCAATCTCAAGTCACAAAGTCTTACACTTTAGTTATTGTTTTCGTGTTACATGAGGCTACCTTTAGGTAAGACATTAGGTGAGGGTGCAAGATTTTGTGTCAACACTTACTTCTTTTGATGACTCTAACATTCTTATCTCCAATTATCTAATTATGTGAATGGTTCCTTCTTACGTGTTTAGCTAAGATAGGCTTGGTATTGTGTTCTCTAGTATTATCATTACTTAGTTGGGGATCATCATTCCACTTAGTGTGATCTATTTGTGGCTTGAGTACTTTAGGATGTTCTCAATGGTACTCTATTGTGGCTTATTTAGGTGCTTAAGTAAAGTATTGGGTACACCTTCTTGTATATAAACAAATCTATTGTAATATTCAAATTCTTTCTTTCTATTTCTATTGTTCTTATCTGCAAACTCATCAATTCTTACACTTTCAATCATTGTGTCAGTCACTTTATTCAAATATTTATATGATTTAATGCTAGTAAAATAATCTTTGAATATCCTTTCATCTATTTTTGAATTAATCTTTCCATTTTTAGCATCCTTATGAATATAACACCTACTCCCAACGATTTTGAAATAACTTACATTTGATGTCTGCCCATACAAGAGTTCATAGGGTGTCTTGTTTTTTTCCTTCAACTGAACTTAGTTGAGGGTGTAAAAAAAGGTACTAATAGCTTCTCTCCAAAACATTTGTGCAACTCATTTCTTAATTAGTAGTGTTCTAGCACAATCAACAATATATTTTTTCCTCCTTTGTACGATACATGCTTCTATGGTATTCTTAGTATAGACAACTATCTTTTAATTACATGATCAATACAAAATCTAGTGAATTCATTAGATATGAACTCACCTCCTCTATCAGATCTTAAAATTTTCAATTGTATACTATTTTCCTTTTCAATCTTGATTTGTACCATTTGATTAGTTGGAATGCATTAGATTTTGCTTTCAGAAACATCACAGTCATCATTCTTGAATAATCATCAACAAACCAAATGAAATATCTATCACTATAGTAACTCTCAACTTTGATCAGACTACATAAATTGGGATGAACCAAATCCAATATATCACTAGATGAATATGATTTTCTTGAGAAACTTGACTTAGTCATTTTACCAAGTTGACATTCTTCATATATAGCATTTTCAAGCTTATACAAACTTGGTAAACCTCTCACTTTATTCTTTCTACTCACTTTAACCATGTTATCAAAACTTACATGAAAGAGTCTCTTATTTTATATCCAACTATCTTCAACCTAGTAAATGGGCATGTACTTATAGTATGATCTAGATAAAATAAGTTATCTCTTGTCCGTTCACTAGCTCCAATCAATTCTCCATCAACATCAAATATTTTCACCTTTTTTTTGGAAATCTAGATAGTGACCTATATTATTTAGATATGCAACACTCAAAAACTTATATTTCAAACCTTGAACCCAATAAGAATAATCACATCTAATATTTTCATTCAACATTAGTGAACCTTTTCCTTTCATTGGACATGGAACATCATTTCCAAGTTTAACAAATCCACCTTCATATTCTTCTAGTTTATCAAATTTATCCAATCACCAGTCATGTGATGTGAATAACCACTATCAACAATCCAAGTTTCATTCTTAATAACATGATATATGAGGGATTTTCTTCCTTCATACCATTCCTCATTATAATCTTCTCAAGGAAACATACACAACTTCTTCCCCTTCATTTTCATCATCAAATTTTGAATTGATGTGTTCTTCAAAATATAATAGGACTTCTTCCCTTTCTCATTGTAATCCTTGTTCCTTTAGTATTTGTTCTCTCTCTTGTAACTCTTGTCACTCCTTCTCTTGTTAGGAAATCTAAAAGAAAAATTACTAACTTCATAACATTTGAAACAAATTATGGGTAGTTTACCTTTGAATTTTCCTTTTCCTCTCGATAGCCTCATAGTAAGTAGTGCTTCCAGCTCATCTAGATATTTTGCATAATATTAAGAGTCAGCATCATATTTACTACTCTTATAATTCTTTGAGTTTCCAATGGTTTGAGAAGACTTGAAAGAATTTTCAATATTAGGTATAGTGTCAAAATTACTCAACTCAAAAGCAATCAATATTAAGGGAATTACCAAGAATAGCTTTGAATTCTTTAGTAGATGAAACTATAATAGTATACATAGATTAAAATGTTCTTGTAAATTTACTTACAACATCTTCATCACTTATGATTCCTACTATAGATCTAATGGAACTAACCACTTCCTTGATTTAGTTACTATATTGTGCAATGTTCTCTTCTTCCATCTTGCTCATATCATCAAACTTTCCTCTTAGAATTTTAGATGTTTCTCTCAGTATATTTTGATCTCTTCCATGAACAAGTACTAGCTTATAGTAAATCTCTCTATAATTGGTATAATCTTTGACATCATCAAATAAAGCATCATTGAAAGTAACAGATACCTCAATCATCAATCAAGGTATTATGCTCTTTCTTTTGTTTCATCTGATCAATATTCATTGGACCAAGTGGTGGTGATTGGTATTGATTGTCTAGATAGTAGAGTGTATATTCTCAAATTCCAAGTAGGTACAATCTCATCCTGATTTTCTTCGATGCAAATTTCTCTTTGTTCAACTTAGCAGCTTGTACTTATACATATTAGGATATTTAGATTAATTCCCTTCAAAATTTCTCCTTCAAGCACTTAACTTTGATACCAATTCTTAGATAACTAGGAGGGGGTGAATCAATTACAACCAATTATCCTATAGATCCTTTGAACACTTTTCAAAAAATTAACACTTTAAACTTTCAATCCATTAGCTTGGTAAACAAATCAATCTTCATAATAACATTCAACTTAATCTTAGCAGTAAACTATTAATGTATGTAATGATTATCAGAGTAAATTTCATGCATCTATGTATTTGTAGTAATAAATAGTAAAAATAAAAATAACATGTAATGTAATAAACATCCACACAATTACCACAAGTATTTAACATAGAAACCTTGTAAAGAGAAAAATCACCTGGGACTGACAAATTGAAATTTTTAATCCTCTGATGTGAACTCTATTAGGAGCCAACCTTGTTAAAGGTTAAAAATAGATTACTAATGTGACCTTATTAGAGGATTTTCACCAAAGGCCATCTAGACCTTATCACTTGACAATATTTAGAGTGGCCCTCTCTAAAGGAATTACAAACATTCAACTACATTCCACCATACAATGGATTTACAAATAAGACTATTAAGTCCATTTGTTTAAGACATTTTATACTATAATAATTAGAAAGTAATAGTAAATTATCTATTATAAAATAACACTACCTTTTCTTAATCAGATATCTATTTTTCTCTATCTCTATCCTCTATTCATCCTCTTTCTTCCTTCTAGATGATCCACTCATATACATATCAACTTTGTAGTTCACTAACTAGATTTCACAATACAGTTTTACTTTATTACCCCTTTGGCTATCAATTGCAATATCAACTTGATTAGTGACAATGAACATCTCTCTCATCCCTTAAATGTACAACTTATTATTTATTTATTGGAATCTTCAATGTTTTTTTACTTAATCATAATTGTTTGATCTTCATCCAACTCTTATTCATTGAATCTAAGTACTCAAGTATCATGCCTTTATCATAAACTTTGTGCTGATTTCCAAATCATTAAATCTCCTTCATTATATCTTCTTTGAATTTCACTAGTCATTGATCTTGTAAAAAACTTCGTCCTTGTCCTTTAAACTTCTCAAATAATCCATATCTTCATCAAATGCCACTCTCAAATTAAATCTTTTCCAAACTATTCTTCTTTTATTTTTCTCAGTTAAAACTATACTTTCTCAGCCAATACTAAGATTGATTAGCACTATTATTTCTTGATTAATAGTACACATCCTTCACTTACTTTACATATTCTTAGCAACAACTAATCCTTCATTCACTAACCTTACTAACTATCTTGGTGAAACTTACTATTTCTTTGACTTCTCACTTCATGACTTCAATTACTTAATCAAGTCAAGTAAAAATATCAAACCATCATTAAAATTTCAAAATATAACTCATCAAGTTCCTATTGAAATACTTACACACATCAATATTTTCTTCAAATCCTCTTCATTAATCAAATGATATGGAACTCTACTAAATGAGCATAATGGCATACCAATTTTGGCTTGACATTAATGACAACATAAAAAATGATATGACCCTTTCACATACACTATCATCATTATCAATTAAAACTAACATCTTCATGAATTGATCCTCCTAGATCCCAAGGTTTATTATGCAATATTTTATTAGCTTTGCAAACTAGTGTAGTCACTTAACAATATATTAAGCTAAATACACTACTTTCTTTAGTGTGCCTCTTCTTAGCCACTTTAATGAAAAATATTCTACGTGTGGCTTAATTTTAGCTTTAGAAAATAGTTTATATTATGTCTTTAATTGCAATCTTATGTTCATCAACACTTCTTGCAACCTCAAAATCAATTTTAAATTTTAAATTTATCTTTATCTCTTTAGATAATCTAAACATTCCTTCATTTCTAGGAACTTGTAAATATGATTTATCTCTAGCTATGATTGCCTTACTTGACTTAGATTCTCTGGATAACTTTTCCAAGGATATTATCTCTTCACAATATTTCTTGAGCTTTGCATATGAATCCATATTTCTCTTTGCTCTTATTTTTTCTATCTTCATGACCCAACTTTATATTTCATCTACACCAATAGTTTCTTGAAATTGACCTTTAGTAATTGTATCATAAAATTATGTATGGGTTTCCATTATACCTTTATGAGATTGTGCTACCTCATTTTCCTTCATAGTAGGATTATAGAAATGTCCCTATTCATTTCTTTGTACAAATAATACTTCATATTCCTCACTTATAGTAAAAAAATATTCTTCTTTTCTTTGTCTTTATAATATTTGTACATCATTGCTCATTTTTATCATTCTTATGACCTATGATAAAACTCTAGTTTTTATATTTAAAATTATAAGGGTTTCTAGCCCCATTTTATGTCTTCATCATCAAATCTTAATGTTGATGTTTACTCTCCAAATAATCCCACTCTCCAAAAAATCCACAAGACTTCCATAAAGTCTCTTGTCAACATCATCTTCATCCTCTCTAAGGATGTATCCATGATTCGGTTCATAAAAGAGAAATTTTTCTTCCTCAAACTTAATTTTAGTAATATTTTCATCCTTCAAAAAAACACTCATCATATGCCTCATATTTTTTCTCATCTTTCTTGCAAACAATTCCTTGATAAATCATGTGATACAACTCTTCATTATCCATCAATACCATGATGTTTGTCAGTTTCTTGTAGCATCATCATTTTTTGTATGTTTTACTTGATCCCTTGTCATGATTATTATTAGTCATCTTTATTCTTCCTCTTTTATTTTCCACTTGTGAGTTATGCTAACTTATACAATAGAAATATTATTTCACCCTGCTATTACTACCTCACCAGTATTTTATCCTGTAAACTTGACCTTTTGGTAATGCTAGTTTTTTCATATGGAACCTTTGAGATTCCTTTTCCCCTCTATTATTTTTAACTCTAATGACTTTCGAGATCTCTACCTACCCATTCCTTGGACAACTATACCCACATCTACAACTATGGTGTTGTCTTAAAAACTTCTAGCCAACCTCAGTTGGAAGTTTTTCTTCTTTCTCTACTATGCAATATCTTTTACAATGAAATTACCATATTTTTTCTTCTTTCTTTTCACTTCTCTATGATATAAAATGATTGTCAAATCATCACCTCTCCTCAATGGTCTTACACAA
Source organism: Cupressus sempervirens (assembly GCA_028749045.1). Classification (NCBI taxonomy): domain Eukaryota; kingdom Viridiplantae; phylum Streptophyta; class Pinopsida; order Cupressales; family Cupressaceae; genus Cupressus; species Cupressus sempervirens. The sequence continues at coordinate 457,422,738 of CM053792.1, forward strand.
AACACACACAATTCTTATAAAGTCTTCCTTGCATCTTTGATGTTAAAATACAAATTGCCAACTCTAATATACTAATTCATGACCTATCAAAAGTATCACTATGCTCCAAAAATAAATTTATAGATGTCATCACCTATTTGATTCATGTCTCAACATTCAAAAATGTTTGGGCCTTTGACTATAAAATATATTCTCGAAAACTTACAATATGATCTCACATAAAGATTCACTCAATATTTTCCAACCAAAATTATATTTTTATATTGATTTAGAAGCTGATTTTAATCTCACAAAATTGTCAATTAATGCCATCACTAGACAAAAATATTCCCCTTGACTAATTTTGAACTAATTTAAATAAAACAAATTATCATATCAATTAGATCTTTATAGTTACTCTGGGACTATCTAGGTTTCCCAAGCTGAATAATTATTTTCTTATTCACAAGAATCACCTTACTTCTATTAATGAGTGTTTCATAATACAAATTTATTGGAATGGATTTTCTTCTCCATGGTATCAATTTTCATTTTCAATACTTTTACTTAGTAATTAATGTGATATAAATTAAATACATTACAAAACAAACCTAGGTATCTTCCTTCATTCAAACTATTGTTCCATGATTGAACAATATAGCTTCAGCACTAAGGGCACCTTGTCAATAATTAGAAAGAGTGATTTCTCCTAAATATTTTTTTTGTGGATAAATCATAATCACTCTATAAGAACAAAATATTCCATTAGTTCTACTTATTTAAAAATGATGACTCCTTTGTTTTATAATAACTACTATCACTATCACATAGCACCTCGTTTTATGTAAAGCAACATCCATAGAAGCCACAAGATAATTTAAGATGGACTATTTTTTTAAGTGTGATTTTCTGTTCAACCTTTAATTCTTAAATTTGCATGAACTATTTAACTCTTTTCATAGCTTTATAATATTCCTCTTAATGATAAAAAAATCCTTGCAACTTAACTCATTCTTCACTCTTGGTAGATCACAATGAGAGGTGATATGTTATATTCATGATTAAGTTTGTAATTGATGTCAACATAGCAGTTTTCTACGGTATTTGGCAAAAGAACTATGGAAAGATCAAGTTGGTATAGATTACTAGTTGAGTATTCTAACTATCCAAGGTTATGGGAGATACTTTTGAGTATCTAGTATATGTAGTTAACATCAAAAGAATAAATGATAAGTCTAGAACAAGTTATGTAAGTTTTAGTGATGTTTGTCCTAATATAGAGTTTATAGAGGCATGTTCTGGTAAACTTGTTATATCTCCTAGTAGAATTTTTATTCTAAGAATTGAGGTTGAGGATGTGTAGAGGACATGTTGATGAGACATGGCTAAGTTTTCTTGTCATAATATTTCATTTACAAAAGGTTATTTAAGTTACAAGATAGAAGATTAATGTTATTGCTAAGTGTAATGTGTTCTTAATGTGGTCCTATAATAATTAATTGAGAAGGTCTAATAGCCAACTCAGGGAATTTTTTTGAGGACTCGATATAAAGGAAGGATTTTTTTTTTTATCATGATATGGATTGGAATAGTTGGTAAGAAGAAGTAAGAGCGAAATGTGAAGTTGAGCAAAGCAGTGTGAAATTGAGGGAAACTTCATTGCTGAGGTTTTGTTGAGTGATCCAAGGTTTGATATTTGAATTTGAGTTTTGTGACCTAGTCTAAAAGGTTTGAAAGTAGTTGGTTTGGTTGATAGAATAAAGGAAAGAAGAACAAAATAGTAAATTGCATGTTTGAACAATGAGTTCTTCTTGTAGTTGAGATTGCATGATGTGGGCTCATCTTGCATACATTGTACTACAACTCCTAAAAGGGTTGGAATCTACTAACATGGATTCAAAGTCTCCTAAAAGTGACTCATATGTACTAAATTTTGTCATAGACTCCTAACTGGGTCGATCCTCTAACAAGGAATATTTATATTACATCATCTTATGGGCATTATTCCCACTGCGATTTTCCCTCTAATCAATTGTTTCCCTAGTCAGCATATATGGTGTAATTGTCCATGTGCATCTTTCTATGGTTCTTGTTTACTTTGGTTGAATGGTTAAGTTTTTTTAAAGAAGAAAAATGTTTTAATTTCTGGAGAACTAATTCACCCACCCACCTGTCAATTATCTTGGTGGAATATTGTTTCTAACAATTAGTATAACAACATCGGGTCCTTAAAGATAAAGCTTAACAACTTTGGGAGATTAGTGTCAAGTTATTTCAAAAAAGATAGTACTAAATCTAATGGAGGAAATTTTGACACCCATAAGATGGAGCTTCTTGGTAAGAGATTAGAATTGTGCACATATTTGAGCATTGAGTTTCTAGATAGAGGCACAAGAAAATATAAGTTTAGATCTGAAGAAGATAGGAAGATCAAGGAAGGTATTGATTTGGTTATGAAAAGAGAAAAAGAAGGTATGGAAATTTTTCCTTGTTGGATATGTAATGAGTTTGGTCATTATGCATCTACATGCCCTAAGAGATTAAGAAAAACTAGAAAGTGTTCATTTTCTAATGAAGATGAAGAATTAAAGGAAAGTATAAAAAGATTCTTGAATGATTGTGATAATGAGATCGAATTGGTTAGGGAAAACAAAGTAGTAGAAGAGATAGATTTGGTAACTATTGTTGATCCAAAGGCTAACCATGGAAATTTGGAAGTTATCATTAGCAATGATTTGCAAAATGGGAATCAAATTGAAGAGTAGAGATCTAATCCTATAGCAGAAGAAAGAGTTGAGTTGAAGACTCTTGAACATAATGGTATAGCAGAGAGAAGGAACTGGTTAGTTACAGAAGTTGCAAGAGCTATGTTAGATAAGAATGATGTATCCAATATGTTTTTGAGAGACATTATGAATACAATAGTCTACACTATGAATAGAGTGCAAGTCAGGGAAAAAAAAAACAAGACCCCTTATGACTTGTGGTTTGGTCACTCACCCATAGTTAAGTATTTTAGAATTTTTTACAATAAGTGTTATATCAAAAGTGATGGTGATATTCATAAATATGATGCTAGAAGTGATGATGGTATGTTTCTTGGTTATTCATTAAAAAATAAGGCTTATAAATGTTATAATTAGAGAACTATGACTATTATGGAAAGTACAAATGTGAGAATTGATGTGAAATTCAGGATGCAAGAGAGAATAGTTGATTACAATTTAGATGATGATGTTGTTACTAAGCCAAGGAATGATGAAGTATTTCTTGAGACTAACAATTATTTGTAGAATGAATGAGAGACAAGGTAGGAACAAAGCTCACAACCTTCAGCAAAGCTAAGAGTTGAGTTAATAACTCCTACTTTAGGAAAGAATATGATAAAGAATAACCCATTTGAGTATATCATTGGAAGAAAAGATAAAGGTGTGATGATAAGAAGAAAATTCAATGAAGAATTATGTTTGATATCTCAAGTTGAACCTAAGAATGCAGATGTAGCATGTAAAGATGATTACTAGAAACAAGCTATGAAAGAGGAATTGGATCAGATAGTAAAGAATGAGGCATGGAAATTAGTTCCCAGACCAGTAGACAAGAATGTGATAGGAATTAAATGGGTATTCAGGGACAAGATAAATAAGGAAGGCGAAGTTGTAAGGAACAATGAAAGATTGGTATGTAAAGGTTACTCACATCAAGAAGGAATATATTATGATTTGACCTATGCTCTAGTGGCTAGAATAGAAGTAGTAAGATCATTCTTAGCCTATGCAACACAAAAGAAATTCAAAGTGTATTAGATGGATGTCAAGTCAACATTTCTAAATGGAGAACTTGAAGAAGAAGTGTACATTGAGTAGCCTGAAGGATGTCCTTTGACAAATGATCTAAGGACATAGTATACAAAGTGATGAAAGCATTGTATTGCTTAAAGTAAGCACCTAAAACTTAGTATGCAAGGTTGGACAAGCATTTGACAAAGCTTGGATATAGAAAATGCATGGTGGATAGTAATCTATATTGGAAAGAAACTAATGATGGTTTGATGATTTTGGTAATATTTTTTTATGATATCATATTTGGAGGAAATGATGAGGAGAGTAACAAGTTTACAAAAGAGATGAAAAAATTTGAGATGAGTGTGATAGGAGAGATGAAATATTTTCTAGGATTGTAGATTGTATAGAATAAAGAAGGAATCTTTATTTCTTAGACTAAGTATTTGAAGGATTTACTAAAAAGGTTTGGTTTGGAAACATGCAAACCCATTGGAACACCTATGGTAACTAGAAATAAGCTATCTACAAAGGATGAGACACCTACTATTGAGAAAAATAAGTACAGATATATGATCAGAGGATTGCAATATCTAGCTCACACAAGACCAGATATAGAAAATGATGTTGGAATACTTGCAAGTTGATCCCATAGAAGCACATTATGTATTATTCAAAAGGATATTCAAATATTTGAAAGCTGGAACATCTGAGATTGGATTGTGGTATGATAGATCTAATGATTTTACTCTAAGTGCTTATACTAATGCTAATTGGGTAGGTAGTATGGATGATAGAAAAAGAACTAGTGGTGGAGCCTTCTATCTTGGAGGAAGATTGGTTTCTTGGCTAAGCAAGAAGTAGGATTGTACATCACAAAGTAAAATGAAAACACAATATGTTGCAATAGAAAAAAATTACAATCAAGATGCTTGGATGAAGTAGATGCTGAAGGATATAAGGATAGAAATTAATGAACCTATTATCATACATTATAAAAGCACAAGTATAGTAAACATATCTAAGAATACAATGTTACATTTGAGGATGAAGCACATTTCTATTAAGTATCACATGTTGAGAGATAAAGTTGAAAAAAAGGAAATTCGGATGGAGTGTGTGAGCACTAAAGAGAAGATTTAAAATATATTCACCAAGCCTCTTCCCAAAGACATTTTTGAGTATTTGCAAGGTACACTTGGGGTTATTCCCCTTCCTACAGTAGAGTAGAACATGCAAGAGTGCATCAGTCTAGTGTAACAAAGCACCATTGTTGTCTGGATTGAATGTTGATGCTTTTGTTGGAAATGTAAGAGGAGTAACTAAGAGGGGAGGGGTGAATTAGTTACCACTAAAATAAATCCCATATCCCTTAGATGTTAGTACAAAATAAATTCTAAAAAATTGAACTTTGTTGATGCTCAACAAACACACAAAAATGTTGTAAATCGATAAATAACGAGAATGATTGGAAAACACTTAGCATGAAAATATTAAGATGTTATCTATTATTACTAATTATTTTAACTTAGTTGCAAACATATAAAAGAAATAGAATGAACAAATTTGATGCCAAGATTTAACATGGAAACCCAATTTGGGAAAAACCACCAATTGCAACCAGTTACTAATTTTCACTCTTCTCAAGTGAGCCTCGTTAGGAGCCAACCTTGTTAAAGGTTATAAACACAAACTATTAGGTATGACCCTATTAGATGATTTAATCACCCTATTAGGAGTGGCCTTGTTAGAGGTCTTTACATAATTCAATATAAATGTCACCTTGTTAGAGGATTTACAAATAGTTGTTAAGCCAACTCTATTTAGAGATTTAGATCACTACTAAAATGGTTAGAGAGTACAATGAAATGACCTGATTTGGACGCAACTAAATTTTTGATTACATATCTCAACTCTAGCTTGTATGACTGATCCTTCTTGATCGAATATATCCTTTCTGCTTCATAAGGATATTCTTCTTATCCTTTAGATTCACTTCCTCTTAACATCTTCAATTATCTTCCATGCATTCACACTTTTTAAATCTCAATTTGACCTTATATCTTTCATATTGTCAAGTCAGCTAGAATGTAACTCAGAATAATTAATATTCATCTTCTTAGTCAGTTAGAACCAATAGATAAATTAATTGAACTCAATATGGAAAAATGAGAAAATCCTTCGTTCATTGACCCTGCTTGATAGACACTAACTCAAAATTTTTTTTCCTATGTTAACCAAGTGAACTCAGCCAAAACTACATACTTGCAAAGTTCCTTTGGTAACTAAGTGAGCTTAGTTAATAGTGGTCCCATCCAACATTTCCTTCATTAATTGAATGAGCTCAGTTAACACTCATCTTTCACAAACTTTCCTTTGGCACCCAAGTGAACTTGGTAGATACAATCTTCTAAACTTGGCAAACTCTAGAATGCTTGGTAGCCACAAGAAACTATCTTTAATGCTCGAGTGAGCTCGACATGCACTAACTGGTAATGATATGACATTTTTTGTAACACCAAAGACAATACATAATCAATCAATTATATTTCAATAACTTTTTGTATGGGGGAGTATCTATGATGGAAACAGTCATTTAGGACTCTTGGTTGGATGTTGTTTTGAATAGTATCTTTGGAAACTTGAGCTAGTAAGAATTAGTTATTGCGAAGTTTGATGCAGTAAAGTTTGATTGTTGAAACCTTTGAGATTGATGTCAATGGGGGATAAGTTTAGCATGAAAACCATGTTGGGGAGAAGTATTGCATTATGGGAAGATAATTAGGAAGAACATCATGGGGAGAAGCAAGGAAGAATAATTACAACTCATTCAAGAGAAAAAAATAGTTGGGGAGAATGATCGATGAAGAGGATTTGAAAAGAAAGATGAATAGTCTTTTGTTGGTATTCTTGGGACTAGATGTTTTTCATCTATGTTGCCATCAATGCAAAAGGAAGAGATTGTTGGAAGTATGAATGTTGATGATATTCCTATGGGGGAATATTGTAGATATGTTACTATGATGATATGTTACATTCATGACTAAGTTTGTCATTGACGTTAACATAGTAGTTTTTTGTGGTATCTGGTAGAAGAACAATGGAAAGATCAAGTTGGTATGGATGACTAGTTGAGTATTCTAACTATTTGATGTTATGGAAGATACCTATAAGTATCTAGTATATGCAATTAATGTTAGAAGAAGAAATGATAAGTCTGGAACAAGTTATGTAAGTTTTTGTGATGTCTATTCTAAGATAGAGTTTACAGAGGCATGTTGTGGTAAACATGTTATATCTCCTAGCACAATTTTTATTCTGAGAGCCGAGGTTGAGGATGTGTAGAAGACATGTTGATGATGATGTGGCTAAGTTTTTTCATCATAATATTGCTTGTACAAAAAGTTATTTAAGTTGCAAGATGAAAGCTTAATGTGGTCCTATAATAATTAATTGAGAAGCTCTAATAGCCAACTTAGGGAGTTATTTTAAGGACTTGGTATAAAGGAAGGAAATTATGCTTTATCATGATATGGATTGGAATAGTTGGTAAGTAGTAGTAAGAGAAGAATGTAAAGTTGAGTAGAGCAGTGCAAAAGTGAAGAAAACTTCATTGTCAAGGTTTTGCTAAGTGATCCTACGTTTGATATTTGGATTTGAGGTTTGTGACTTGATCTACAAGGTTTGACAATGATTGGTTTGGTTGGTAGAATAAAGGAAAGAAGAAAAAAATAGTAAATTTCATATTCAAGTAGTGAGCTCTTCTTATAGTTGAAATTGCATGTTTGTGCAGTGAGCTCATCTTGCATACATTCTACTAGAACTCCTAATAGGGTTGGAATCTCCTAATAGGGGTTCAATGTCTCATAATATTGACTCATATGTATTGAATGTTGTAATAGACTCCTAATAGGGTCCATCCTTTTATATTGGTACATCATCTTTTGGGCATCATTCTCACTGGGGTTTCCCTCTGATCAAGGGTTTCCCTAGTCAACATATTTGGTGTAATTATCTATGTGCATCTTTGTATGGTTATTGTTTACTTTGGTTGAATGGTTAAGTTTCTTTAAATACGATAAATGTTTGAATTGTTGGATAACTAATTCACACCTGCCCCCCCCTCAATTATCTTGGTGAACTATTGTTTCTAAAAAATACTTCTATGCCTTGAAACTCTTATCTCTTTCACTCACTCTTGCTAAAAAATGCAAGGGTGATATTTCTTTATTCATAATCTACATAAGTTATCTCTCTACTGAATCAAGATCCTTAGCCAATTATATGATCTCTTTTCATAAACATATGGAGAGCAACATTTATTTCTAAGATAGTTAACAATATAATATTGTATTTCATTACAGTAACATCAATTTATATTGCTTTTGGTGGAAATGAATTTTCTAGTAGTTCACTCTCCACAAACTTTAGATAATTGTATATGTAATAAAGAACTTTTACCAATCTATGTTCTTTAAATTAAAATTTTTGTAACACTTGAATTAATTTGTTGCTCAAGACTCCTCCAAATCATCACCTTTATCTCTAATACCAAATGATGCACAAAAGATAGTCAAAATTTATAAGAAAAATAATCTTTAATTAATATTAATCTCAAAATTTTGAGATATCAATCTTATACAAATTGATATTAAAATTCAATCATTCTCCCATGTTCTACATGTTGCATAAATGGTCCCTTAATATAATATAAGGTTATCAAAAAAAAGATATTATAATTGGAAATTAGTTATAACTATTTCCTACTTATCCTTAACTATATCTTATATGTATTCGTGAAAATTGGATTTAGACCATTGCGAGATTATTGGAAGGTTACAAAAAAACAACATTGTATATGCACATAAGAATCTAAAAAACTTTTAATGTGGATACATCATGGATCAAACACTTGTTAGCAAACTACAAATTTGATCATATTTTTTATGTCATTTCTCTTTTGTTTCATTACATTAAAGAATGCCTTGTAATTTTTGGTACATTTTTAAATTAAATATGCATACCTTTACTAATGGTTTCCATAAATTTGAAGACCACTCATTTTGACTTGCTAAAATATTTGATGAATAGTAGAAAAATTGTTGCAGATGACTTGAATTTCTTCATTGGATCATAAACAAAGACATGTAGTTAGCTAGCCTTACTCTATCTATAATATGAAAACTTTGAGGAATGAAATTAACTCTCAAGTTTGAGGATCAATTAAAGGGAAGACATGATCTTATAAGTGTCCACTCCTAGTAAATAAACCATTGATGCATGTTTAATTACCTGTCTCCTCTTTGTTTTCAAGTTTATACTTATTGCATATGGTTGAATGTTTCTAATTTGAGTTAAGTTTTATAACATACTTTATAATAAATTTAAAGAAATATTCTACCACTAAATCATTGTATTCCATGAAATAACAATCAATTATGTCATATTATCTATGTATTATGTTTGATGTTTGAAATGTTTGCATGCATGTCTATTAAAGATTTCATAATTGCAATATCTACAACCCATCAAACATTCCCTATCTTGACAAATGCTTATGATGTGAATAATTTTTCTCAAGACTTACAATGGTTGATAACATTTTATTTTATTTTATTTATTTAAATTTATTTTGTGCCTCTAAGTATTTTAATGAAAATATATTTTAAAATAAATTTAATTATAAATTATTTTATTAATATATTAATTAATATAGAATTTTTTATTTTTATTTTTTTATAGAAACTTCTATTTTATCATTTTACAAATTTCAATCATAGCTATAATTTCCTATTGGCTTATCCCTTGAACCTCCTTAGGTGCTAGTGCTAGTATTACTTTACACTAGATTGTCTAAAAGAATCGATTAGAAGTAATTGTTATTTTTTAAAATAAATTTGCATAAATATTTATACATTATAAATATAATAAACTTATTTAATAGTGAGATAGTCCACTAAAATTAAACAAAGGTAATTTGTAATATTTTGAAATAAATTTGTAAGCACTATGCTTTTCAAAAAGTGACCAATTTAATTCTATGTTTGATTGATTTATTTTTTATTTCATCATTTAATAAAATTTGGAGAAAAAAAATCAATAACAACCTAAATTAAGAGGAGGCATGCATGGAAGAGGAGTTGGTTTAGGCCAGGGTGTTTGATTGAAAGTAGGCAACTCAAATGGTAGAGCATAGGGATTTCCCCAGACAAGAACATAATTAAGGACTCATTTCTAGATGGGTTGATTAAGGGTAACTCTATCACTTGCATTGTGTCAAAGGAATTTGTCTACAATACCATTGAAAAGGGAGCCCAAAATGAGACTGGTAAAACTTCAAGATCAGAGAATGTTAAAGTGTCCAACCTCAGAGAGAATCATGGTAAGTGGTCTTCTCTTTTGATGATTAAACCTCTAGAAAATCCATTTTCCCAAATATAAACAACATTTATGAAATGCCTAACGAGGTTTGTTTTATTTCTATTTTGGATTCTCTAATTGATCATTATGTTAAGAGAATGACTCTAACCATTGTTGGAAATTTTTCTGGATCTTGCCTAAACATTGATGTTGTAAGAAGCTTCATTAAAAGGAAATTGTATCTAAAGGGGTAAGTAGAGGTAATAGCAATTGAAAAGGGCTTCTTCTCATTTTAGTTCTCAAATGAAGAGGGTCTTTCAAATGTCTTATGTAGAGGCCCCTAGATGATGGTGGAAGTGGTTTTAGCTTTTGAAAAATGGTCAACATAAATAGATATGAAAGAATTTTTCTTCCCTTTTATACCCATATGGGTTAAACTTCCTAGTCTACCCTTGGAATAATGGAACAAAGATATGGTAAAAATTCTAGTAAGCTCTTTTAGAGAACTTTTTTCTATAGACCATACAACATTGGATAGAATGAGGTTAGTATTTACAAGAATCTATGTTAACATTGAGGAAGATACTGACCTCCCTCAGATTATTTATCTCCGTTCGAAAAGTTTTTAAATGGCCCCAAGAAATCAAATATGAATATTTTTCATTTTCATGCTTGTTTTGTAAGAAGGCAAGACATTGGGAAAAAAATTTCCATTAAAACTTGAAAAAAGAAAAAATTGACTCAAGCAAGAGATTCAAAAAAAGTATGGAAAGAGAATATTCAAATAGAAGGTAAAGAAACCGTCAAGAAGATATTGAATAGGCTAAAAAGTAGATGGAATACCTATGGTGAAAAGAAATATATAAGCAAAAGGATGGAAATACCATTCCAAAAGAGGTCAAAAAAGACAATACTAAGGAAGTAAATGATATTGAAGAAGGGGAAGTTGTTGATCCTATTGAGAAAATGGTGAAAGACCCTAATGGAAATGAGAATTTGGAACTAACAATTATTATCCCAATATAGGGGGACTAGATTAGATACATGAAGTCAACCTATTTGAGGAATTTGGTTATGAATGTGAAGAACAACAAATCAATATAGAATCACAACTTTTTGTGTGGTTAGAGGAATACCTAAACCAAATGATCAAAAGGAAGAATGGATCCCTATTAAAAAAAAGAAGAATGGAGGACCAAATAATAATGGAAGAAAGGAAGAAAATAATGTATCTCCTCTTCCCTAGGGAGGTATTATGACAAGATATATGAACATTGATGTGGGGTCTCAAAAATGGGGAGTAGATAAATTCTCAGCAAGAGAGAGAGAGAGAGAGAGAGAGAGAGAGAGAGAGAGAGAGAGAGAGAGAGAGAGAGAGAGAGAGATTAAAATCAAATAAAATATAACGTATAACAAACAAATGACTATTGAGGAGGCCTTCTCTAATAAAAAAGGATGAAGATTATTTCTTGGAATGTGTGAGGACTAAATGGTCCTAATAAGAAAGATGTATTAGAAACTTGGTGTGCAATCAAAAACTTGATATTATCACAATTCAAGAAACCAAAATGTCTAAAGAGAAAGTTGAGAAAATCAAACACTTTAAGATTTGTGAAGTTGAGGGTTGTGATTCCAAAGGTGCTTCTAGAGGGATTTCTATTTTTTGGAATCTCAAAAATATTGAAGGTAAGATTATTATCATTGACAAAAATATTGTAGCTTTCATATTCTATCATGTCATGGATAAATTTTTGTGAATTTCTACTATTTTTTATTCCCCTAACACTGAGAAAAGTAGAAAAGTCTTTTGGATAAAAATTGAGACTATTAGATCTTCTTTCCCAATGATAGATGGTTGGTCATGGGGGATTTAAATACTCCCCTTAAAGAGTCCAAAAATATTATAAGTACTTCTCTTGATATTAAAAATAGATTGGACCATAATGATTTTGTGAATATCTTTTCTCTTCTTGATGTGGACATCCAAGTTCACTAATTCACTTGGACTAATAAAAGAGTTGAACAAGATCAAATTTAAGTTAGACTATATAGGGTTTTGGTTTGTATGGATTGGTTGGCCTCTTACTCTCTAACCCTCTCCTCTATCACTAGAATTGGCCAAGATCAATACCCTCCTTTAGTTCTAATCCCTTGACTAGCAAGATTAATCACCCTTTTTCTTTGAAAGCATGTGGTTGGCTCACCCAGACTTAGAGGCTAGAATAAAGGAATTGTGGAATATTCAAGTGGATGGCTCAGTTATGTTCAAGGTTTCCAAAAATATTATCAATGTTTAAACTAAGATTAAAAATAGAACAAGGAGGTTTTTAGGGACATATTCAAAGGGAAGGCTGAAACCATTGACAAGATAAAACATGTTCAATATTAGATCCAAATTAATAGTTTCTCTAAGCAATTGATGAACTTTGAAACTAAAATTTTAGTGAACTACCATAATATCATTATGGAAGAGGAAACCTTTTGGAGGCACAGATGTAGAAAAATTTGGTTGGAAGTATGGGACAAAAATACTTAAAAAAATTACATGACTACTCTGAAACCAAAGGCAACAAATATGATCAAAGCTATAAAAACTATGAATGAAAAAGTGGAAAAAGATCAAGATATCAAAAGAGAGATGGGTGGTTACTTTTCATCTTTTCTTAAGGAGGATTTGAATCTCAATGAGAAATCCAAGATTATTTACTTTCCTCTATTCCTAATAAGATCTCTAATCTTGATAAAAAAACCCCTTAGTTTCATCTATTCTCAAACTAAGATCGAAAACGCTACCTTTTCCTTTGAGGGGAAAAATCTATTAGTCTTGATGGGTTTCCTATTTTGTTCTTCCAAAAATTCTTCCACACTTTAGTTCCTGATGTTACTAATTTTGAGCAAGTTCTTTGGTCCCCAATCCCTCCTCAAAAATCTCAACTCTACTTTTTTAGTCCGTATTCCTTTATCTATGGGATTCTATACTATGAAGTGCTTCAAACCCATTAGCCTTTTAAATTATTTGTATGAGATCATATCCAAGGTCCTCACTTCTAGATTTCTCTCCTTTCTCCCAAGCATCATTTCTAAAAACCAAAAATTAATTTGTGCCTAAATCCTTGACTCCATTATTATTATCCATGAAAATATCCATTCTCTGGAAGAGTTCAAGAAAGATGGCTTCATTAAGAAACTCGATTTATCTAAAGCTTATCACAAAGTTGATTAGGAATTTCTATGTAAAGTTCTCAAAGATTTTTAATTTAATAATAGAGTTCTTAACCTCATAAGACAACTTATATCTACTTCAAATACTACTATTTTGGTGAATGAGACTTCTTTCAACTTATTCAAACCTACTAGAGGTCTTAGACAGGGAGATCCTATCTCCCCAATCTTTTTTTCACTAATGGAAAAATCTCTTGGGAGGTTGGTTAGTCAATATGTTCATGAAGGAAAATTTATTGATCTTATACCTTCATCTAATTCTAAAACTTGTTTCCATGAACGATTTGTAGATGTCACTATTCTAATGGGCTGCTCTACTATAAGGGAAGAGAAAATATTTAAGGAAGCTCTATCAAAGTATACTAAAGTGACTAGGAAATTGATCAATTGGACTAAAAGTTGTAGTTTGTTCATCAACACACCTCATAATAGACAAATAAGGATTCAAGAATTCTTGATTATAAAATTGAGCTCTTTCCTACAACTTATCTTGGTCTCCTCCCAAGTACTAAATTTGTTTATTCATTTTGTAACAAAATTCTTGACATGTTCAACTCAAAATTAGTAGGATGGAAAGGAACTTTGCTCAATCAAGATGGGAAGATTCTTCTCCTACCTCAAAAAAATTTCTCATTTATGTAGTCATTTTGTTCTAGATATTAGCTAAGTTTTTAAATGTTATTAAAAAAATTCAGAGAAATTTCCTCTAGTTTGGAGTGGAGGTTAAGAATCACTTTCCTCTAGTTTGATGGGAAAATGTGTGCAAACCTAAATATAAAGGTTCCTTGACATCAGGGAAATTTTTCTGACTAATAAATCCATTCTTTAAAAATAAGTTTGGAGAATTTTTGAGGAGGAAAAGGACTAGAATTATTTTATTAAAAATAAATATTTAACAAAATTCCCAATTTTGAACTCCTTTCTTGAATTTGATATATCTATTGCTAGTTCCCAAACTTGGAATAATGTTCAAAAGCCTAAATCTACTATGAGAATTAGTTGTAAATGGAACTTAGGGAATGGTAGAAAGATAAAGTTTTGGAATGATAAATGTTTTTGGAAATATTAAGATAGGATAAGTTACTTAGATGGGAGTGATGAATTGGTAACTTCTAAAACTTTTGACCCAATTAGCAATTAATCCTTTATATGAATTTTGATCTAACTTAATGCATGAGAAACTAAAAAAAATGAAAGCATACAAAACATTTTAACAAAATATTTGGTGACCCAAAAACCTTGCAAATATAAAGTAAAATTGGGGTGGGGATGATACCCACAAGATTTAGTATTGTAGTATAAAGTTGGCATGTTAAGGCTTACAATGATCACTTTTGATGATCTTCCCTATTAGGAGCAATAAGGACTACTAGGTCCACCTTGCAAAAGGGTTTACAAACATACAATGAAGTATGCACTTGGAAAAGAGATTTACATAAGACTATTAGGTCTACCTTGTTAAAGGATTTGATTGATCCACTTGTTAGGATTAAATAGTAGTTGATCTCTGATCTGTAACTTGGTTTGCTAAATGATATTCCTCTGAGTGTACAAATCACCTTGCTCTAATAGATGAATCTTTGCTATTCCTTATACTATTGTAGCTTTTTTAATTCGCTCTTCTACTCTTCTTTATGACTAAATTAGTTCCTTTCATTTGTTTGGTAGTGATACAATACATTAGATATATCAATCTAATTACATAATTACAAAGTTGACCACAATACAAGTTTACACAAATATTACAAAGTTGGCCAAAGTGTAGAAACTTGGGATCTAAAGACCAACTCCATGAAATTTTGATGCTCAACATCCACTATCAATGCTTGGCATCATCATGCACTCAGTAGGCGTGGAAGCTCTGTCCATACTAATCACTTCCAAGTACTCTTGAACTCAATCTGCACCAGTGACTCGACAAGTACTATGAAACTTGGCATATAAATTGAATCACTTGATTCACACTGCATAGCTTGGTAAACACTATTACCTCAAGCTCAGTATAAATTGAGTCTCTTGGTTAACATTGAGTAGCTCAGTCAACACTAGAGTCACATAATATAAGCTACAAACTTGGTAAGCACTGCACAACTTGGTTTGTACTAGTAAAACTTAGCATACACTGAGATGCTCTATTTACACTATTGTTAATCAACTCTGTAATAACTACTTGGTTCAAACTAAAATTTGTCCATAGGACTTGGTAGCAACTATAGGACTTGGTAACAAATAAAATGCTTGGCTAACACTATTAACTATACAATATTCTTGGTATGAACTCACAATTTGAATAAGTGTATATCACTAATAACAAACATGACTAGAATGTCAACAATCTCCCCCTTTCATATTAGTGACAAAAACACTTATTAGTCAAAACTGAATTATCCATCACCTTATGTCTCCAACTTGGTAAAGTATACTATTTTTGAGATTTTTCAAAATTTGTTTTGTAAAGGATACATTTCTATACATGGTAATGCTCCTCCATAGCATAATATATAGTATACTATACATACAATATGCATTTTCTTTACACTTTTCTTATAATCTTCTCATGTCATTTTACATCTTTCTCCCCCATTTTCTTTAAAGCTTCTCCTTATAACTCTAGATTTTCTCCCCCTTTTTGACATTAATGCCAAAGATTTATGCTTATATTTTCATAGTAATGCCAAAATGAGACAAAAAGTTTGAATGTATCTTTAGTATGAGTGCCAAGGTCTTGTCCCAATTCTCTTGCAAGACCCTACATGTGTGCAAAGCAACCTACACTTCTATTGATACTTCAATCATATGGTCTGCAATAGATAAATTATTATCATAGATGAGGGTTTTTGAATATGCAATATGCTTCTGCAGTGCATCCATGTTAAGGAGAATCATATTCTAGATATCTATCAAAGTATATCTAATTCTAGCCTCTTCTCTGAGTAGTTCTACCTGCATATCTATTAGAAATCTGAATCTATTGATGTCAGCAAAGCTAGAGCTTAGGTCAAGCTAAAACTATTGTCCACTTGCCTTCAAATCTTCATCAATTTTAGACAATTTTTCTTTTATTTCTTTTGTGAAAATTTATGTGCCACATGATTTTCAAAAAGTAATGATACATTAATACAAGAGGTTTCTAGAGAACTCAAAATAGTAGATAACTCTACTTGGTGAATGACAATTTGTTGAGCAATAAGTTCTAAGACCTTATTTTCAAATTTTTTCTCTAATCTCTACAATAATTTATCCTATCCATTCAGATCTTCACTATATTTTTGGATTGCCTATTCCAGCTGATACAAAATTGGTTGAGAAGTATCAACCTCTATACCTAAAGCCTCTACTAGAATGTTCTTTGCATCCTCAATGATATTGAGCTCTTTATTTCTTTCTTTTCTTAGCCTTTGCTACTTGGCTTTATTTTTAAGAATTTCACCAAAGGTTTGTATTTGATCTAGAGTTAGATTGGAGATGTCCCAATTTGGAATGAAAATCTCCTCATCAAGATCTATGTCCTCCTCCTTTTCTTCACCTCTACCCAAAAATTGTGTGCTTGGTTGAGGCTTGGTCTCAACTATCCTTGCACTTATTGCATGTGTACTTGAAATGGAAATAATAGTAGAAAAAATAGGACTCACTACAAAAATTGATACTACAATCATTGTAGAAATACTAGTGGAAATAATACATGTCTAGCCAAAATTGATGTATCCAAAAATGTTGAAGAGGGAAGAGTCTGCAACATGGTAGATGAACTGGTTGACACTTCAGTAAAAGTAGTGCTGAGCTAGATTGGTGCAAATATTGATTGAGTGCTTGTGTTTTTAGTGGTAGGCACAATCAATCCTGCTAAGGTTGTCTTCATGCTTGGTGTTGTCACTATTTTTTTTGGAGAGTGAGGAAATGAGAAAATAACTATTGTAGCAATCTTAATTGGATTAGTTTCCTCAACATCTTATGTACCTTCCTCAGTAGCCTCTTGCTCTTGTTCCTCTTCATCATCAATATTATCAAAATGAGTTACTTCTTCATCATCTTTCTCTTCATCCTTCTCTTTATTTTCATCATTCTCTTTACCTTACTCAATAAAGAGATTTACATAAAATTGTTAGGTCTACCTTGTTAAAGGATTTGATTAATCCACTTGTGAGGATGAAATAGTGGCTAATCTCTAATCTACAACTTGGTTTACTGAATGAGATTACTTTGTGTGTACAAATCACCTTCCTATAATAGATAAATCTTTGCCACTCCTTATACCATTGTAGCCTTTATAATTTTCTCTTCTACTCTTCTTTTATGATTACATTAATTTCTTACATTCATTTGGATGTGATACAATACATTACATATATATCAATCCAATTACATAATTACAAAGTCAACCACAATACAAGTTTACACAATTATTACAAAGTTAGCCAAAGTGTAAGAACTTGGGCTCTAAAGATTAACTCAGTGAGGTTCTAATACTTGATATCCACTATCAATGCTCGACATCATAATGCACTTGATAGACATAAAATCTCAATCCATACTTATCACTTCCAAATAGTCTTGAACTTAGTCTGCACTGGTGACTTGGTGAATACTATAAAACTTAGCATATAAACTAAATCACTTGAATCATACTGCATAGCTCAGTAAACACTATTACATCAAGCTCAATATAAACTAAGTCTCTTGGTTAACACTAAGTAGCTCAATCAATACCAGATTCACATCATATCAACTATGAACTTGGTAAGCATTGCACAACTCAATTTGCACTAGTAAACTCAGTATACACTAAGATGCTCTATTTACACTATTGTTCATTAACTCTATAGTAACTTCTCAGTTCAAATTGGAATCTATCCATAGGACTTAGTAGCAACTATAGGACTCAGTAACAACTAAAATTCTTGGTTAACACTATTATCTATACAATATACTCAGTATAAACTCACAATCTAAATAAATGTATGTCACTAATAACAAACATGATCAGAATGTCAACAATCTCCCCTTTTGGCATTAGTGACAAAAACACTTATCAGTCAAAACTGGATTATCCATCAACTTATGTCTCCAACTTGGTAGAGTATACTATTTTTGAGATTTTTCAAAAAAAATTTTGTAAAGGATACATTTATGTACATGGTAATGCTTCCTACATAGTATAAAATACAGTATACTATACATACAATATACATTTGCTTTACACTTTTCTAACAATCTTTTCCCCCTATCTTTTTACATCTTTCTCCCCCATTTTCTTTAAAGCTTCTCCTTGTAACTTCTATTTTTTCTCCCCCTTTTTGACATTAATGCCAAAGATTTATGCTTATATTTACATAATATTTCCAAAATGAGACAAGAAGTCATAATGTACCTTTAGTATGAGTGCCAAGGCCTTGTCCCAATTCTTTTGCAAGACCTTGCATGTATGCAAAACAACCTACACTTCTGCTAATAGTTCAATCATGTGGTTTGCAATAGAGAAATTATTGTCATAAATGAGGGTTTTTGAATATGCAATATGCTTTTCCAGTGCATCCATGTTAGGGAGAATCATATTCTAGATATCTATCAAAGTTGATTGGATTCTTGCCTCTTCTCTAAGTAGTTCTACTAGCTACATATGTGTTAGAAATTTGATTCTGTTGAAGTGGGCAGAGCTAGAAATCGAGTTAAGAGGTAACTACTGTGCACTTGCCTTCAAATATTCATCAATTTTAAACAATTTTTCTTTTATTTCTTTTGTGAAAATTGATGTGTCACATAATTTGCTAAAAAGTAATGATACATTAATACAAGAAGTTTCTAGAGAACTCAAAATAGTAGATAACTCTACTTAGTAAATGGCAGTCTGTTGAGCACTAAGTTCTAAGACCTTATTCTCAAACTTTTTCTTTGCTCTCTATAATAATTTATCCTATCCATTCAGATCTTCATTGTGTTTCTGGACTGCCTCTTCCAATTGATACAAAATTGGTTGAGAAGTATCAACCTCTATACCTATAGCCTCTGCTAGAATGTTCTTTTCATCCTCAATGATTTTGAACTCCTTATTTTTTTCTTCTCTTAGTCTTTTCTATTGGTCTTTCTTTTGAAGAATTTCATCAAAGGTTTGCATCTGATTTGGAGTTAGATTGGAGATGTCCTGATTTGGAATGATAATCTCCTCATCAAGATCTATGTCTTTCCCCTTTTCTGTACCTTTACCCAATTATTTTTTGCTTGGTTGAGGATTCGTCTCAACTATCCTTACACTTATTGCTTGTGTACTTGTAATGGAAAAAATAGTAGAAATAGTAGGACTCACTACAAAAATTGATATTGCACTCATTGTAGAAATATTAATGGAAATAATACCTGTTGTAGCCAAAATTGATGTATCAAAAACTTTTGAAGAGGGAAGAGTCTACAACTCAGTAGATGAACTAATTGACACTTTAGTCAATGTAGTGTTAAGCTAGGCTAGTTTAGAGATTAATTTAGTGCTTTTTTTTTTAGTGGTAGTCACAATAAATCCTAGTAAGGTTGTCCCCAGGCTTGATGTTATTGCTATTTTACTAGGAGAATGAGGAATGAGGCTATGACTACTATAGCAATCTTTACTAGGTTGGTCTCTGCTATATCCTAAGTGTCTTCCTTGGTAGCCTCTTTCTCTTGTTCTTCTTCATCATCAATATTATCAAAATGAGTTACTTCATGATATTTCTCCTCATCTTTTCTTGATCATCATCATCATCCTTGTCACTTAAGCTAACTAGAAAATCACTCAATTTATGAAGAAGATAGACATTTTTCCATGTATTTGTTGCATTTTTCACAACATGCTCTATTTCATTCAACAAAATAAGACAAGTATTGAATCTTAAAGTCAATTTTTCTTCATTTTTCTTTAAAGATTCTTTTACCTCTTTGTCATTCAAATTTGGCATAAGTTGCCTCAGGGTCTGCTCATGAATATCCTTTGTAGTTTTTATTGCTTGTTCCCATCTTGGCTTGATTTTTTTCATTAAAGCATTAGGAATTTACTGAGTGAGCTAATCAGGTGAGTACTTCCACTTACGCATCTTAGGTATCAACATGTCTTCAATCTGCTTCTACTCATCAACTATTTTGGTTTCATATTTTAATGCATTGAAGTTTTTTATTCTGAAACTCGATTCCAATACTTCCATCCTCTCTTCAAATGTGGGTGGATACTTCTTGAAAATTATGTCTGCCCCATCTTTCTCTTCTTTCTTCCTAGAGGATCTCTTGGTGAATACTACAATGGTTGTCTTAGTAGGCTTAGTAATGATTACCTTGCCCTTTTTCTTCAGTGGCTTCTCTTCCTCTTATTCTTCATCCTTTGCTTCTTCATCTTCACCTTTTCCCTCAGTCAATACGAGAGTAGAAATTGTTTTCAACTTGAAAATCCTTTTCTTGCCTTTGTTAACCACATAAGGGAGCTTAATCTCTAGTTTTATTCTAGCCTTAGCCTCATCACATATGCCAAAATATGCATCCTTGGGGTCAATTGGTTCATTTATCAGTCCCTCAACTATATCTTTTGTTTCATCAATATTTACCTCATATCCTAGAGCTTTTACCCATGCAATTCTAGGTCTAACTTCTTGAATGTACACCTTATCACTATCCACCATAAAATGAACATCATCCTTATAGTCCTTAATTATTTTCTTGGGGATCTGGTATCTTTTATTCATTTTCTCCTTGAATGCATCAAAATAATTTTCCATGATACTAGTGTAATTTTCTCCCATCTCAGTAATGTATTCATTAATCTGATAGAGTACCAACACATCTTTCCTTCAAACAATAGTACCATTTGATGGAAAGAATTTATGAACATAAAAGAATAAAAATGTCAATAGAGATCTAAACTTACATGGATTGTTCTTTAATGTCCTGATACTTTCCATGTTCTTCTTGCTTGACAAGGTCAAGTGAAAGGTTGTTCTTGACTACCTTGTATGGCAGGTCCACTGCTTCACAAGACACACTATTCAACCAGCTCAAACTATAGAACTTTTGTGCAATGACATGAATACCAAACTTCAATTCTATGTTAGTGACACTACTAATTTTCATTCCCCTACCATCCCACTTAGCTAGGGTTTTCTTTTCCAGTTTGACCTAAACTAGGGTTTTAGTTGTTTTAGCTTTTGCTAGCATTGGGAGGTCAGTGATCATGTGAATCATCTTCTTGGTAATCAAAATTATTTTCTCTAACCACAATTGACCATTGTGCACATGAATGAGGATAAACCTAATCCATTTCACTTGGAACTCTCATGGTAGGTGAGGAATATGGGTTAAATTTTTTGCCTTGAGATATTGATGTTTAGGTTTCAATACATCATCAATGCATAACTCCTTTAAACATTCATCCATTTCTAGTGTACCAATATCTTAAATTGCACATTTAAAATGAGAATGGATTTCACTGATCAACAATACCTTAGGAGGGATTTGCAACTACACTCCAATCAAATCTAGGGTTTTAGAGACTATAGGAGTGACCTTGAAATTTGGTGCTTTCTATTCTACACCATGAACCAACATGTTTGATACTCATTTTGCCTTGCTACTGGTAGCTACCATCCTCACTCGGTAGGGTTTGAGAGAATTAGAAAACTTTTGGTAACAATTCGCTTGAATTCTTTTTGAAAATTGCTCTACACAATTTTCTCAAAAATTCACAGTGAAAAAAATGACTTTGATTTCATTCCTTTTATCAAATTTCATCATAAATTCCTAGTATGAATATTATATCAATTGAAAAACTATCATCCACTTCACTTGCATTGATTACTTAGTAGAGTCTTCCATTTTTGGTAATCATATAAGATTTAGTTACTCCCAACTTCTCTTGGTAGAGTTTTGTGACCTGACCTCACTCAGTAAGGAAAATAACTTAGTGGTATCTCTTACTCGATGATCCTTTTTCATCTTGAATATTGATATGGATCTTTTGTCATCTCAACTAGAATTAATTTAGATGTCTTCTTTAGTAGCCCAATTCTAGTTCTCCTTTGAGAAATCAAGTGAAAATGGTGGAGTCACCCAATTCTTGAGTGACTTGATCATCATTGCTCGAACTTGTATTCTTGATAGACTTTGGAACCCATTGTTGTCTCATTTTTTTTCTAATGTTATCAACTTTTGTCTTCTTTTCATTTTCTATTCTTTTAGTATTCATATAGTTCTTGGTAAGATGACCAAGTTTTGTATAGATAAAACATCTTTTGGTAGTATCTATTTTCCTCATGTGATGCTTTACACAATTTATTCCAATGTGTCCAAATTCTCCATAATAATGGCATCTACACCAAGTGTTCTAGTCCCAACCAAATATAGCTTTCACAATTAGTTCTATTGGATTCAATATCTTAGTTTTGCATTACGATGACTTGTGCCCATGCTTCTTACACTTGTGACATTTACCTTCAAATCTTGGTTTCTCTTTGCATTTGTTTGCTCTATGACCATGATGATTACAATTGTAGCATTTTCCATTGAATTTTTATTTCCCATTGTTCCAACATTTTTTGATGTATGACCTATCTTACCATAGTGATCGCAAGTAGGTTTATTCTTTTGAGCTCCTTGCTTGGATGTTTCACCTTCTTCTGTATATCCAATTCCTTTTCCTTTTTATCTGTAATGAATTTTCTCATTCAATTGATTCATGTCTTCTTGTAATTTCATCATTCATTCATTAGTTTTCCTTTCAATATTTAGATCATTTTGAAATCTTTCATTTTCTAATCTTGGGTTCATGATTTCTTCATTTGCATTCGTGAGCTGATCAATAAAGTCTACTTATTGAAGGGATATGTGTTGAATTTCATTGTTCTTTCCTTCTATCTCTTCTCATGTCTTTTATTTCTCTTCCATGACTTGACACAATCTTACTAACTAAATTTCTTACTCTCTTCTTAGTTTTCTTACTTCTTCTTAAAGAGTACTATTCTTTTTCAATAGTTCTTTGATTGCTTCATCAGCTTCACCTGAATTGTTTGAATAGATGTCTTCAATTTTTTCTTTAATGTAGAGTGAATCATTCATTTGGATTGCAAGATTTTTTCTTCTTTTCAAGGATTGGTAAAGTTTCTCTTTTTCTTTCTTGAGTTGTCCAATTGCCAATTCCAAATCTAGCCTCTAATTTTCAATAGCCTTGTCAAGTCTGAATATTTCCATTACCTTTGATCTTTTCTCAAGATTGTTAAACTTTCCACTGAGAACCACAATGCTCTAATACTAATTATTGGAAATATTAAGGCAGGTAAAGTTACTAAGAGGGGAGGGTTGAATTAGTAATTTCTAAAACTTTTGACCCAATTAACAATTAATCCTTTCTATGAATTCTAATCTAACTTCATGCATGAGAAATTGAAAAACATGAAAGCATACAGAACATTTTAACACAAGATTTGGTGACCCAGAAACCTTCCAAATAGAAAGTAAAACTAGAATGGGGAGGATACCCACAAGCTTTAGTACTACAATATAAATTTGGCCTGTTAAGGCTTACAATGATTACTTCCAATGATCTACCCTATTAAGAATAATAAGGACTGCTAGGTCCACCTTGCAAAAGGGTTCACAAACATATAATGAAGTATGCACTTGGTAAAGAGATTTACATAAGACTATTGGTCTACCTTGTTAAAGAATTTGACTGATCCACCTATTAGAATGAAATAATAGTTGATCTCTGATTTGTGACTTGGTTTGCTAAATGAAATTCCTCTAAGTGTGAAAATCACCTTGCTATGATAGATGAATATTTTTTGCTCCTTATACTATTGTACCCTTTTCAATTCACTCTTTTTATCTTCTTTATGATTACATTACTTCCTTTCATTTATTTGAATGTGATACAATACATTACATATATATCAATCTAATTACATAATTACAAAGTTGGCCACAATACAAGTTTACACAAATATTACAAAATCAGCTACAATACAAGTTTACAAAAATATTACAAAGTCAGCCAAAGTGTAGAAACTTTGTCTTTGAAGACTAACTCAGTGAGGTTCTGATACTTGACATCCAGTGTTAATGCTCAATATTATCATGCACTCGATAGAAATAGAAGCTTAGTCCATATTGATCACTTCCAAGTAGTCTTTAACTTGGTCTGCATTGGTGACTCGATGAATACTATGAAACTCAACATATAAACTAAATCACTTGATTCACACTACATAGCTCAATAAACACTATTACCTTGAGCTGGGTATAAACCGAGTCTCTTGGTTAACACTGAGTAGCTTGACCAACACTAGACTCACATCATATCAACTGTGAACTCAGTAAGCACTGCACAACTCAGTTTGCACTAGTAAACTTGACATACACTAAGATTCTTTGTTTACACTACTATTCATCAAATCTATAGTAACTACTTGGTTAAAACTAAAATTTGTCCATAGGACTTGGTAGCAACTGTAGGACTTGGTAACAACTAAAATGCTTGGTTAACACTATTAGTTGTAAAATATGCTTGGTATGAACTCACAATATGAATAAGTGTATGTCAGTAATAAAAAACATGACTAGAATGTCAAAAAAATGGATCATATAAAAATGTCTAAAAAATTACCCTAATTATGCTCTACATATGGAAAGATGTATCAATCAATTTGGTAGCATTGTTAGTGAC
The DNA here is from genome assembly GCA_028749045.1 of Cupressus sempervirens. NCBI lineage: Eukaryota > Viridiplantae > Streptophyta > Pinopsida > Cupressales > Cupressaceae > Cupressus > Cupressus sempervirens. Next base: position 457,447,749 of record CM053792.1, read on the forward strand.
TATTGGAATGAAGATAAATGGTATAATCTGAAGATGATCAGTGATGATCTTCCTCCAATAAACAAGGACCTAAATCCTTATTTTAGTAATCTAGAAAAGGAAGATGAAGTGATATGGAGACTAAACCCTAATGGAAAATATTCTCTTTCCTTGGTCTTCAATGAGGTTTTTAAAGATTTTGAAAAACCTTTTGGGCTAATGCTTGGACCAAAAACCTAATTCCTAAAATCAACATATTTTTATTTGAAATTCCTTCAAAATAATGTGTTAACTACTAATAATCTTGAGAATTTTTTTCTCTTCTTAATAGATGTTACCTCTACAAGAATGAAGTTGATAATGTTGTCTACATTTTTTAAGGTTGTGACTATACTTATTAGATTTGGTAGATTTTATTTTCTAAGATTAATTTTAAGTGGGTGTTGCCTAATCCATTAATGAATTCTTTGATCAATGGAAAATCCCTAAATATCGTAAGGGAGTGGAAACTCTATGGTTTATAGCACTTCATACTAATGGAATGTTTGGAAAGAATACAACAAATCAAATTATATGCCAAACAATTATAGAAAAAAAGTTTATGTCTAATGCCAATGAAAACATGAAATGACTATTATGAAACATAATAAAATAGATGATAGGGAGAACCTAAATAAATGGGATATTTGGAAGATCAAGAGAAAACAAAAATAAAAAATAGACAATTTAGTTTTGTCTTCACCTCCTCTAAGCTGGGTCAATGCTAATGTTGATGGCATTGTGAAGAAAAATCTAGGAAGAGTTGGTTGTGGGGAATTGATGAGAAATGAAGTAGATGCTTGTATCATGGTGATTGTGGTTGCTCTTGGTGATCAAACATGTCAAATAGTAGACTCCATGGAAGCCTTTTATACTATCCAAATTGCTAAGTTAGTGAGAATCTAAAATGTTTGAATTGTAGGAGAGTCCAAAAATATTGTAAACTATATAAAATGAGTCAACAAAGTAGCCATAGACATAAAAAAATATTATTGAAGAAAAAAATTGTTGCCCAAATTTTTAGATATTTTCATATATCTCATAACTTAAAAGAAACTAATACCACGATGGACAAAATTAGGCACCATTGGAACTAGAAGTAATAAAATGATTACTTGGAATGAAACCAACAATATGGAAAAAGAAGTAGTCAATATTATAAATGAGCAAAATATAAATATCAAAGTAGGGATGATTTTTAATATTGATGGATATGAAAACATATTGTGAAATTATTACCATTGGTATTGAGAATACTAAAAAGGTAAACCTCAAGAATGTTGGGTTAATAATCCATTATTTTTGGGTATTTTATCTAATGCTTCTACATATTTATCTTTTAAATTTTGGCTATCATATTGCAATTGTGAAAATGGGCTTGATTTAAATTATGTGCAGCCAAGGTCTTGTAAACAAAACAAGAAGAAGAAGAAGAGAATTTGGGTGATCTTGCAAAAGGGAGGCAACAAAAAATTTATAGAAAAAATGAAAGGAGTTAACAATGAAATTACCCAAAACTTCATTGACATTTAGATTAATGGGAAATTCATCCTACACAACAAAAAGGTGGACATTATGGTGGGCCTGATTGCTAAGGTAGTATAAACTCATAACACGAGTAAGAAATTATTTAAAGAGATCTAGTATTCTAAGGAGGTTGTTAAAATCTTCCCTAAAAGTAAGAGTGAAAATTTAAATTGGTAAAGAATAGCACCAATTATTTTTTAAATGAATCATATTAAGAAAACATTAAGGAAAGTGTTGAGATGCATAATAGAATATGTCACTCTTGATGGTAGATTTATTAGGGTTCAAAATTTCAACTTTGTTCTTCTCAATCACTTTAGGTGTGAAAAGAGAAGTTTGATCCATTTTTAGTTATATATCTCTCTATTTTATAGCCTCAAAAACCATTCTAAAATCCACATAATCCTATCATTCATGAGGATCTAATAAAATTCATATCTATAAATTGTACAAACCATAAGGTGGGGAAAATTATGGACATAAAGGTCTGGCAGCTCCTATTTATACTAGGGTTAAATTTTCAAAATTTTGGTGAAAATATTAAATTGATTATTAGGGTTGCATTTATCTTATTACCATTTGTAGAAGAAACCCTAGAAAATCTTGCCCTAATCTAGTTATTTCTATCAATTGTCACAAATGTGAGGTTTAGTGCTCTAGGTTTTTCATCCTCATCTCATCTTGCAAAAAATCTCCATGAATTTGATCTAAACCTTAACCCTAGGTTTTTGAAATTGAGCGGGTTTTTGATGTAGGAGCATCTTGGATTTACTTGGTGACTACTTTGGAGTTCATGGAAGGAAGCTCAGTAGTTTCTTTAGAGGGTGTTTGGATTGGTGCTTGGCATACACTGGGAGCTCGGCATGGTCTTGGGAGCTCGACATGGTCTATGGAGCTCGGCATGGTCTTGGGAGCTCGGCACGGTCTTGGGAGCTCAACATGGTCTTGGGAGCTTGGCATGGCCTATGGAGCTCAGCATGGTCTTGGGAGCTCGACATGATCTTTGTTTGCTTGGCATGGTCTATGGTTTCTTAGCATGGTCATGAGACTCGGCATGGTCTTTGGTCACTCAACATGGCCTTTGGTTACTCGGCATGGTCTGGAAGGAGCTTGGCTTTGCTTAGGAATTTGGTGCCTATTTTAGGACATGCATCTAATTTTCTATAATGAGTTATAGGATGAAAATTTCAAGGATGGAAGAGGACCTAAATTTCTAACTATAGTTCAAAGCTCGAATTCTAATTCATTAAGAGGTAGGAGATATCACATTTTTACTAAGACATCAATTTTGGGAATTTAATTGTTGTAGGAGGCCAACTTTGGCATTTAATTTGTGTTTTGGGATGACTTGTGGCTTATATTGGTATAAGTAGGGGTTTTGGAGAAGTCTTTAGTCATTATTATTCATCCACTGAAAAGAGTACGTGTGGGAAGTAGCTAAAGAGTGAGTTTTCTTGAGTCTATGAATAGAGCACCGAATGTGAGGCAGTTTACATTAGGATCTTGGATGAAGTTGGAGCAAAGCTAGTAGCTGTAGCTTGGAAAATAAGGAGATTTCTTGGTGGGTTTGCAAATACAAGTTGAGATCTTCCTTGGAGGTTTCTACCAGAGCGTGGATCTAGACTAGCTGGGGTTTGGGATTGGATCTTGAAAAACTATTACTTGCTTTGTATTTGGCCGTAATCGGGAAGGCCTTATAGCCTAGCATATTGCATGTAATCAGTTATATTTCATGAATATATTATTGTGATTTGGTATCAAATCTTGCATTGCTTCTTCTTGTTCTTATGTTTCCACTGTGTGGTTCTATTGCATTGCATCAGTTTTTGTTTTTTCTAAATACATTTTTTCTTATGATGTTACAATAAGGGGTTATTGGAGTATCGAAAGTAAGGGTTTTAGGTCTCCTAATCTCATGATTAATGTTGTGTCATAGTGTCACGGGAAAGAAAAGAAGTCTTCCTGATCATACAATTTCTTTTGTATCGTATGATCGTGTATTAATTCAAAAAGTTTGCATTGTAGCTATCTCTGATGTTATGGCAAGGAGGTTTATCATAGAAATGAGAACAATGAAATTGGTTGCTATGATACTACAAAAAGGTGGACATTGAAGGATCATAAAAAAAATATTGAGATGTTCTGATGATACAGTGGCTTACGATCGTAAAATCATAAAGGAGATAAAGGCAAACAAAAGGTGATGTGATGTTAGACAGGTGTCCATTTCCTGATTGGTCAAAACAAATGTATGAATGCAAGATATATGCATTGTCAAGATTAGTGGGACTAGAGAATGATATTATAATACATTTTAAATGGCAAATGATGGTCTTTGATCTTACAATGAATGTTTCATCTTGAGATCTCAAGGTTATAAAAGGTGTTCCCAATTTCACAATTAAGACATGGTCGTAAGATCACAAATGAAAAATGTTAAGCCATAGATGGTACGGTGTGAAGGGTTAAAGGTTTTGCATGAAAAAAAGGTGATGTAGCTATGATCATAAGATCATAGGTTAAGAAAGGGTAATCTATGATGCTACGAAGCCATTTTCCATATGATCATAGAGTAGGAGAAAGTTAGTGTCAATCTTGTGACAACAAAGGAATCATAAGGTCATAAAGGATTTTTCCATTGTATCCGACTAGTAAACAAGAGTTTTTCAAAGGATTTTCTTAACATCAAAAAATCAATTTTGTAACATTATGATGTTATGAAGGGTCTTTTTGTTAGTCTTTTTTGTAGCATCATAGCCCTTGTTTTGATAGTAAAATAAAGTCATTTCTTTAAGCTAAAAAACAATAGGAGGTTCTTAGCCAATATAATTTGAATGTAGTACAAAAGTGCATCATTGGATATTAATGGTGATGCTCCATTGAGTTGATAGAATGGATTGATATTGTATTTCAAGCATGTTGAAATCAATGCAAGGTGAATTTTTATTTTCACATATTAATTTGTGAAGGCTTTCTCTTTTCAAAATCACAGTTTGCCATTTATAGGGAGAAAGAATTTGAGCAATTCCAAAGTTTTTTGTGCATTCTAGTTTACTATTCAAGACTTCCTTGAGAATAGAATAGTTGTTATATCTTGTGTTTATATGTATGATATCAAAATTTCTAATAAGGAAGTAAAAGAAATTCAAACCTCAAACATGGTAGTATCAGAAACTTCAACCTCAAGAGGAGGCAAAACTAGGCAAAAGAAATCACAAAAATTTGTTGAAGAATGGATAAAGATTTTTCCATATTTCTCCAATGAAAATTCAGCAAATGATCAAGATTTTATTGACCCATATGCCCTATGCAGAGATGCCATATACCCTAGTGTTATGGGTTCTAAACTTTTCAAATACTTCTATCATAACAGGGAGAAGAAAATTCCTATGTGCAATCCATTGAAGAAGAATCTTGCCAAGTTAATATTTCTAGAGGTCTTTGTAGATGTAGACCTGATGAAGACCCTATTTTAGTGTTATAATCTAGCCACAAAATCTTTCCATGGGAGGGATGAAACTATCCTCTATACCATATACTGAGAATCATTCATTGAGGCTTTTGGATTAGATGGAGCTATGGTCAACCTGTAGATTTGAAGGATTTATAAAGAAAATTTGAAGCAAACACCAATGCATACACTGGGAGATCAATGCTACAAAATATTCCCATGGACTTGAAAGAAGTGGGTGATTACCCTAAGAAGGTCAAAAAGATCATGGCACTCAACAAATTCAAGAATTATTTTGTTAAAACTATATATGGTGTTCATAAGGTGGTGGGTAAGGATGGCTCTGATATGTTTTATGGAGCAAAATTTATAATTGCAAGAGATGTACAAGACAGTTACCATGGTGGGGAAAATGATTATGTCAATCATATTCTAGAAGTAATGCTAGAGAATATTGCCAAGGCTCAAAGTGGGGAATTAAAGGATTTTGCCTTCCATCACTATTCACTACTGATGCACTTGATTTATACAAGAATATAGGGTACATAAGTTCTAATTTCATCGATCAAACTTCTAATATAAATGGAAGCTTACTAATGCAGTTATGGACATAGGTATGGGAAAACACTTATCATTTTTTGATTCTGTATCATTTTTCAATAATTTTAGTGCTGTAATTATCAAAATATTAGATCCAAGATATTTTAAGGCTCCTGATATATTGAAGGGCCTCTTGAGACTAGCCCTATTTCCTAAGGGAAAGAGACTTGACCATAATTGGGGAGATATTTTCTTATTTCCTACAATTTCTTTGATGAGAGTCTATGGTTGTCCCTAGCCACCCCATATATTGCCTAAATTTATCCCTCCTGGGCTAGGAATAATTGAATTTATATGGTAATTTTTCATTGTCAATAGGGAGTATTTAGGACCCAAGGTTCATAGAGGAACCTTCGTATGTAGGTTTTTTAGGATTGGTGATTTTACAATTGGCAAAGAGGCCTTAGACCAAATCCACTCTTTTCTTCACCATTATAATTTGTGCACTGGCACTTATAGAATGTATGACCCTAATCATTAGATGAGCATCATCCTTAAGGAAATGAGAAATTATGTATTGCCAAGAACCAAGGAATTGCCTCATAAGGATATTATTCCAAACATAGTGGTAGAGGGTGAGGCATCTAATAAGCTAGCAAAGCTTGATGATGTTATAAGGGTGGAGAAAGAATTGAAAACAATAGATCCCCAATTTTTGGTATTCTACATGGATATCCTTTATCCTTGAAGGATTAGGAAGATGGTCATGGACCATGCTAAGATCATGGCTAAAATGTTAGAGGGCCCAATAGGAGAAGAAGATAGAGTTTTCCCTAACAGCCCTGAGCTAGATGTAACCTTTGAGGTAGAAGAGGAAGATGCTCCCTTAGGCATCATGGATGAAAAAGGGAAACAAAAGATAGAAGATTGTCCACATTCCTCCTCAGGTTAAACAAAGGACATTGCAAATTTTACTAAGAACTAGTTAGTATTTTTCTGACTTGAGACAAAATTATTTACAAAACATAATTAATGTAATAGAAAATACTCTCACAGACTTAGAACTAGCAACAACAAGGCTAGATGATAGAATTATCTGATCTTAGTAGTTCTTAGAGGATGATGAATTCATCAAATCCTCTGTATTCAAGAGCTTCATATATAAAATAAAATAGAGTGAACTTGTGTTGAAAATGAAGCCAGGAGTGTCTGATGAGTAGAATATGGAATTGATTGAGAAGCTATAGGCCTATGATCCTGAGAGTGAAGTAATTACTCTAGAGGAGGCCAGGGACTTAGTGTAGAGAAGTAGCATGCTAGTGCCTAGATGGGATTTGGAACAAGCATTTATGCTTGATCAGATAAGGAGGCAAGAGAGTACCATTTCTTATGAGGCAATTGGTGTAGATGGATTAAAAAAGGGAACTAGTTTCAATATTGATACCAAATCCCTAGCAGTCTGGAGTATGGCCCCTACCTCAAATAAGCTAAAGTTAATGGATATGCAAAGTACTAAATAGGGTAATATGATTGTATAGACTCTATAGGGAACCTCTAGTACAGAGATATCCAAAGCATTGAAATATTTTTCATTTATGAATGAAGCCAAGGTAGAGGAAATGGAAAAAAGATAATCCAAATCCATACATGATTACATTGATGTTAGGAAGCTCTATGAAGATGAGCTTAGGAATAGCTATGTGTATAAAGAGAAAATTGTAAAACTTGAGGCTAAGATTCAAGAACTTGAGAATGAAGTTGCATCTCCCAACAAGCAACTTGCACAAGCAAAATAGAGGGTTACTCTAGTCTACAGAGAAGAGGAACATGAAAGATAACATCCAACCAAGGATACTATTGAGGCTTCAGTGCAAACAAAGGAAATGGAAGAGGAGGAGGCATCAGAACCAAGAAGAATGAGCATTGATGCTCCATCTACTCAAGGAGGAGATATAAGGAAAAATGTCCTTAGAGGTATGATGAGTCATAGAATTGAATTATTGAAAAAAATCTCTCAGCAGGCTCATCATTTTTATTTTCCTTCACAAAGTGCTAAGAAATTTTGTAATGACACACTATCATGGCTATCACCCACTTTCAATATTTGGGGGCCATATATACAATTCTTAGAGAGGCTACTTGTATTGATGGCTAAGAAGCCATATTTTCTTGACAAAATAATTACAATGAAGGAGGGATTGGAGCTAGTGAAGGAATTGATGGGTTTCTTCACCAGGAAATTACAAGCTATATAGGGGAAATTGAATGTTTTATCTCAAGGAATAGAACCTTGTATACCATCAATTTTGGATATTGCTAGCATACTGAAAGACTAGAAGGATTGGTCAGCTTCATTTGACAATATTTTGATCCAAGAGGCTATAGTGTCAATTTTTGAAGTTGTTTCAGATATGCCATATAATAAATTGACCGATTCCCTATTTAAGGTAGAAATAGATTAAGTAAATTTACTATTGAATCAAAAGTAGTCATGGATGCCATGTGGATTAAAGCCACTCAAGACTTACAAGAAGTAAAAACTATAGAATGACCCACCAAGAGAGAAATATATGTATGGAAAGCATTAGGAGAAATTAAATCTCTACTGACAAGAGGTAGCTAAGATATTTTTAAAACAAGATAGATAAAGTAAAAGGAAAAGAAAAGATCAAAGACTCAATATAAATGTTTTTCTACCAACTCAACTACTTATCTTTTTTGATTGATATTTTGGAAGAATGTTTTGTACATTTATTGTTCTTATTTTCCAAAAGTTTTTGTGTGTCCATTAATTTTTTGATATGTGTCCTCCTCTCATCTATAGCTTATTGTAATCATATCTATGGATTTACAAGATGAGAAGTAGAGGTTGATTGTCTGTAGAATTTTTTACATATGTCATGTATTATTTTGCAATCTGTCCACTTGTTCTATGGTCATTTGAATGAGTTCATTTGTATGCATACTTTAATACAAAAAGTGAACATTTTGGGAATGAAGGCTTTGTCTCTATGTCATATTATGAGTTTTATTAGCAACATTGATATTTAAATAAGTAGGATTTATCCTTAATTACCATTATCTTTGAGGTTTTATCTTTTTTTCACATATCTATAGCCTTGGGACTAAATGAACAAGTTTTCCTTTAGTTTAATGCAATTCAAAAGATGTCATATTTCTTATTGATTTCTACTAATTTAAAGAGTTGGGTAATTTCTTTCAATAATTGATAAGGTTTAGGGTTTGTGAAAAGGATGAGAATTAAAATGAAACTTAGAGTTTAATTTTGACACTCTTAATTACAAGTTGATTAAAAAGGGTCCAAGCTTGCTAATCTTTAACTCTATATCCTGTTGGATAAGGCATTGGTCCATTTCAAGGTTGAAGGTTATACTAATCATTTATTTAACCACAAGACATTCACAACAACAAATCAATTTACCTTTTTATGTGTTGAAGAGATAAAAGTGCTGGTCATTTCTTATTTGATGTTACTTTCTTTAGTTGTAATTGGCTATTGCAATCGAGAAGTTTTTCAATAAGTTATAGACTAATAATTACCATTTCTACTAAAGGGAAACAAAATTAATAGGATAAATCCCTTAGGTTTGTCTACCTTGGCTTAGCAGAGCCTAAAGTGAAGTGAGTCTTGATGACTCTATTAATGTTGGTTAGAAACTAAGATTTAGCCCTAATAAATATAGGATTTAGGCCATCCTTAGGCTTGTCCATGTCTTTTTTTCCTAGTATCTGGTTTAGATTCACCTGATATGTTCTTTACCAATTTGAACTCCAACAAAATGGTGACTCTAGTAGGGAGTACACTACACTTAGTTGTTTGTTAAAGAGGTTCTTATCAGGTTGTGTTTTAGGGTCATTGTTATTAAAATCTTTGTATTTTTCTTCTTTGTTCTAGCTTTATTTCATATTTTCCCATCATAGGGTGGCAACTCAAGTCAAGGTTTTGTAGTTGGTGCTATAAAGTTTAAGAAAATCTTAAACCAAATGGCTAAGAAAAAGAAGAATACACGTGCCTTTACTAAGAACCAAAATAAAAAGAAGTCTGATTTTAATTTTGCATGGATCCCTAGAAGTAACATGTTAGCCTAGTCATTATATCATCTTGTGGTAGAAAAGGAATCATCTTCAAAAAGTACTAAGTCAGAAGAAGTTACATTGTGGGGGGGAATATTCTCAATCTCATGTGGGGGGTTTTCCTTGTAGACCAAACCTAGTAAATGAAATGAATCATAGTTGGGGTTTTAGGGGAAACTTGGATATGAGTTTTAGTCCTAGACAAGAACCATTTGTAGAAAACCTTACAAATTTTGACCCAGTGGATTCTGAGGTTGCTACTACAGACCATGATGAGTTATTTCCAAAGCTTGTTCTTCTCAGGAAGAAAGTTGTAGATGAGGAAGCTAGACATATGCACTTGGAAAAGGAAAAGGAGAAAATTATTTTGAATACCATTATTGAAAGAGATAACTTACTTAGGAGAATGGCTTCCTTACAAGGTTAGAACAAGAAGTTGAAAGAAAGGTCTTCTAATTTACACTCTAACATCTTCGGAGATATGGATGTTCTAAAGTCTAATGTTTAAATGCAAGAACAACTTCTTAAATAGAAAGATGCCCCTATTGTTACATAGGTTTAGCCTTACAAGCCTTTAGAGGCCAGAGTGGAAGAAGTCAATAAGAGGGATTTCGATAAAGGAAAGAAAAAGGCTATTGGGATACAAATCAATGGGCCTCATATTCCTAATAAACCCATTTCTTTTGTTATTTTAGAAATTGATTTAGATCTGGAGAAGGCAAGAAAAGAAAAGGAAGATCTAATGAAGGAACTTGAAAAGGTAGAAAATGAAGCTCAAGTAGCTGAGACTAGGAGAAAAATCTAGTTCATTAAGTCAAATTCTGCCCTAGTTGTTCAATCATGCCAACCTTCACAAATTTTTCCTACCATATCTAGTGTTGGTCCTCTTATAATAGGCCAAAGTTCCTCATAACAAGCCCCTAGTTCAACTTTTGCTACAACTAGCCAAATTCCCCTTGTTCAACAGACCCAACAAACTCAGTTTCCTTTTTAAAGTCAAATTACTAGAGCAAGTACTTTAAGCATCCTAGTTTTCCAAAGGAAACCAATTTATATGGAGAAATATAGGAATATGTCTTTCTTGGATATCCCTAGTTTTCCTCATCCTATTTAAAATGACTTTAGGGACAAAGTTGCAAAGTTTTCTAGAAACAATGCTATTATAGGTGAAGAGCACCTCAAAAAGTTCACTGATATGTTGATTGACTATGAGGTGGAACATGAAAATGTAGCGATGAAACTTTTTGTTCATTCATTGATTGAGGATGCTAGAGATTGGTTCAAAATATTGCCTGATGATAGTGTCAAATCATGGAATGATCTTGAAATGTTGTTCAAGGGACAATATGGTGATAAGACTAATGTTGATCTCATGTTGAATGACTTCAACAACATCAAGAAGAATACAAATGAATTAGCTTTTGACTTCAATGTTAGATTTCAAAAGGGTATGTATAAGTTATTCCAACTAATGAGATTAAATGAAGATGTGTGTCTTACTACTTACTTCAATGCTTTTGATAGGAAGATGGCCTATGTTCTTAGAGATAAAGATCCAAAAACATTAAGGGATGCTTATAAAATGGCTATAAATATTGAAAACAATAGAAGAGCTGCTAGTAAACTTGGGAAAAGGGATTACCCTAAGCTATTTAATCCTAGAGGTAAGAAAGGAAATGAAAATCCTATTATAGGAAAGAAACCTAAGGATGATACAATGGGGCAAGTTTTAATTTTACAAAAGAAATTAAGTCCTCTAGCTTACCAAGAAAATAAAAAAATGTTGCAAAGAAGGTTCCCTTTAATAAAAAATTTAATAGGCAACCTAGGATGAAAAACTATCCTTATACTACTTATTGGAAGGATGGTAAGCCAATACCTAATCCCACTCAAGGGAATATAGACAAAGGGACACCAAACCCTTTTCAAAGAAAATCTATGAATATGACTGAAGATGTCCTTTGGTGTATCACTTGTTAGTCACCTCATTCCCCTGATTGTTGTGTTGTGGCTCAATCTTTTGTTGCAAATCAGTAAGTGCAAAATGATGAAGAAGAAAAAGATGAAAATCAAGAGGATGTTACATGTAATATGATCCATCTTTGTGATAGTGATGGAGAATCATATATTAAGGAATCTAAACATGATGTTACAAACAAAGAGATTTGTACCACACATCATCAACAAGTGTTTTCTAATAGTAAAGATCAAGATGAGAATGTCATATGTAACACTTTGGCTACAACTAATCATATCAATTTGAGATTTAAACCTTCCAAGGAGGAAATCGATAGGATTACTTCAAAGTTAGTTGCACAAGTCCAAAGTACTTATAATTTAAGGAATAGAAATGTGAATGGTGTCCCTGTGAAGCCAGCAGGTATTTTTTTCAAGGAGACTACTGTAAAGGTTACTCATGAAAATAAGAAGGATCTTCCTGAGATTCCTAAGATCAAGGAAAATAAGAATAAGAAGTGGGAACAAAAGAAAAGGGTACACTTCCAACATGTAGAAACTACTAAGACAACTACATCAGAGAAAGAATCAAAAATTGAGATTGTTAGGCAAAGGGAAACATCTATTGTTCAAACTCCTGTGCCCATAGATATTAATGTCAAATCTTCCACCTATGATTGAATTTATATGATTTCAATGTTATCACAAATCACTATCAAAATCCCTTTTTTAGAAATGTTTAGAACGAAGAACATAAGAAAAAGGCCTTTTCTTGGCTAGGAGGGATACAAGATAATAATGTTGTCACACATGAACCAGCAATTATATAGTAGATCCCAGTTCTAGAAAAAGAAAAGGAAGAGAATGGGGTCATGTCTCAAATACCCCAAATGTACCTAGACAATTCATTAGTTGCATACTTGCAAGACATTGATCCTTTTTTCTTGAGTTTGATCATAAAAGGTAGAACAATAAAAAATTGTATGATTGACTCTGGTGCGTCAAATAATATAATGCCTTTTAAGGTTATGGAGGCTCTTGGTCTAGGAGTTGATAGTAGGCAAGGTAGGTGCATGAAAATGAATGCTAGAGAAGTACCTATCATAGGTACTATTAATAGTTTACTTTTTAGACTTGCTGCATATTCTAATGAAGAATTAACCATGTTAGTCCTTATAGTATATATTCCCCCTCACTATGGGATGTTGCTTTCAATGAAGTGGAGTGCTACAATGTGAGGTAGTATGCAATGTGATTTGTCATATGGTACTTTCCAAGTAGGGGAAAGGGTTATCAAGGTCAATAAAGAGCCAAGAGTAACTTATATCTTTGAGGAAAATATTGATAAGGATACAACTTGTTTCATAGACATATATGTGAATGCATTCAGAGCTGAATTGATCATCCAAGATTTTGAAAAACTTCTTGCATTAATTGAACAAGAGGTTACATGTTGTATGGATTCACCAAAATTATGGAACATGTACTTTTATGGAGCAAGCTCAAAGGAAGGACCAGGAGCAAGAATTATTATTTTCTCCCAAGACAAAAATACATTTAGGTATTCCTTTTCTCTTAATTTTTGATGTACCAATAATGTTGCAGAATATGAGGCCTTACTGCTAGGTTTGAAAGTTGCAACAAGCCATGGAATCAAGAAAATACATGTCATAGGTGATTCTAAGTTGATTATTTCCCATGTTAGAGGAGTGTATGTTTCAAAAAATAAAAGAATGAAACAATACATGAATGTGGTATGGGATCCGATTGAGTTTTTTGATGCCTTTGGAATAATGTGGGAAAACATAAGTAATAATAAAATGGCTGATTTATTGACAAATGTGGCTATAAATTCTGATGACATATCAATTGTTGGTGTATCTACTATAGAAGTGCAGAATAGGCCTTCAATCCTAGATAATGTACATAGTTTGAAAGTTTTTGAGGATGACAAGAACATTCTAAATGTTTTACTCAATAAGGATAAGTATCATGGGCAGGAACTTGATTGCAGTGATTGGGTAGAAACAATTGATGGAAAAGAAAAGATTTTTGGCCAAGAAATCTTACAACTAAAGACTAACAAGGTATCCAAAGGTTTGGTTGTATTGGAAAGTGTTTTTGATAATCAGGATAGAGTGCATTCAGATGCACAAAGATGAGAAATCAAAATAATTAGAAGAGATCAATCTAGGCACATCAGATTCCCCAAAGAAAGCATACATTGGTAAGACCTTAACCCCTAAGATTAGTAAATCTTTGATGGATTTGTTCAGAAAATTTAGAGATGTTTTTGCATGGTCTCATGATGACCTCAAGGCTTACATGCAAGATTTTTTCCAACATGTTATACCTCTTAAAAAAGATGTGAAACCTTTTAGACAGAAGCAAAGACCTATGAATCCTACTCTAGCTCCTAAGATGTAGGAAGAATTATTAAAGCTTAAGGATGGGGGGATAGTTAAGTGAATTAGGCATTCTTTATGGGTGTCTAATCTAGTGCCTGTCAGAAAAAAGAATGGTTCAAACTTAATGTCTATCATGGATGGCTTTTTAGGGTATAACTAGGTCCTTGTTGATGAAAAAGAATAGTTCAAGACAACTTTTACCACTCTATGGGGAACTTATGTGTATATGAGAATGCCTTTTGATCTCACAAATGTAGGAGAAACTTTTTAGAGGGCTATGGATGTAGCTTTCAAAGAATATATTGAAAAATCCATGGTTGTTTATCAAGACAACTTGACTTCTTATTCCAAGAGAGCTAAAGAACACTATAGGCATCTTGAAAAGATTTTTATCAAGGCTTTGGAAAATGTTGTATCATTAAACCCAAGAAAGTGTACTTTTGGGGTCATAGAAGGGAAGCTTTTAGGATATGTAGTTTCAAAAGAAGGGGTAAAGATTGACCCTAAGAGGGTAGCAGCAGTTGACAAGGTGCTAAGACCAAAAAGTGTCAAACGTATACAGTCTTTCTTTGGGAAAGTTAATTTCTTGAGGAGATTTGTAACTAACTTTACTAAAGTTAGTAGGCCAATTTCAAAAATGCTCAAAAAAGGAGCTACAATCAGTTCGGAAGATGAGCCTACTATTACATTTCAAGAAATAAAGAATGCTATCAAGAATGCTCCAGTCCTTAGGACCCCTAATTATGAAAAGCTTATGCATATTTCTTCTTTTGCATCTTTTCATACTTTTGTAGCAGTTTTACTTCAAAAAAAAAAATGGACATGAACATCCTATAATATTTTTTAGTAAATCTTTGCAACCCATAGAACTTAAATATTCTATAAATGAGAAGCAAGCATATGCTCTAGTCAAAGCTATTAAGGATTTTAGATGTTACCTAGTAGGTGCTATTTTCATTGCTTTTGTGCCGAATGCAGCAGTAAAGGACATTTTCTCTCAACAAGAAGTATCTAGTAGAAGATGTAGATGGATTAACAGAATCCAAAAATTTAATATGGATATATAGATTACCAAGTTGGTAAGAGGTCAGGGGTTAGCTAAACTCATGGCACAAACAAATTTAGATGCAAATTAGATGAATGTTGAGAATCAGTTTCTCAGTTTTGGTACATGTGACATGAATCAGTGTGATTGGTACAAAGATGTGATTTATTATTAAAAAAAATTGCAATCTCCACCCCACTTAACAAAAAATGAAAAGAAAACTATTAAACTACATGTAGTTAGATATATTATTGCAAATGGGGATTTATGGTGGAGGAATTTTGAGGGTGCATTGATCAATAGAAATTAGAAGAGATATTGAATGACATGCATACAGGAGTATGTGGAGGGCATTATATAGCAAAAAAAACTACCCATAAGATCATGAGAGTAGGCTTTTGGTGGCCTACTTTGTTTAAAGATGCCCAAATCTTATTTAAGAAATGTGATTCATGCCAAAGGTTTGCAAGAAAATTAATTTTTTTTGCAAATAAACCTTTAAAATTAGTTGAGGTTCAAGCACCCTTTCAATAATGGGGAATGGATTTTATAGGTGAAATTTCACCAAGTTCTAGTAGTAGTTTTTCTTGGATATTAGTTGCAACTGATTATTTTACAAAGTGGGTGGAGGCAATCCCCACTAGGAATTCTACTAGCAAAGTGGTAATTAATTTCCTAATCAATAATATCATTACAAGGTTTGGATTTCCTAAAAGAATAGTAACTGACAATGCTATGTGCATCAGATTTGAGGAATTCATCAATTTTTGTGAAAAGTAAGGTATCACCAGATTAGTTTCATCACCTTATCATCCATAAGGGAATGGACAAGAAGAATCTACAAATACAAGTTTTTTAAAGATCATAAAGAGGACCTTAGATGATAATAAGAGGGCTTGGGATTCAAATCTATAGTTAGCTATTTGGGCTGATAGAGTGACAATAAAAAAGGCAATAGGTGTATCACCTTTTGACCTTGTATATGGAATTCAGGCTAGAATGTCTCAGAACAATCTGATGGGTTTGTATAACTATATTTAGATGTATGGTGATGATATTGTTGATGAAATGCATGAGAGGATGGATGAATTAGTTGGATTGGCTGAAAAAAGGAAATAGGCCTCTATTAGAAACATGAAATTGCAATTACAAACAAAACATTTGTATGACAAAAGGGCCTTGGTTAGAAAATTTGATTTGGATGACCTTGTCTTAATATGGAATGCAAGATTAGAAGATAAAGGTAGAAATGGAAAATTCGATTCCATTTGGCTTGGTCATTATTTGGTTGATTTATCTTGGGGTGAAGATTTATATTTCATCAAGGAATTATCAGGAAATCTTTTGGAATTGCTAGTTTATGGACAATTCTTGAAAAAAATGCTTCTGTTGAAGGTATTTATTTTCCATGAACAATAGTTAGGTTTTGTACTTATGTACATTTTTTTAATTACCTGTATCTATGTATTTTTCCAATGCATAGTCTCCAAAAGTTGTTACCTTGAGTTAATGGTTTATGGTCTGCTTAAACTAGAAATTCTAAATTCTTATATGGATAAAAGTTATCCATCATTCCCAGATAGAGCCACTGGTAGCTCCTATTTTCAATAGGGTTCAATTTTCAAATTTTTGGTGAAAATATTAAATTGATCATTCGGGTTGCATTTATCTTGTTTCCATTTGCAAAAGAAACCCTAGAAGATCTTGCCCTAATCAAGTTATTTCTGTCAATTATCCCAAATGTGAGGTTTAGTGCTCTAGGTTTTTCATCCTCATCTCATATTGCAAAAATCTCCATGAATTTGGTCTAAAACCTAACCATAGGTTTTTGCAATTGAGCTAGTTTTCATTTTTTATAAATACATCATTTCTTACAATGTTATAATAAGGGGTTAGCAGAGTATTGCAAGGGTTTTAGGTCTCCCAATCTCACAATTAATGTTGTCTCATAGTGTCGCAGGTGAGAAAAGAAGTCTTCTCGATCATACGATTTCCTTTGTATCATATGATTATGTATCAATTCAAAATGTTTACATTACAACTATCTCCAATGTTATGGTAAGGAGGCTTATCGTAGTGTTGGGAATAATGAAATTGGTTGCTACAATACTATGAAAAGGTGGACATTGAAGGATCATAAAAGAAATGTTGAGATGTTGTGATAATATGGTGCCTTACGATCATAAGAACATAAAGGAGATAAAGGAAAACAAAAGTTGATGTGTTGTTAGATAGGTGTCCATTTCTTGATTGGTCAAAAAAAATGTACGAATACCAGATGTATGCATTGTTAGAATTAGTGGGACCAAGGAATGATATTAAAATATGTTCTAAATGGAAAATGATGGTCTCTAATCTTACAATGAATGTTTCATCATGAGATCTTAGGGTTATA
Organism: Cupressus sempervirens; assembly: GCA_028749045.1. Taxonomy (NCBI): domain Eukaryota; kingdom Viridiplantae; phylum Streptophyta; class Pinopsida; order Cupressales; family Cupressaceae; genus Cupressus; species Cupressus sempervirens. The sequence continues at coordinate 457,465,184 of CM053792.1, forward strand.
AAAGGTGTCTCCTGATATCATGACTAAGACATGGTCATAAGATTACACCTGAAAAATGTTAAGCCACTGATGCTATGGTGTGAAGGGTTAAAGGTTTTTCATGACATCATAAAAGCTTGAGAGATCACTAGAGATCTTATGAAAGGTGAATGTAACTGCGATCATAAGATTGTAGGCTAAAAAAGGGTAATTTGCAATGCTATGAACCCATTTACTATATGATCATAGAGAAGGATAAAGTTAGTGCCCATGCAACAACAACAAAGGAATTGTCAGGTCATAAAGGATTTTGCCATTGTATCTGACTAGTTGACAAGAGTTTTTGAAATGGATTTTGTAACATTGGAAAATCATTTTTGTAACATTATGATGTTACAAAGGGTCTTTTCATTTGTATTTGTCATCACATCATAGCCCTTGGTTTGATAGTAAAATAAAGTTATTTATTTAAGCTAAAAAAAAAAGAGGAGGTTCTTGGCTAATACGATTTGAATGCAGTAAAAAAAGTGCATCGTTGGATATTAATGGTGATGCTCCATTGAGTTGATAGAATGGATTGATATTTTATTTCAAGCATGCTAAATTGAATGCAAGGTGAACATTGATTTGAACATATTAATTTGTGAAGATTTTCTCTTCTCACAATCATAGTTTACCATTTACAGAGAGAGAATTTGAGCAGTTCCAGAGTTTTCTATCCATTCCAATTTTCTATATAGGACTTCCTTGAGAATAGAGCAGTTGTTATATCTGATGTTTATCTATATAATATCAAAATTTCTAATAAGGAACTAGAAGAAATTCAAGCCACAAACATGGCAGTATTAGAAACTTCAACCTCAAAAGGCACAAAACTAAGCAAAAGAAACCGCAAAGATTTTCTAAAGAATGGATAAAGCTTTTTTCAGCTTCCTCCAATGCTAATTCCAGAGATGATCAAGCTTTTATTAACCCATACACCCTATGTAGAGATGCCATATGCCTTGGTGTTATGGGTTCTAAACTTTTCAAATACTTCTATCATAACAGGGAGGAGAAAATTCATGTGTGCAATCCATGGAAGAATCTTGCCAAGTTAATATTTCTAGAGGTCTTTGTAGATATACACCTGATGAAGGCCTTATTTTGGTGTTATAATCCATCCATAAAATATTTCCATAGGAGGGATGGAACTATCCTCTGTACCCTAGACTAAGAACCATTCATTGAGGCTTTGGATTAGGTGGAGCTATGGATCAGCCTATAGATTTGAAGGACTTACAAAGAAAATTTGAAGCAAATACCAAGGCATACACTGGGAGATCAATGCTACAACATATTCTCATGGACCTAAAAGAAGTGCATGATTATCCTAAGAAGGTCGACAAGATCATGCCACTAGAAAAATTCAAAAATTATTTTGTTAAAACTGTATATGGTGTTCATAAGGTGGTGGGTAAGGATGGCTTTGATATGGTTTGTGGAGTAGAATTTATAATTTCAAGAGATGTACAAGAAACTTACCATGGTGGAGAATATGATTATGTCAATAATATTCTAGAACTAATGTGAGAGAATATTGCTAGGGCTCAAAGTGGGGAATTAAAGGATTTCACCTTCCATCACTATTCACTACTGATGCACCTAATTCTATACAAGAATATAGGTTACATAAGTTCTAATTTCATAGATCAAACTTCTAATATAAATGGAAGCCTACCAGTGTAGTTATTGACATAGTTATGGGACAACACTTATCAATTTTTTGATTTTGTATCACTTTTCAATGATTTTAGTGATATAATTATGAAAATGTTAGATCCAGGATATTTTAGGGCTCCTAATATATTGAAGGGCCTCTTGAGACTAGTCCTACTTCCTGAGGGAAAGAGACTTGACCATAATTGGGGAGATATTTTCTTATTTCCTACATTTTCTTTGATGAGAGTCTATGGTTGTCCCCAACCTCCCCATATATTGCCTAAATTTATCCCTCCTAGGCTAAGAACAATTGAATTTATATGGCAACTATTCATGGTCAACAGGGAGTATTTAGGACCCAAGGTGCATACAAGAACCTTCTTATGTAGGTTTTTTCAGGATTGGTGAATTTACAAGTGGCAAAGAGGCCTTAGACCAAATCCACTCTTTTCTTCACCATTACAATTTGTGCACTGGCACTTATCGAATGTATGACCCTCATGCTTGGATGAGGGTCACCCTTAAGGAAATGAGAAATTATGTATTGCCAAGCACCAAGGAATTGCCTCATGAGAATATTATTCCAAACATAGTGATAGAGGGTGAGGTAGATGACAAGCTAGCAAAGCTTGATGGTGTTATAAAGGTGGAGAAAGAATTGAAAAGAATAGATCCCCAATTTTTAGGATTCTGCATGGATATCCCTTATCCTTAGAGGATTAGGAAGATGGTTATGGACCATGCTAAGATCATGGCTAAAATGCTAGAGGGCCCAATAGGAGAGGAAGATAGATTTTTCCTTGATAGGCTTGAGCTAGATGTAACCCTTGAGGAAGAAGAGGAAGGTGCCCATCATGCATCATGGATGGAAAAGGGAAAAAAAAGATAAAAGGTTTTCCACATTCCTACTCAAGTTAAACAAAGGACATTACAAAGCTTACCAGGAACTAGTTAGTATTTTGCTGACTTGAGAGAAAATTATTTACAAAATAGAATTAATGTAGTAGAAAATACTCTTACAGACTTAGAATTGGCAAAAACAAGGCTAGATGATAGGATTATCCAAGCTCAACAGTTCTTAGAGGATGATGAATTCATCAAATCCTCTGAATTCAAGAGCTTCTTATATAATATAAAATAGAGTGAACTTGTATTGAAAATGAAGCCAAGAGAGTCTGATGAGAAGAAGAAGGAATTGATTGAGAAGCTTCAAGCCTATGATATTGAGAGTGAAGTAATGACTCTAGAGGAGGCCAGGGACCTAGTGCAGAGAAGCAACATGTTGCCAGTGCCTGGATGGGATTTGGAATAGGCATTTGTGCTTGATCAGATAAGAAGGCAAGAGAGTTCCATTTCTTATGAGGTAATTGGTGTAGATGGATCAAAAAGATGGACTAGTTGCAATATTGATACCAAATCCCTAATAGTCTAGAGTATGACCCTTGCCTCAAATAGGCCAAAGTTAATGGATAGGAAAAGTACTAAATAGGGTAGTATGATTATATGGACTCTACAAGGCACCTCTGTTAGAGATATCCAAAGCATTGAAACATTTTTCATTTATGAATGAAGCCAAGGTAGAGGAAATGGAAACAAGATTATCCAAATCCATACATGATTACATTGATGTTAGGAAGCTCTATGAAGATGAGCTTAGGAATAGCCATGTGTATAAAGAGAAAATTGTAGAACTTAAGGCTAAGATTCAGGAACTTGAGAATGAGGTTACATCTCTCAAGGAGCAACTTGCAAAAGCAAAACAAAGGGTTATTCTAGTTCATAAAGAAGAGGAACATGAAAGATAACATCTAGCCAAGGATAGTAATGAGGCTTCAGTGTAAATAGAGGAAATGGAAGAGGAGTTGGCATCAGAACCAAGAAGAATGAGCATTGATGCTCCATCTACTCAAGGAGGAGATAAAAAGGCAAATGTCCTTAGAAGTATGATGATTCATAGAATTGAAGTATTGAAAAACATGTCTCAACAGGCTCATCATTTTTATGTCACTTTAAAAAGTGCTGACCAATTTTGCAATGATGCACTATCATGGCTATCACCCACTTTCAATATTTGGGGCCATATATTCAATTCTTGGAGAGGCTGATTGTATTGATGGCTAAGAAGATAGATTTTCTTTAAAAAATAATTAAAGTGAAGGATGGATTGGAGCTGGTGAAGGAATTGATGGGTTTCTTCACTGGGAAATTACAAGCTATACAAGAGAAATTGAATGTTTTATGGAATACAACCCTATATACCATCAAGTTTTGATACTGCTAGCATAGTAAAAGATTGGAAGGACTAGTTAGCTTCATTTGATAATATTTTGACCCAAGAAGCTATAGTGTCAATTTTTGAAGATGTTTCAGATATCCCATATATTAAATTGACTAATTCCCTGTAAAAGTTAGAAATAGATTTAAGTAAATTTATTGTTGAACCAAAAGTAGTCATTGATGCCAAGTGGACTAAAGCCACTCAAGACTTACAAGAAGTAAAAACTACAGAATGGCCCACCAAGAGAGAAATATATGTATGAAATGCATTAGGAGAAATTAAAGCTCTATTGGTAGGATGTAGCTAAGACATTTTGTAAAAAGGACAGATAAAGTACAAGGAGAAGAAAAGATCAAAGGCTCGATATAAATGTTTTTCTACCATCTCAACTACTTATCTTTTTTTATCGATATTTAGGAAGAATGTTCTATACATTTATTGTTCCCATTTTCCAATAAATTTTGTGTACCCTTTAAATTTTTAACACATGTCCTCCTCTCATCTATAGCTTGTTGTAATCCTATATATGGATTTCCAAGATGAGAAGTAGAGGTCAGTTGTCTATAGAATTTTTCACATATGTCATGTATTATTTTTGAGTCTATCCATTTGTTCTATGGTCATTTGAATGAGTTCATTTGTATGCACACTTGAATACAAAAAGTGAACATTTTCGGACTAAAGGATTTGTCTCTGTGTCATATTATGAGTTTTATGAGTAGCATTAAGATTTAAATAAGTATATATCCTTAATTATCATTATCTTTGAGGTTTTGTCTCTTTTTCACATATCTATAGCCTTGGGACTAAATGAACAAGTTTTCCTTTAGTTTAATAAAACTCAAAAGATTATATATCTCTTATTGATTGTTATTAATTTAAAGAATTGGGTAATTTATTTTTGTAATTGATAAGGTTTAGGTTTTGTGAAAAGGATGAGAATCAAAATGAAACTTAGAGTTTAATGTTGACACTCTTAATCACAAGTTGATTCAAAAGAGTCCAAGCTTGCTAATCTTTGATTCTATATCCCATTGCAATGATCCATTTCAAGGTTCAAGGTTACACTGATCATTTATTTAATCATAGGACATTCACAACAACAAATCAATTTACCTTTTTATGTGTTGAAGAGATAAAAGTGTTGCTCATTGCTTATTTGTTGTTACTTCCTTTAGTTGTAATTGGCTATTGTAGTTGAGAATTTTTTTAGCAAGTTATAGAAGACTATTGAGCATTTCTGCTAGAAGGAATAATCTTGCAAAGAAGAATATCAAGTTAATAGGATAAATCCTTTAGCTTTTTTTGACTTGGCTTAGCAGAGCCTAAAGTGAAGTTAGTCCTAATGAATCTATTAATGTTGGCTTAGAACTAAGATTTAGCCCTAATAAATATAGAATTCAGTGTTGAAAATTTGATTGAAAAGATCATTGTTGAAGAATGAAGAAGATTGTTGAGAAGGAGGAAGATGGTTGATAAAGAATGTTTTCAATCATTATTTTGTCATTGATGTCAAACCTGCTATTTGCAAGAATGATAATTGCTTATAAGATCCAAGTATTGTCACTTAGTTTATTGATGAAGAGGATTTAATCAACAAGATGTTAAAAAATCACCTAAAGGAAAGGTTGAGTTATGGTTTTGTAATGAAGTGCAAGGATCAGTTAAGACATTGGTAAAATGATATAGATATAGAGATTGGACACACTTAGAAATATTAGAAGTATAAGTTGTAATAAGGTTGACTAAAAAGCTTAACTAATTTCATTAGTGAGTGCCAAGCAAGTTAGTTCAAGCCAAACAAATTTTTAGTTAGAGCTAAGCAAATGAAAAATCTAGCATGTGTTGAGTGATACAGAAGGAGTTGAGTGTGTTCAGGTGCTGAGTGTCAGAAAATTTAGTGGATGTCAAGTGAATCCATAGTAGTTGTCGAGCATCAGTAAAACATAGTTGATGCTAAGTAACATAGTATATGTTGAGCACCAAAATTTCAATAGTGTCGAGTTGTTGCATTATTGGAAAAGTCAAATATTTTCCAGATCCGAGCTAACAAATTTGTTACCTTGAATTTTGTGAACTAGTTGGAGGATAAGGATGATGAGATGGTGGCATAGAATTCTATGTAAACCATTTTTGAGTGAATTCAAGAGGATTCTTCAAGATGTTTCTAGAAGGAGCAAAATATGGGTTAGATTCAATGAATCCTACCTAATCCATTCAAACCAAAATTAAAGGAGGGAAGAATCGAGTAGGAAAAGCAATTCTAGACTTATATTTAAGAAGTTATAGGCCAAGAAGTAAGAGCTATTGGTGCTAAATTGAGAAGTGGTTAAAGGTGTCAAGGAGAAGACATCAAGGAGAAGGAAGAAAAGAGCATAGAGACTCTACTTTGATAAGTGGTCAAGAAGATGGATTGCTCTAGTATATCGAGCATGTAGACTCAATGAGACAAAGCTTGAAGGGGACAAGCTATCAAAGCTGGAGAGGCTAAAAGCTATGAAAATTGTGAAGAGTTAAAGAAGTGATCTAAAATCTACAAGATAAGTTGTAAGTTGTAATCAGGTCAAAAACCCTAATTGTTACTCTCTACCAATTGTACTAGATAGGGTAAAAAATCCTATGGACTTAGATTGGTTTAGTAGCCATTTGTAAATCCTTTAATAGGGTGAAATTTCAAGTGAATGTTCTAAAGTCCTCTAACCAGGCCCACTTCTAACAGGGTGGTTAAATCCTTTAACCAAGTAACATTTAATAGTGTGTTGTAGCCTTTAACAGGGTAGGCCTTTCATAGGGCATCACTTCAAAAGAGTGAGAATTGAGTAGCATGTTACTGATGGTTTTTCTCAAATTGGATTTCCACATAAATCACTGTGTTATGTGTTGATTCTTCATGTGTTATGCTTGCATGTTGATTTACAGTAACTTGCTAAGTTAGAAATTTTAAGCTTGAATGAATGAATAGTTTTATAGGCTCACTTTACTTGATGAAAAAGTTTTGAATTGTACATTTGGACCTTGAATAACTAATTCACCACCCCCTGCCCCCTCTCAATTATTCTAAAGAATTTTTAACAATTGGTATCAGAGCCATCTACTAATTTAGTTTAAAGGTACTAGAATTAGGAAGATCAAGATGTCCAAGAGAGAAGTTCCCAAGCTTAACAAGGATAACTTCATTTCATGGAAAAGTCTAATGAAACTACACCATGGATCAATAGGTGATTATGCAAAAACCTCAATTGGAGTGGAACATGTAAATCTAGTTGGACCCCTTTATCCATATGATTTGAACAAAAGGAAGGAGCATAATCAAGCAATGTTGGAGATTGCTTCTGCACTTAGTTATGTTGAATTTGATGACATCAAAGGATGGGATACTATATTCAAGATGTGGAAATCCCTATTAGATATCTATGGAGGAGATCAAAATGTTCAAAGAGAAAAAAGAGAAAGCCTTAGAGGAAAGTTTGATGACATGAAAATGGAGGAAGGTGAGAATGTTGTTCAATATGCATCTAGAATGAAAGAAGTAGTAAGTGCAATAAGGAGCCTAGGTGGTCAATTAGAAGATGATATTGTCAATAGAAAATACTTAAGAACCCTACTCCCTATCTATGCTATTAGAGTCTCAGCCATCCAGGAATTAAGGTGTATAACAGGAAACTAGCTAACTTTTGAAGGTATAGTGGGAAGACTCATTACATTTGAATTCTCCAATTTTGATAACTATAGACCTGAGAATCTTGAATCTACTTTCAAGGCCAAACTAACATGGAAATACATTGAGGAGGTGAAATCAAAGTAGAAGAGTAGAAAAAAAAAACATACATCTAGTGATAGCAACATAGATGAGGAAGATGTGGAACAATTCGAAGCACTATTGGCTAGAATATCTCATAGAGGAAAAGTTAAATTCAAAGGTAAGATCCCTATCATTTGTTTCAATTGCAATGAAGTAGGACATATTGTGCAAGGTGTACATAGAGGAAGAACTACAAAGAAGGAAACAAGTACAAGAACAAAAGAGAAGATGATAATAGAGATTACAAAGAGAAAGGCAAATGATGTTACATTGTTGAAGAAGATTCTGATAAGAATGATGATTAAGTAGTCTATGTTGCTAGGAAGGATGAATTAGATGAAGATGAAGCAACAATACTAGTGACTTGTGTGAACAAGAATGAAAAATGGATCATAGATAGTGGATGCTCACATTACATGATAGGAGACAAAAGTAAGTTTATTACCTTACCCAGTATGATGGAAATAGTGTTAGATTTGGTAATGATGCTCCATGTCAAATAAAAGGAAAAGGTTTCATTAAAATTATAGAGAAAATTTCATGTGATAATGCATACTATGTTGAAGGATTGAACTGCAATTTGCTGAGTGTATCATAGTTAGGCAATGTAGGTTGCAAAGTAGAATTTGGAAACAAAACTGCCAAAATGTATGACACTGATGGAAATATGATAGGAAAGGGTGAACAAAATAGGAGTAATCTATTTTACCTAGATATGGAAGATGCAACATGTCTTATTGTTAAACTTGATGATGTTTGGTTATGGCATAAAACATTGTGTCATGTTAACTTTGACAATCTGATTAGCATCAGCAAAAAGAAGAAAGTTAGAGGTTTACGTAAGTTGAAAAAACCTAAAAATACAATGTGAAAACAATGTCAACTAGGAAAGATGACTAGGTCTAATTTCAAAAGAAAAACATACACTTCCAAAGAAGTCCTAGAATTAGTCCATACAGACTTATGTGGTCTAATAGAAGTACAAAGCTACCAAGGAGATAGACACATAATGCTATTTGTAGATGACTAGTCCAAAATGATGACTACCATGGTTTTAAAGCAAAAATCTAATGCATTTCAAATTTTTAAGTGGTATTTAGCTAGAGTTGAGCAAGAAATAGGAAAGAGTCTAAAGTGCCTAAGATCAGACAGAGGAGGAGAGTTCACATCAAAAGAAATTAAGACATTTTGCAATGATAAAGGTATCAAAAGGAATACATCAGCACCAAGAACTCCCCCTTTGAATGGCATTGTATAAAGAAGGAAATAATTAGTGATAGATTGTGCTAGAACATTAATGATGGAGAAAAATGTTGCTCTGAAGTACTGGAGAGAAGCTATTAGTACTATAGTTTACACCCTGAATTGAGCACAAGTCAAGAAAGGAACAAATGCAACACCTTTTAAATTATGGTATGGTCACTCAATTGATGTAAAGCATTTGAAAGTATTTGGTTGTAAATGCTATATTCTTAAGGATACTAAAAATGATAAGTTTGATGCAAAGAGTGATGAAGGCATATTCCTTGGATACTGCACTATAAGTAAGGCATATAAGTGTTTGAATACTAACACTAACAAGATTGTGGAGAGTGCAAATGTAAATTTTGATGAGCATGTAGAAGTCCAAGTTGATGAATCTAAGAAACCAAAAAATTATAGATCTTTTGTATACTTCTATGAAGAAATGTCTATTGAAGATGAAGCTACCAATCTAGTTGGAAATCAACAACAAATTTCAGTATCAACTAAGTCACAACCAATGAATGTTGAGTTTCATTTAGAAGCCAAATTGTAGAATGAAGAAAATGCACATTCTGATTTTGAAAATAGTACATGTGAAAGAGATGATAAAATACCAGAAGGAGAAGTGCTAAGTGACTCTGAAGCTGAAGAATCAAACATGAAAGAAGGATAGAACTAAGACTAGCCAAGTATGTGAGAAGACATCACCCTATAGAATAAATTATTGGAGACAAGGATGCAAGACCAATGACAAGGAATAGACTAAGAAATGAATCATGTTTGTTGAGTAAGATTGAGCCCAAAATAGTGAAAGATGCACTACAAGATGATAATTGTATAAAGCTATGGAAGAGGAGATAGATCAGATTGAGAAGAACAAAATCCGGACCCTAGTTCCAAGACAGGCTGATAAAAATGCAATTGGTACCAAATGGGTCTTCAGGAAAAATTTTGATGAGAATGGTGAGATTACAAGAAATAAAGCAAGACTAGTTTGTAAAGGCTATGCACAAGAAGAAGGACTGGACTATGGGGAAACATTTGCCCCTATTATAAGAATGGAAGGAGTCAAAAAACTGCTTGCATATGTTGCCTACAAAGGTTTCAAAATCTATCAAATGGATGTAAAGTCTACCTTTCTGAATGGTATACTAGAAGAGGAAGTCTACATAGAACAACCAAAGGGATTTGTTGATGACAACAACAAGGATATGGTTTGCAAATTGCATAAAGCACTCTATGGTTTGAAGCAAGCACCTAGAGCATTGTATAAGAGACTACACAAATATCTTGTGAAGATAGGATTTGAGAGAAGAGATGACAATAGCAACATGTACATAAAGGAAAAAAAGGTAAAGACATCTTGATATCTAAAATCTTTATTGATGATATTATGTTTTGAGAAAAAGATGTTCTATGCAAATATTTTGTTGATCAAATGAAACATGAGTTTGAGATGTCAATGTTTGGAGAAATTAAATTCTTTGTTGGATTGCAAGTACATAAACTAAGGCATGGCATATTTGTGACCCAATCAAAATATATAAAGGAGATACTCAAGACATTTGGATTAGAAGATTCAAAACTAGTTAGTACACCAATGGTAATAGGACATAACTTATCTAAGAATGATGAATCAGCTGAAGTGAATCAAATGATGTATAGATCAATAATTGGAAATTTGTAGTATGTTTTACATAGTAGACTAGACATTACATTAGTTGGAATAATGGCAAGATTTTTTGCAAATCCAAGAGAAAATTATCTGATGGCAGTAAAGAGAATACTGAGGTACCTAAAAGGAACCAATGACTTTGGTTTGTATTACAAGAAGAGTGAAAAGTTTGAGTTGAAAGCCTACACTGATGTAGATTGGAGAGGTAATATTGATGACAAAAAAAGCACCAGTGGAGGAGCACTTTTCTTAGGAAAAAGATTGGTTACTTGGACTAGCAAAAAGAAAAGTTGTACCTCATAGTCCATAGCAGAAGCTAAGTATTTTGTAGCTTCTATCAATTGCACCAGTATTGTATGGATCAAATATTTGTTGCAAGTTATGAAGGAAGAGGTAAATGAACCTATGATACTTTACTGTGATAATAAAAGTGCCATCAACATATCAAAGAATCCTATGATGCATGCCAAAATAAAGCATATTGCACTTAAGTATCATTATTAAGAGAATTGGTGGATGACAAGCAAGTAGGGATGAAATATGTCAGTTCAAAAGAATAGATTGCTGATATCTTTACAAAAGCACTAGCTAAAGATTCTTTTGAGTATCTTAGAGGTAAGTTAGGGGTGATACCCCTATCCAAGGCTACTTGAGAAAAAGAAAGACTACCCTACATCAAATGAGTTAATTGTTGGCATATTATAAATTGATGTAGAAGATATTTACTTTAGGATCATGCTTGAAGTAATTAAAGTACTAATAAGTCAAATTAAGCAAGGTGATAGAGGGAGAAATTAGAATACCTACAAATTCTACACTTGCAAGCTAAGATGCTGAAATAGTATGTCTTTGGCATTGTTGTCAAAGAGGGAGAAGAACAAAGAAACTGATCAACAATTGAGAGAGAAGAATGAAGAAATTGATCAAATCTACAGGATCAAATGGGCAAAGGGAGAAGTACCAGAATAATAGAAGATGATCAAATGTATACAAAGGGAGAAATAATGAAAGAGGGAGTTAGGAGTAGTACAAGATCAAAGTGAACATTGGTAAGCCACAAAAAAGATGGAGAACAAGGATGTTCAAGAAGAGCAGATAGGAAAGAGATTGGATACAATAGCTAAGAGGGAGAAGCAGAAGAAAAGTAATCAAGATAGCAGATCAAAAAAGTAGATGTGAAAATTGATTGTAACACAATTTCTTTTTGGCATTTGACTTACTATTCTAACCTAGTTAGCATCTTGATAACTTGGTTGAATATTTTGGTTAGATGGTTGATCAATTTGGTTTACCATCAATGCCAAAGAAGGAGATTGTTGGAAATTTGATTGAAAAGATCATTGTTGAAGAATGAAGAAGATTGTTGAGCAGGAGGAAGATGGTTGATAAAAAATGTTTTCAATCATTATTTTTTCATCGATGTCAAACCTACTATTTGTAGGAATGACAATTTCTTATAAGACCCAGATACTATCACTTAGTTGATTGATGAAGAGGATTTAATCAACAAGATATAACAAAAGCACCTAAAGGAAAGGTTGAGTTATGGTTTTGTAATGAAGTGAAAAGATCAGTTAAGAAACTGGTAAAATGATGTAGATACAGAGGTTGGCCACACTTAGAAACTTTAGAAGTATAAGTTGTAATAAGGTTGACTACAAAGCTTAACTAAGTTCATTAGTGAGTGTTGAGCAATCTAGTTCAAGCTGAGCAAATTTTTAGTTAGAGCTGACAAAATGAAAAATCTAGCATGTGTTGAGTGATATAGAAGGAGCTAAGTGTGTTCAGGTGCCAAGAAAGGTAACATGTGCTGAGCATCAAAAAAAATTAGTGGATGTTGAGTGAGTCCACAGTAGGTGCCGAGCATCAGTAAAATGTAGTTGACACCGAGTACAGTGTGTCTTGAGCACTAGAATTTCAATAGTGTCAAGTTGCTACATTATTGGAAAAGTCAAAGATTTGCTAGATGATGCATGAGCATCTTGCATCCAAAATAAAGGGGAAACATGTTGAATATAATTTTTTTTTTTAAAAAAAAAATTGTGGAGGAGAGAGAAAGTGATGAAAATTAGAGGAGAAGTAATAAAAAAAATTAAAAGAGAAAAGAAAGGAAAAGGGGATTTCTATTTTCAAGGTGCATAGGTGGCATAATAGAAAAAAAAATAAAAAATAAATGGTTTTCATTCCATTTATCGAGGTGTGTGGGAAGAATTCTAGAAAGTTATGAATATTGTAGAAAGTTGTGGATATTGTAGAAGGTTATGGAAGTTGTAGAAGGTTGTGGATATTGTGTAGGAGGAATTCTAGAAGGTTGTGGATAAGCCATGCATGGGGTGGTAAGTGCCTATTTAAGCAAGGCATATGAACATTTCTAATCAAGTTTGAGAAGTAGAAGCTAGAAGGCGTGAAGACTTCAAGGTGTGAAATCTCTAAAGGTTTAGCTCTTCAAGTAGAAATTTTTGGTGAAGCTCTTGGTGTGAAGACTCTTATTTGGGATTTCTCTTATGTTGAAGAATTTGTAAACTTCTTTTTGAAGAAGTCATATCTATCATATCATCTTGTGGGTGTTGTAAGGATTTTCAAGTATAATAAAATTGCTTGTGGAGCATTTTTATTTTATTTCTCATGGTCTGGATATTGTTTCTTTCTTGATTGTGAGTGGGTAAGGGTGGTGTGGCCCTTTATCACTAGATCTAAGCTGAAAAAATTGTTACCTTGAATTTTGTGAACTAGTTGGAGGATAAGAGAGCTAGTGGCATAGAATTCTATGTAAACCATTTTTGAGTGAACTCAAGAGGATTCTTCAAGATGTTTCTAGAAGGAACAAAATATGGGTTAGATTCAATGAATCCTACCCAATCCATTCAAACCAAAATTAAAGGAGGGAAGAATCAATCAAGAAAAGAAATTCCAAACTTCTATTTAAAAAGTCACAGGCAAAGAAGTAAGAGTTGTTGGTACCAAATTGCAAAGTGCTTAAACGATGTCAAGGAGAAGAAATTAAGGAGAAGGAAGAATAGAGCATAGAGGCTCTGCTTTGATAAGTGGTCAAGAAGGAGGATTGCACTGGTATATCGAGCATGGAGACTCAAGGAGACAAAGATTAAAGGGGACAAGTTGTCAAAGCTATAGAGACTGAAAGCTAGGAAAATTGTAAAGAGCTAAAGAAGTGATCTGAAATCTGTAAGATAAGTTGTAAGTTGTAATTAGGTCAAAAGCCCTTATTGTTACTCTCTAGCAATTATACCAGCTAGGGTAAAAAATCCTATCGACTTAGGTTGGTTTAGTAGTCATTTGTAAATCCTTTAATAGGGTGACATTCCAAGTGAATTTTCTAAAGTCCTCTAACTAGGGTCATTTCTAACAAGGTGGTTAAATCCTTTAAATAGGTCACATTTAACACTGTGTTGTACCCTTTAATAGGGTAGGCCTTTCACATGGCATCACTTTAGAAGAGTGAGAATTGACTAGCATGTTACTAGTGGTTTTTCTCAAATTGGGCTTCCACATAAATCACTATGTTATGTGTTGATTCTTCATGTGTTATGCTTGCATGCTGATTTATAGTAACTCGATAAGTAGGAAATTTTAAGCTTGGATGAATGAATAGTTCTATAGGCTCACTTTACTTGATGAAAAAGTTTTGAATTGGACATTTGGACCTTGAATAACTAATTCACCCTTCTCCGCTCTCAATTATTCTAAAGCATTTCTAATATTTAGCCCATCCTTAGGCTTGTCCATGTCTTTGTTTCCTGGTATCCGGTTTAAATTCACTTGATATGTTCTTTACTAGTTTGAACTCCAACAAGATCAATATAAATAAATAGAAGAAACCCAAAAGAAAAGAAAACATGAAAATAAGGAGCTTAATGAATTTGAAAAGAAATATGAGAAGAAGAAGAAATAGAGGATTCTTCAAGTGCTAGAGAACAAAAATATTTTTAAAAAAAGAATCCAAAAAGATAGATTTCCGAGTTTGAAGAAAGAATGGACAAAAAAAAAAAAGGTAAGAGTGATGAAACAAATAGACCTTTAGAGGATAGGGATATGAAGGAAAGGGAGGATGACCAAGAGTTAATAGAGAAAAATGAACAAGGGGAAGTTGAGGAAGAGGAGAAAGCAGAGGAAGGAAATGATGCTTCCAAAGGGGAATATAAAGAATAATGAAAATGTTTTGACAACCTAGGAAAAAATGGTTGTTCTTATTCTTCATGAGATTGGTGAAAATAGGGCTCCTAAGGTCAACAAGAAAAGAAAGAATCTTGAACTAGATAATAGAGATCCCAATGAAAACAATGAGGGAGATTCCAACCCTAAAAATATCCATATTTTTTGTGTCATGGAGGATAACACGTTTATTCAACTTGGAGAAAAAGGTAAAATGGATATTCATAAATAGAACTAGAATAAGGATAAATCTTAGTAGGAAAATTCTATGGACATTATTCAATTAGTTAAGGCTAGGCACATATATTCCTACACATTTAACAAATTGGTGGTGGAAGAAATCAAAATGACTAACAATAGAATACATGAGCTTCATAAAAAAAATAGATGAGGAAGGGAAGAGGTCAACTAGTAAAGAGATTCATACACAGGTAGAAAATGAATTTAAGGTGATTATGAAGGTTTGGATGCAACATATAAATACGATAATTGACAAAAATGAAGTTATGCTTGGATGTATTCTTCTCCATAACCATGAAAGTCTCTGGGCTCCGATGATCAATCTTAAGGGAATGAATTCTTTCTTGCAAAGCTTGAAGGTAAAAGAGATCATTAATGTGGACAAATATGAAGGGAATTTAACTAGGGTTGGAGAAGGACTTGACAACAGATATCAGGAAAGCACCAAAAAGAAAATGGAGAGTGAGAAGGAGAATCCTAAAGAGAAGATTGATATTAGCAAGTCTCTTAAAAATCTCCATAAATTGGAAAAGGAGATTGAAATTCTCCTTATGCAGATGTTTAGTTGGTTTTTCCTAATCCTTGTTGTTTTTTTTGGTCTCATGTTAGTCTCTCTTATTTTTAGCTTTTTTTTTTACATTGGATCTGTTGCTCTATTTTTTCTACTGATTTCTACTGCTAGGCTTTTTTTTTTTTTTCTGATGTATCTATGTTACCTTTCATGTTATAATTATTGTTGAATGTTTTCTTATTGAATATTTATCTTTAGGAGATTCTAAAGGGTTTTTGGGTCCCTTCAAAGCCTACTTTTTTAATTAATCAAAAACAACCTAAATCAAGAGCAATAAAATAATTTTAAAAAAACAAAAGACAAAATTGGTTCCCTAAATCAAGAGCAACGAAATAATTGACACTCATTTTAATGAGCCAAGATGTTCTAACTTTTATCTTTTTTTAATGAGACAAGAGTGTATGTTCACCTTTTTAAAATAGCGTCAGAGCTTTTTTAATGAGCTAAGAGTATTTTTTTCAACTTTTTTCTTATGGGCATAGATATTTTCCTTGGTAAACACATTTAAATAGTGTTTCTTACTACAATAATCCTTTTTTAAAATACCCATATGATATACCTATTACATTATGAGATACTTCAACACCTCTTTCCCCTTTGATGAAGAACAAAATAGCCTCGTGGTCTGGAAATTCAACCTCCTTCATCTACATTACCTAAAATTTCTTCCAATCCCCCAAGAAAACCCTTTCTCGCTATCTTTCTACACAAATATGTCACCACATCCTTATTTTTATTGACATCAACTAGCTGTGCCAAAAACATAACAAAAATATGAAAATTAACCTTATATTTATGCTCAAATTTCAAGATTTCCTCATTGACAACTCTTTGTATAGTATGCATAAGTTAGTCAAGATCAAAAAAGAGATTTTATTACTGAATCCTTTCATTGTATTATGTATAATTCTAATATAGAATAAGTTGAACATTTATTTCTCTATTTTTTCCAACATTTTTGTCACTTTATCATGAAAAAGCTAAGCATTTTCTTTCCTTTACCCTTCTTGGTTTGGGACATATTTTAGGCCTCGCCAAGACTGTTCCCTAAAGTAATGTACTCTTCTTTATTATTGTGTTCTCTTATTGAAATATTATGGGCTATTTAGTGGGAACAAAACAAAAATATTTTTAGCCAAACTTCTTCCACCTTGGAGACTAATTTTCAACATTGAGAAACTAATTTTGGAAATAGTACTTCTTAGTGTTAGAATATTGGAAGATAAGCACACCTTTACTCCTTTGGATGCTATTATCTATAAGGAATTGATGCATAGTAAATTCCCTACTTTTCCCTTCTCACTTTTCCACTAGTAGTAAGGCCCCTCAAGGTCAAAAGTTAAATGGCATCCATATTGTCCTAGTCAAGTAAAGATTAATTATTATGGGACCTATAGAGGTAACCCAATCTTATCTCATATTGATATTTGTATTAGGGTCTTAATCATGTTCATATTGAAGGTGACTGGTCAGTTATTACTAATGCTTATATATTAAGAAAATTCCATAATTGTAGGATTGAATACATACTTCATCAACCTTGGATTCTAATGGATTCCTTTGATGAATTTTATATTTCACATTATTATCACAAGTGAGACAAGCTTGTTAATAAAATTGGAAATATGGGCTATGAATAAGTTAAGCTCGATTCCACCTTTGTAAAGTTTGACATCTCTATATATCACCTTTTGTAAGTTATCAATGATGATAATTCTAGGATAGCTCAATATTGCCAAGGAAACTAAGATGTTGGCTATCTTTGGCCTCCTACTATAATGCAAAAGTACAAGGCATAAATTATTAGTATCTGAATTTTTTCCTACCTTTGTGGTGGCATCATCCAATTTAAATTGTAGCAACATTAGAGTCTCCTATTGGGAAAAGATCCATTTTCATAGTCACCAAGATTAATATCTAAACTAGAGAATGCAACAATAGTTTGATGGTCCCAGTTGGTCCATGAAAATATTTATCATGCTATCAAATCTAGGCTCAAAATTGCATTTGGCATAAATCTATCATTTTCATTCATCTCACAAATTGACAATAATTTTTCATCATTGTGACAAAATCAATCAATTCTAAACTAGCATCAAAAATATCAATAGTAGCTACAATTGTCAGAAGTTTAAGATCACTAAGTAGTCATTTGAGAGTTTATTTCATCAAAATGTTGACACCTAGACTATCAAAAAAGAATATGCAAAAGAACTTTTTTAAGACAATTATTCTGTCATTTTTTTGTTAGATAACCAATAATGATGTCACCATGACCATGGCATCATCATCACATAAAATATCATAAATTATTTTATTTTCATCAAAATTATGACAACATAGGCATGGTAGTTTTGAGGAAGCAAGTCAAGGGAAATAAAAACATAATCCATAAGCATAGATAGTGGGTGAAGTTGAAAAAATAAAATTTCCAACACATGTTTGCATTTATGTTAGAGGTCCATAGATTATCTAGGCTATAATCCATCATGGACTTCAAAATCATGACTGCTATAGGCAAGGTAGGCCCTCAACAAGAAAGAAAATCAAAGCAACTAAAATGCTAGAAGACTTCTAATAAGAACAATTATGAACTCCCCTATGAAATAACCACCAAGGAATGCTAACTACCAATAGCTTTTTGAATTTCCTCAACATATACAACCTTTTTCTATGCACATAAGAGTTTCTTAGAGAAGGTATATGATGCAATGTTGCTAGCCATAAAAGTCTTAAGTGACAAACTAGCCCTCAAGATCCTCTTCACTAAAGTAATGTCTAACAAAAGTGTCTTCACTCTTGCCAATGTGATCAACACTAATCAAAAGTGTTCAAAAATAGGAGGTTAAGTTAGCACAATCTAACCCAAATAAGGAAATTCTAATCACAAGGAAAATCCCTCTCTACAAGACAACTAATCACTAATTACTTTACAAGCACAAATATAACTTTTGAACTAAACTCCCCAAAAACACTCAACAGAACTAGTGGTGACTCAAGGATAAGTTTTTGGTCAATTTCCATCCATTAAAAAGTGGATTGATGGCTAAAGTCATACTATGCAACATTTCACCAATAGTTACTTCACAACTCCCCACTTTTAGGCTTGTAGCCCTTAATTCTAAAAAAATAGACATATCTTTGACAAAATATACATAACCCTAAAATATAATCATAGATTCATATACCCTTTTGGGGTTTACGAAACATACCAAAGCACTAGGACTTGATGACATAAAAAAATTAGGTTTTGCCTAGCTTTTCTCCTTGGTAATTAGCCCTAATAGGTCTCCAATAATAATGGAAGTGCACTTCTTCCTTACCAAAACCCCAATATAAAAATTTTAACATGAGGGGGAACAAAAATTAAATTAAAAAACCCGATCCCAAGTCCTAATGACTCCTCTAAAGCGAGTTATGAGAGTTGTTCAACACTGAGGGCATGTACATGGGACTTGCATGCCTAGGGTATCAAATTTCCTCTTTCCTTCTACATATTATTTTCTAAAACCAAAACCATCTTAAATTTCAAGTTTAGTCTTTGGATTTCACCAAAGACCATTAGATTCCCATTGTGAAATCCCAAGATATGGCTAATTTTGCTTGAAACCCTAGGTCTAGCTGCAAACTATGACAATAAAGATATCGAGAGTTAGAAAATGATTCAAGGCTTCAAAAAAAGTTCATTTGAAAGATGAATCATCCAAGAATCTAAAAGTGTGACTCAATTCCTCTATTATATCCTTACACATCCTTACAGTCTACTACAACATTGATTTTGTAGGAAAATGATGGTATTTTTATTGATTCAAGAGAAAAAGTACACATTGTGTCCTATCACCTACCTGAAAGGGATTACGTAGGCATCCCCAATGGTCATCAAAAAATTTCAAGCCAAATTGGCCATTGGGGAGTGAAAATATAAATTATGCAACTTTTTGCTAAAAGTTGCTTGACAACTTTTAGAAACTTTGCAAGAATTCTACAACTTTTGCAATATTTGATCAAATCATGATCAAAGATTACCTAAATAATCCAACATAGATCTAAACATGTTAAAAACATGAAAATCAGGAAATATTCTAAAAATAAGGTTATTTGACTCCTTTGACCAATAGTTGACGAAGGGCTTATAATGTGCCAATCTTGGAACTAGATCTTACAATTTGGTCTAAATGAATAACCTTCATTCCTAGCCTATCCTAAAAGTTCCTAGGACCTTGAATAATTCCTTGAAGTGTATCAAGACATTTAATTTGATGATTTTTTTCCTACACTAGTATATGTACAGGTGACAAGCACACAAATTTACCAAAGTATTGATGGGAGCTTGACCCAACCCCAAATGTACTAGTGATGATTTTGTAATATTTGGATATTACTAGTGCATTTCTAGCTAGGTCATCTCCTAAAAATTCTTTAGAAATTATTGTGTGTCTATGACATCTACATATACCTTATATAATAAGCTCATATATACACAAGATTGTATATGTTGAGGAAATTCATAAAGCTATTGGTGGTTGAAACTCCTTGATTGAGATCTTATAGGGGATCTTTTAGCTCTTTCACTTTTATCACTTTTTATGGGCATCCATCATCTATAGGATTCATAATTTTGACATCTTCCACAATCCATAAGTTAAAAAACCTATAGATATCTCTAACATACATGAAAAGATGTGTTGAAAATCATGTTTTTCAGCTCTATTTGTTATCCATTCTTATGGATTGATGTTTCAATTGTCCCTAACTTACTTATTCAAAAGTGAAAATTGTGTGTGTGTGTGTGTGTGTGTGTGTGTGTGTGTGTGTGTGTGTGATAGTGGAATCAAGACCACTATTGATCATTGATATTGAACTAGGGTCACCTCCTATATTGCATGAAACCAACATAAAGATTGTTAATTTTGACATCATTTTCCTAAAATAATTATAATATGCACATTCATTAGACTTCCAAAAAAGAGAACTAACATGATCTCCAAGTTCAAAAAAAATTATAACAAGAAATATGAAAGCACTTTATGGATTTATTAACTTTTTTATCATAGAAAAGGAGGTTCATGTTAATGATATTTTAGTTATACCAAAAAGGTGTTGATGTCATGATTATGACAAGGGTAGGTAGATTTTTTCTTGAGACATAATAGCATATACATTACATTACCAATGACAATGGGGTATGTAAATGGTTGTTGTTAGCCAAAATTCCCTCCCACAATTTTTTTAAAATATAATCCTTTGAAATGATCAACAAGGGTTTTTTATGAAATAATTTAAACATTGGCTATATTTATTATTGGAATTCTTTAGAACAACTAAGAGGGGTGGTGAATCAGTTATTCAAGGTCCAGATGTACAAAATAAAACTTTTTCACAATTTAGTGAATCCATAAAACATTCATACCCATGCATGCATTCATTGTGTATTTACTGAAACTTTATATGTTACTATCAAATCAACTTGCATAAATTCAAATCATGAAACTCAACACATTCATCAGCACATTTGACACAATGATTTAACATGGAAATCCAATTTGGAAAAACCCACTAGCAACATGATACTCCTTTTCACTTTTCTGAACTGATGCTCTGTGAAAGGCCATCCTTGTTAAAGGTTACAATACACACTATTAAATGTGACTCAATTAAGGGATTTCATTCACCCTATTAAAAGTGAGCCTTGTTAGAGGACTTTAGGCCATTCACTTGGAATGCCACCTTGTTAAAGGATTTTCCAATGACTATTAGGTCAACCTTAATCCAAAGGATTTACCCTAGACTAATACAATTGTTAGAGAGTAATAGTAGAGCTTTGATCTGATACAACCTACAATTTCATTTGTAGATTACAGATCCCTATTCAGTCCTCAATTCTACTTGGCTTTCATACATTGTAGCTCTAACAACATTTTCACCCTTAAAGCATTCATCTCCTTAAGCCTTCTTGCTTGGTATGTCATTGCAGACTCTTCTCTTGGATCATTTGATGAAATAAAACTCTTAATTACTTCTCCTCCTTAGGTTCTCGCTCATGACACCAACCTCTCTAACCTTTTTTTTTTTCTTCATGACTAGAAATTCCTATATAAAGGAAATTAGAATATTTTCTCACTCATTATCCATTGTTTAAATTAGGGTTTTGGGATGGATTAGGTAGGATACAATGTATCTACCCCATATCTTGTCTATTCTAGAAACTTCTCCTAACATCTATTTCAATTCACCTAAAAATGGTTTACATCAAATTATGTGCCACCAGCTCATCAATCTTATCTTCCTCCTAGTTCACAAGTTCCAAGAAAATAAACTTGTCAGCTTATATTTGGTGAATCTTTGATCTTTATCATAACACATCAGCTTGACATTATCAATCTTTTGATGCTCGACACATACTACATTACTCAGTATCAACTATAAAATCACTCGTCATCAACTAGATTTTACTGGTGCTCGGCATCAACTAAAATTTACTTGGCATCAACTATCTAGCTCGGCATCTACTAGAATTTGGTTTCACTGAGCTCCAATTGACTTTCTACTTGGCTTGCACTAGCTTTTTTTAGCACCTACTATCCACTTGGTCAAGCTTGGTAGACAAACTTTATTTTACTTGTTCTTTTAAACTTTCTAAGTGTAGCCAGCCATTTTGTAACCTTACGTAGATCATCAATACATCAGGTTATCATTGTCTTAACTAATCCTTGTACTTCATTACATAATCATAACTCAACCTTTCCTCTAGGTGATTTTGTTACATCTTATTTATTAAATCCTCCTCATCAATTAACTATGTGATAGTACTTGAATCTTGTAAGCAATTATCTTACTAGCAAATAGCAGGTTTGACATCAGTGACAAAATAATGATTAAAACACATAGTCTTCTTCAATAATCTCCTTCTTACCAATCTCTTTTTAAATGATATTTTCAATCATATATCAACAATCTCCCTCTTTGGCATTGATGGAAAACCAAACTAATCAACATATATAATCACATGATGAACATCTTGTTCAACCAAATTAACTAGGTTAAGATAGCAAGGCAATACCAAAGAAAGAACTCATATTCCTTCTTTAACAACTTCAATCTTCTGATTAGGTTACAAAATCTCTTTCTTAAAAATCCCTCTGAGTTCATTCTTGTATCTCCCTCTTACTCAATAGATTAGGATTTCTCCCTCTTTCTTTTTGGCTCTCTAATGAATGTCTCCCTCTCTATTTAGCAGATCAATTTAGGAGTTTCTTCCACTTTTCTCTTGATCTTTTGATGATATACTTTTTGCACTTTTCTTTGATTTGATTTCTCCTTCTTTTATCACTTCCTCCCTCTTATCTCTTGCACTTGATTAGTAAAACTCTTCTACTGATGATCAATTTAATGTACTTTCCCCCTTTTTGAAAACAATGACAAAGACATATACCAAACACTTAGCATCTTTAATACATGTAGATGTAAGATTTTGTAGGTTCTTCATTTTCTCCCTCTGTCATCTTTCTTGTGATTGATTTGAAGTTTCAACTCTATGATTAATTTAGGAAGTTCCTAAAGTAAGATCCGCTATATCAATTTATATTATATGAACATCAAATTGTTTAATGCATGACACTACTTTTGTTCCTTACATAGCCTTTGATAGGGGTTTCACACCTAATTTACCTCTTAGATACTCATGAGCATCCTTAGGTAATGGTTTTGTGAAGATATCAAAAATTTTCTCCTTTGAGTTAACATATTCTATCTTCACCTCTTTTTCTTGAACTGACTTTGTTACATAGTGATACTTGATTGCAATGTGCTTTGTCTTTTTGGCATCATTGAATTCTTTGATATATTGATAACACTTGTATTATCACAATAAAATGTCATTGGCTCTATGATTTCTTTCATCATTCCTTTGAGTAGCTATTTGACCCATACAATGTTTGTGCAGTTTACAGTAGCATCAACATATTCTGCTTTAGCAGTAGATTGGAAAGTACAACTTTGTTTCTTGCTTGTCTATGTAACTAGTCTCTTTCCTAAAAAAAATTCTCCTCCACTGGTACTCTTTCTTTCAACAATGTTTCTAGCCCAATCAGCATCAATGCAGGCTCTCAGTTTAAACTTTTCATTCTTTTTGTAATTTAGACCAAAATCTTATGTTCCTTTCAAGTATTTTATTATTCTCTTCACAACCATTAAGTGATTCTCTCTTGGATTAGTAAAAAATCTTGCAACTATCCCTATAGCTAATGCAATATTAGGTCTACTATGTACTACATATTATAATTTTTCAATCATGAATCTATATAATGTTTGATTCACCTTAGCTGAATCATTATTCTTTGATAGCTTGTGTTCTATTACCATAG
Organism: Cupressus sempervirens; assembly: GCA_028749045.1. Classification (NCBI taxonomy): domain Eukaryota; kingdom Viridiplantae; phylum Streptophyta; class Pinopsida; order Cupressales; family Cupressaceae; genus Cupressus; species Cupressus sempervirens. Next base: position 457,489,208 of record CM053792.1, read on the forward strand.
GTGCACTTACTAGTTTGGAATCCTCTAGTCCAATTCTCTTCAATATCTCTTTGACATATTTTTATTGAGTGATGTATATACCATACTTCATCTAATATAATTTTAATCCCACAAATAATTTGATCTCTCCAAACATAGACATTTCAAATTCTTGCTTCATCTGATTTGCAAAGTCCTTACAAAAAGCATCTTGTCCTCCAAATATGATATCATCAACAAATATTTTAGATAGAAAAATACCATTGTCTTTTTTTGTCTTCATGTACAAATTTTTGTTATCATTACTCCTTTCAAATCCAATCTTTACAAGATAAGTATGAAGTCTCTCATACCATGCTCTTGGTGCTTGCTTCAATCCATATAGGGCTTTGTGCAGTCTACATAGCATGTTCTTATTGTTTTCATCAATAAATACTTCTAGCTATTATATGTATACTTCTTCTAATTTTTCATTCAGAAATGTAGATTTATTATCCATTTGATAAACTTTGAAACCTTTGTATGTAGCATAAGCAAGTAGAATTCTTATTCCTCCCATTCTTTCAATAGGGGCAAATGTCTCACCATAGTCAATTCCTTCTTCTTATGCATATCCTTTGCAAAATAATCTTTCTTTGTTTCTTGGCACTTCAGCATTCTCATATAGCTTGTTTCTAAATAACCACTTGGTGCCAATCACATTCTTGTCTTCTCATCTAGGAGCTAGACTCCATGTTTTGTTCTTCACTATCTATTGAATCTCTTCTTCCATTGTCGTGTACTAGTCATCATCTTCTAATGCATATTTCATTGTTTTGGGCTTCTTTATGTTTAAAAAACATGATTCACTTCTCAATCTATTTCTTTTCATTGTCCTTGCATATTTGTTTCCAATGATTTGATCAACATTATGCTATCTTTTGACATATTTAGACAATCTTGGCTTAGCTCGTATTTCTGCATTTTGTCTTTTAGATTTAGTGTCATTGTGTACATCTCTATTAGGTATATCGACATTTCCTTCATGTGTACTAATCTTAGAATCAGAATATGCATTTTCTTCATTTTGAAACTTGGCATCTAAATATAGCTCAATTCCTTAATGCAACTTGACATTCACAAGATGTGACTCAGTAGTTACTGAGACTTGCTATTGGTTTCTAACTTGGTCTGTAGCATCTTCTTCAATAGGAATTCCTTCATAGAATTATACAAATGATTTTTATTCTTCTAGTTCTTTCATAGGTTCAGCCTCATGTACTTTTGTAAATTCATCAAAATTTACATTTGTACTTTCCACAATTTTGTTAGTGTTATTCTTTAAACACTTGTAGGCTTTGCTTCTTGTGGAGTATCCAAGGAATATACCTTCTTCAATTTTTGCATCAAACTTTCCATTCTTGACATCTTTAAGAATATAACACTTACGTACAAGTACCTTAAAGTATTTCACATTAGGTGGATATCCATACCATAGTTCAAAAGGTGTTGAATGAGTACCTTTCTTGACTTGTACATGGTTCAAGGTAGATACAATAGTATTTACAACTTCTCTATAGTATTTCAGAGAAACATTCTTCGTCATCATAAGTGTTCTAGCACAATCCATTATAGACCTATTTCTATTGGAGATACAAATGGGAAATGTATACTTAACTTTTTCCCTACTGATTTAATATCACAGTTTTGTCCATCTTGATCCTCTCGATCAGTTATATCAATGTTGTATAGTTTTCTCCTCTATTTTGCAAACTAATTCTACAATTCTTTCACACTTCTAAGTCACCTTGGACAATGCACCCCTTTCACTTCCTCATTTATATTGAATTATGGGGCTTCGTCTCCCTTTAAAAAGACTTTGGTGGATTAGGATTAGGTATGAATCTATAACTAAGATTCATTCATTTTTCCCTCTCAATTCCTTTTGTTTTTGTGATTGATTGCATGTTGAGCACATAAGGAATCCAAATAGATTTGATTTTATCTTCAAAGCTTCAAGATCTATCCATAAGTCAACTCAATAATGGTCTACACAGTTGTTTGTGCCATCACAAACAACTAGGTCAATTATGTGTTACTTGACACTTGATAATACTAATGCTTGGCACTTAATATAATCTTGTCTTGCTCAGCATTTGAACTTGCTTGGTATTAGTTGTTCACTCATTCTTGAATTGCTTGGTACATGAGTGACTCAACACTCATTGCAATTAGGCATCTATACATATTATACTTAGCATGTGTTACTAGCTCGACATGAACTCATTGAATATCTTAAGTGTGATGACACTCAATTGTCAAAACCAATCTGAGATCAACAATCTCCCCCTTTAACATGAGTGGCAAAAACACTTAACTGTACATAAAAAATCTAATTTCCTCAAGTATAATATGCATATAGTTTGGCATATGTAGAAAAATTCAAAATTATCAAAACTTTGTAATAGACTCATTTACCTGAAAATTTTGTAACTCCCCCTAAGTTAATGTGCCCATTCTATGTCCATAATTTCTTCTCTTCCCTAAGTAGATTTTCTTCATGCTGATACTCTTTATCTTTAAAATTGTTGACACTCTATTTTTGTCTGATATACTCTATTTGTTCCTTGGTTGGTTCCTCCCCCTTTGTTTTCTCTCCCCCTTTTTGGGTTGACTCTTCCTCTATTATCTCCCCCTTTCATATACTTCTCTCCCTTTATCTGTTAATATCTCCCCCTTTTTGACACTGATGTCAAAGGGTCTATACACTGATTGTGTATTTGTCCAAAAAAATCTCGTGGACTTCCATGATGATCTTCAAAGGAGAATCCCAGTTGTCTAATGCAACATCTAAGAATTTGATCTAGATGGTTGTCTTTTCTTCAAGGTGAACTAAACCATCCAATATTGAAAGATTAGGGTCTTTCTTTAACATTGTTTTTGCATAGGCTAGTTCTTTTTGAAGTATTTCCATATGGGGGGGTAAGGGAGGCTTGTATATTAATCAAATTGGCTCTTACACTAACCTCTTCTATTGTTAATACAACTAGTTGATTTTTTGTATGAATCACTGAATGAAAGTGCTTCTCACTTTGAGTTGGATTTTGAGGTAGTTGCATACTTGAAATCTTCAAATTCCTTTCTAGACTCAAAATCATATTGCTCGTTTCTTGTGTGAAGAGTGTGCGGCCACACAATTTTTTGTACAATGAGAATATGTTCTCAAGTACCTTCTTCACTTTCTCAATTTTATTAGCCAACTCAACTTGTGACAGTGTTATCTCACTAGATATCTTCTTATTGAATTTTCCTTGAAATTTCTTTTTTAGACCATTCCATGAGTTCAACATTGGTTTCCTCATATTCATTTGTCAAATGTTCAAGAATCTATGCTAGTTATTCTAATATGGGTTTTGATTCATCAGGTCTTTGCAAGCTAAAAGCATCTAAAAAGATGTCTTTGATCTCCTAAAGTGTGTGCCTCTATTTATACTCTTTCTTGAGTATCTCTTAATTCTTCTTTCTTTCCAATGCCTCTTGCATGATATTGATCTGTTATAAGTTCATTGTTGCATAATCGTATTGTGGTATCACTATTTCTTCATCTAATAGTGCATCACCATAGTAGAATACCTTTGCAACCTTTGTTGAGCTGGAACTTGGTGCTGAAATTTGCAATGGTATTGCATCAGTGCTCGGCCTCTAAAGGAATTTAGTAGGAGTGCATTTACCAATGTTTGAATGGATTTTTGCTCCTTCTCCTTGGGTATGTCCTTATATTCATCAAATTTTCCTTGATCAATTATGATTAATTGGGGTGCACCTTGGGTTTGAGTAGTAGGTACAGAAATATCAATCTGTCTTGCTTGCTCTCTTGTAGGCTCCTTTGCTTCTATAGTTTGAACTTCATCAACTTTTGCAATAGTGTAAACCTTTAAAGATTTGTCCTTTGTTTGTATTAATGGTTGAACACTAGTAGTTGTAGGGATGGTAGTAGGTGGGTCTTGTGTGTTCACCTTTTCCTTTGTTATGTTAGCTATAGCCTTTTGTAGTTCATTCACACTAAACAATACAGGATTTTCACATAGCCTTACCTATAATGTGGATCGGTCCAATATCTTTTTCAAATCCTTTGCAGTTAATGGATTGATGTTCTAAGATGATTTCTTAGGAACATCCTTCACTATAATGGTCTCTACAATGGTGTTTGTGTCATGTGGAGGGCTCATGGCTAGCAATTGTGAGTCTTCAACACTCTATTTTGCTTGATTCTCCTTAGTTGTTACCACCTCATCTTTCTTTTGTTCTGTCTCCTCCACAATAGTGTTTTCTTTCTCTTTTTCTGTTTCTTCCTCCTTGTCCTCACCTTCTTCCACATTATTCCTTCCCTCAAAGGGATCTATCTCTCCTTCTTTTACAATTGTTAATCCATATATTAATCTCCACATTTGTGTGGACTTCTTCACAACATCTTCAATTTTATTCTGTAAAATGCTAAATGCCCTATACTTTGGTGTAAATTTGCTACCATATTTCTTATTATCTTTGGTTATTTTTCCTTTTGACAATTTTTGCATCACTTGTGCCCATGTAAATTCTCTTATTTCTTTCTCCATATTTAGGCAATAGTGCCATTTATTCTCAACAATAGTATACAAGTCTTTTGGCATTGCATTATCAAATTCAAGAGGGGTATTCTTGAATTTTTCCATCATGGCTTATATAGATTCTTCAACCATGTTCTAGTATTCTCTACTCAATTTACCAAATTCAATGTTTTTCAAACTAGTCAAATCTACATTATCTCTAACATTATCACAAATGTTTTTTAGATCAGACTTGGGAGCATGACTTACCATTCTAAATTGACTTGTGTCCTCTAAATCTGTCTTCTCATCATCTGACTCTAGTTGTGCTACATATTTTCTTCTCAATTTCTTCTACTCAGGACCAGTCTACTCAGTTGCCTTGGTTTTCTCTTTTGCCTACTCCTTGGCCTTTTGAGTGGTTGCACTTGTAGTGGCTCTAGTTGCTAGAGTTGTAGGCTTTGTTGCACTAGGCTTTGCAATCTTCTTTGCCTTAGGTTGTACAACTAGCTATGTCTTTGCTTTTCTCTTATTTTCTTGAGGCTTGGCTAGTGCTTCCTTGGCATCTTCTCCCTTAACACCTTCTTCTTCCTAATCCTCACCCATTCCTTGGGTCAAAGAAAGAGGTTCTTGACCTTGTTCCTCTTCTTCTTCTTCTTCATCTTCTCCATCATTGCCTTATGCACCTTCCCCAAACCTAGCTTTTAGCTTCTTCACCATTTTTTCTTTCTTCTTCAAAGTTGATGTTGTCTTTTATTCCATCTCAACCTTTTGTTTAACAACATCATAATTACCAAAAATTTTGGTAGCCTTATCAACTTCTTCATAGAAGTTGAAGGTTCATTAATATTTATTTCATAACCTAGAGGCCTTAACCATCTAACTCTAGGTACTACAGCCTGGATGAAGGTGTAGTCAATATCTACTAAAAAAATATATCATTATAGTATTTCTCCACTAGGGAATAGGAATTCTCAACCTCTGTTTCATGGATTGCTTGAAATCTTCAGAATAACTAGTCATTATTAACTCTAAATTCTCTCCCATTTGTTCAATGTACTCATTTATTTGCATAGAAATTGACCTATTGGTCTTCCATCATGATCTACCCAAAGATGGGAATTCATTTTGAACATAGAAAAATATACAAATTAGTATGGAACCAACCTTACATTGAGCACTTTTAGATCTCCTTATTGCTCCTAGGTTTTCAATTATTTACTGCAACTAGAGTTTTGCAAGATCATAAGTATGATCTTTCTTAGCTATCTTGTAGCCTACATCAACTGCTATACATGGAACACTATTTAGTTAGCTTGACAAATAAAATTTGTGTGATATGACTCTAACTACAAATTCAAGAAGTGGATCTTTCATAGTATCAATAGTCATCCCTCACTTGTTCCACTTGGCTCCTATATTTGTTTCAATCACCTCTTTAGAGTCGCTCCTCAAAGTTTTGGTCCAATCTAGGTTTGGATATCTAGTAACCCTATGTACAATTTTCTTTGAAAGTTTAATGGGTCCACCTTCTATCCATAGACAACTATCATGTATTCTACTTAGGACAATTCCGATCCATTCAGTTTTGAAGATAGTTGGAAAATCTAGGGCACGAGTTAAGCCCTTCCTCTCTACAATTTTGAATTCTTCCTTCAATACCCAATTTTTTCTTAATTTGTCATATGACTTTTTGATCTCCATGTCTCCTATCCCTCCTACCTTTTAGTTATAACACTTCCTCACATCTTGAACCATAACAACCTTAGGTAGAATAATAGATAATGTGCCTATTAAATCATTCTTGTATGCAACTTCTGGTATTGCCCCAAAATCTAGTTATTTTACCTCATTGCTAACTAATTGAAATTCAAAAGGTTCCTTCTCCTTTACATTATTTTAACTAGAGGCCATTGTGTGAGCTAGGGATTAACAAATATGAAAACTGCATAGCTAATCACATGAAGAATACTTTAAAAATTGATGAAATGATGCTCAATTTCCACTATGATCCATGCAAATCTTTTGTTCTTTTCTTTTCAATTGCTTCTTCACTCTGCTCGTTCTTGATCTATGTTTATAATGATGAAAAATATGTGAAATTTTCCCTTATACCCTTTCAAAGGAAAACATTTATTGCATGGTACATGATAGTAGTAAACTCGGCTTCAATGTAATTTTTGTTTCACTTGGCATTCATAGGTTTCATCATCACTCAAAAGCTATAAGAATTACCCTTACTTGGCACTAATAGAAATCTCCTTTACTCAGTAGCTACTACTGATTCAACTTCAACTAACTTTTGCTAATAGCTCAACACATACTAGTGCTTTACTTGGCAATTGAAGAGAACTTTTCACACTTGACAGTAATGCAAAAACTTAAAGATTTAACCATGGAATTTACTTATTATCTTGCATCTTTGTTCATTCTTATATATCTATTTCAATACTAACTTCTTTTGGAACTAATGTATGATGAAAACATTTAAAAATATCAATCCCACATACTTCCTTTTTCTTAGTTTGATTAGATGTGATCATTTTGCCTATCAGGTGAAGTGATCCCTTCATTTGATGTGCTACATCCATCTTTCTTTCTCCATATCTTGCTCATCTCTCCTCTGATGTGTTCACCATCTACCTTTCCTTTTCCTTTTTTGAACTCTGAGTTAGGCTCCTTTGTCCTTGTTGGGCAGTGCTTGCTAATATGGCTAGTCTTCAAACAACTAATGCATTTAGTTTGACTCAACCATCTATTGTAGTTACCACTGAAGTGTGTTCTTATGAAATTCTTAGGGATATGTCCATATTCTTGACAATAATGACAAGTATGTCTTGTATTGTAATCCTAGCTATAGGAATTTTCATAGCTTCTTCCCTTTTTTGACTTGTTTGATGACCATGTGGACATGGATCTGCATTCAAAGGTTCTATATCCAAACTTCTAACAATTGTAGTAGTGTCCCTTAATTTTTGGTACATGCATGGTTCTGGTTCTGCATTCATGTGCCTGATGACCTTGTTTGTTGCACTTGTGACAATGATTCATGTTCTTAGGCTTAGCATTTTGACTAACATTCTTGTTCTTGCAAACATTAGTTGTATGTACCTTCTTACCAAAATGATGACAAGTAGGTTTAGAATTCTTACCTTTATTATTTCTTTCTTCAACAACTTTGGATGATTCTCCTTCTTTAGTGCTTACATAGCCTAATCCTAATGTTTCTTTACTGGATCTAGGGGATTTTAGTATTTTCTCAAAGTACTTGATGGCTTCATTTGGCTTTTTGAAACTTTCAGCAATTTCCTTTTCTCTTTTGAGGTCATTCTACAGCTGTTCATTTTGCAACTTCAATGTAGTTATCTCAGTTTCCTTGAAATTCAACTCGTGATGAGAATTCATCATTGGGTTTAAGGTGTCCCATTGCATATTTGAGATCATGGATAGCTTTGCTAACTTTTCTTCCAATTTTTTGCCAAAACTCTTCTGTCTTCTTCAATCATGGCCTTGTCTTCTATAGCTTTCTTCTTTTGTTCAGTCACATCATGTTGCAGTATAGCTTGTGATTCTTGTTCCAACTTGAGATTTCTAATTTCCTTAGCTTGTGCTCTATTCTTGTCCATGAGATCTACAATAGTTGCATTGAATTCACATGAGTTACCATCTACAAATAACTTTTTGATGTCAATCTCTTTGTGCTGTGTGTAATTTTTTGCCATAGAAATCTCTTTCCTTCTCTTTAGTGAGCTTCTCAAGGCATCTCTGGATTCATTTAGTTGTTGTAGTAAGAGATGTATCTCAATCTTCTAATTCTCAATGGTCTTTCCCAACTTGTAAACTTCCATTTTAAGATCATTTCTCCAAGTTGTAAGGCTTCTCCTACTGAGAACTCAACTTTGATACCAATTGTTGGAAATGCAAATGGGAAATGTATACTTAACTTTTGCCTTGCTGATTTTAGATCACAGTTCTATCTATCTTGATCCTCTTGATCTGTTATATTAATGTTGTAAAGTTTTCTCTTCTGTTCTACAAACTGATTCTACAATTCTTTCACACTTCTAAGTCACCTTAAACAATCCATCCCTTTCACTTCCTTCAAATCTTTACTCTCATCACCTCCTCATTCATATTGAATTATTGGGCTCTGTCTCCCTTTAAAAAGACTTTGCTGGCTTAGGGTTAGGTATGAATCTATGATTGAGATTCATTCATTTTTCTCACTCAATTCCTTCCATTTTTCTGATTGGTTACATGTTGATTGCATAGGGAATCTAAATAAATTTTATCTCATCTTCAAAGCTTCGAGATCTATCCATAAGTTGGCTAAAAAATAGTTTACATAGTTGTTTGTGCCATCACAAATAACTAGGTCCATTTTGTGTTACTTGGCACTTGATAATACTGATGCTCGACACTTACTATAATTTTGTCTTGCTCAACATCATATGTTCACTAAACACTTAAATTTCTTGGCACATGAGTGACTCAACACTCATTGAAACTCGACATCTATACCTATTATACTTGGCATGTGTTACTAGCTCAGCATGAACCTAGTGAATATCTTAAGTGTATTGACACTCAATTGTCAAAACCAATCTGAGATCAACAATTTCTTCTTTCAACAATTCCATTTTGTGGAGGGGTCCTAGGTGCAGATGTCTATCTTTTGATTCCTCTATCATTACAAAACATCTCAAACTCATTTGAAGTGAATTCTCCTCCTCTATCTAATCCCAATCATTTTAGACTCTTACCTATTTCTTTTTCAACTCTTGCCAAGTACCACTTAAATTTTTGAAAAGAATTAGATTTTTGTTTCAAAAACATGACTATCATCATCCTAGAGTAATCATCAACAAATAGCATTATGTACTTATCTACTCTATAGCTTTACACTTCAATTGGTGCACATAAGTCAGTATGAACAATCTCTATTATTTCTTTAGAGTTATAAGCTTTACTCTTAAAGCTTTACTTTGACATTTGCCTTACTGACATTGTTTGAACACTATATTATCAAGTTTCTCCAACTTAGGAAATCCTCTAACTCTTTTCATGTTACTAATACTAACCAAATTATCAAAATTAACATGACATAGACTCTTGTGCCAAATCCATACATCATTAAGTTTTGCAATAATAAAAGTAGCATCCTCTATATCTAGATAAAATAGATTACTTCTAGTTTGATCACCTTTTCCAATCAGCTTCCCATTTGTGTCATATATCTTGGTAGTTTTGTTTTCAAATTCAACCTTTCATCCTAGATTATTTAGTTGTGACACACTTAACAAGTTATAATTTAATCCTTCAACATAGTAAGCATTGTCACATGAAATCTTGTCTATGAGTTTGATAGATCCTTTTTATTTTATCAAACATGGTGCATCATTACTAAATCTTACACTATTTCCATCATAACAAGTTAAGGTAATGAACTTACTTTTCTCTATAGTCATGTGATGTGAGCATCAACTATAAATGATCCATCTATCATTCTTGTTCACACAAGTCACAAGTGTAGTTGCCTCATCCTCATCAGATTCATCCTTCATTGCAACATATAACACTTCATCATCATGTTCATCAGAATCATTTTCATTAACAATATAGCATGACTTCTTGCCTTTGTCTTTATAATCTCTGTTTTCATCTTCTCTTCTATTTTTGTACTTGTTTCCTTCTCTGTTGTTCTTCTTTTGTGTACATCTTGTAGTAATATGACCAACTTCATTGCAATTGAAACAAATAATGGGTAACTTACCTTTGAACTTGCCTTTACCTCTGTGAAATATCCTTGCCAGTAGTGCTTCCAATTGTTCAATGTCTTGCTCATTTGTATTACTGTCACTAGATGCATATTTTATCTTTCTTTTCTTCTTCTTTTTCTTTACCTCCTTAGAATCCTTCAATAAAAATTTAGCTTTGAAAGTAGGTTCAAGACTCTCTAGTTTGTAATTGTCAAAATTAGATAGCTCAAAAGCAGTGAGTCTGCCTACTAGACCTTTAAGGGTTAGATTATTTCCTAGTATACATCTCAACTCTTAGACTGCAGAAACTCTAATAGCATAAATAGGCAATAATGTCCTCAAGACTTTACTTAGCACAGTATCATCATCTATTTGACTAGTAGCACCTTTTATTGCACTAACAACTTCTTTTATCCTAGTAATATATTGAGCAATATTCTCACCTTCTTCCATTCTCATGTCATCAAACTTACCACTAAGGCTCTTAGACTTGGCTCTTTGAACATTTTTGTCTCCTCCATAGATGGTGGTCAAGGCATCCCACATCTTCTTTGTAGTTTCACATCCGTTAAAATCATCAAATTCAACATAGCTTAGGCAGAGGCAATCTCCAACATCACTTGATTGTGTTCTTTCTTTTTCTTCATACCTTCAGTGGTTAGGGCTCTTGCTGGATCAACATGTTCCACTATAATGGTAGATTGTGCATGATATCCAAGTCCTCCAAGGTGTATCTTCATCAAATTTTACCATGTAGGAAATTTATCTCTATTGAGATTGGGTACATCTCTTTTAGACATCTTGATCATTGCGCTTCTAGTACCTTAAAAATAGTCCTCTTAAACAGATGGCTCTAATACCAATTGTTGGAATTCTTTAGAATAACTAAGAGGGGGGGTAAATTAGTTATTCAAGGTCTAGATGTAGAAAATAAAACTTTTTCACAATTTAACAAATCCATAAAACATTCATACCCATGCATGCATTCATTGTGTATTTACTGAAACTTTATATGTTATTGTCAAATTAACTTTTAGAAATGTAAATCATGAAACTCAACACATTCATCAACACAATTTACACAATGATTTAATGTGGAAACCCAATTTGGGAAAAACCATTAGTAACATGCTACTCCTTTTTACTCTTCTAAAGTGATGCCCTGTGAAAGGCCAACCCTATTAAAGGTTACAATACACACTGTTAAATGTGACTTTCTTAAGGGATTTCAATCACCCTATTAAAAGTGAGCCTTGTTAGAGGACTTTAGGCCATTTACTTGGAATGCCACCCTATTAAAGAATTTTCCAATGACTATTAGCTCAACCTTAATCCAAAGGATTTACTCTAGACTTATACAATTGTTAGAGAGTAATAGTAGAGCTTTGATCTGATACAACTTACAACCTCACTTGTAGATTACAGATCTCTTTTCATTCCTCAATTCTACTTGGCTTTCATATTTTGTAGCGCTGATAGCTTGTTCACCCTTCAAGCATTCATCTCTTTAAGCCTTCTTTCTTGGTATGCCATTGTAGACTCTTCTCTTGGGTCACTTGATGAAGAAAAACCCTTAATTCCTTCTCCTCCTTAGGTTCTCACTCATGACACTAACCTCTATAACCTCTTTTCTTTTTTCATGACTAGACATTCTTATATAAAGGAAATTGGAATATTTTCCCACTCATTATCCATTGTCTAAATTAGGGTTTTGGGATGGATTAGGTACGATAAAATGTATCTACCCCATACCTTGTCTATTCTAGAAACTACTCCTAGAATCCATTTGAATTTTCCTAAAAATGGTTTACATCAAATTTTGTGCCACTAACTCATCAATATTATCTTCCTCCTAGTTTACAAGTTCCAAGAAAATAGACTTGTTGGCTTATATTTGGTGAATCTTTGATCTTTATCATAATGCAGTAGCTCAGCATTATCAATCTTCTAATACTTGACACATATTGTGTTACTCGATATCAACTATAAAATCACATGGCATCAACTAGATTTTACTGGTGCTCAACATCAACTAGAATTTACTCGGCATCAACTATATAGCTTGGCATCTACTAGAATTTTCTTTCACTCAGCTCCAACTAACTTTTTGCTCAGCTTGCACTAAATTTTCTTGGCACCTACTATCCACTCGATCAAGCTTGGCAGACAAACTTTATTTTACTTGTTCTTCTAAACTTTCTAAATGTAGCCAACCATTTTGTAACTTTGAGTAGATCATCAATACATCATGTTATCACTATCCTAACTAATCCTTAAACTTCATTACATAATCATAACTCAACTTTCCTCTAGGTGCTTTTGTTATGTTTTATTGATTGAATCCTCCTCATCACTCAACTAAGTGATAGTACTTGAATCTTGTAAGCAATTGTCTTACTAGAAAATAGAAGGTTTGACATCAGTGACAAAACAATGATTGAAATACAGAGTCTTCTTCAACAATCTTCTTCTTAACAATCTCTTTTTAAATGATCTTTTCAACATACTATAGATCTAGTTGATAATGTCAAGCCTATTTGGCAAAAATAGTGACCAGTAGATCTCAAGATTGAGCCCCTAATGAGAAATGAGCGGTCTAAATTAATTGAGGTAAATATTATTTTCCCTATTAAGCACTCCTCTTGAGTGGCAAACATTGTCCCTGGTAGGAAAAGGTATCGAGGGATTAGACCATGTGTAGATTTTAGGGATCTTAACCAAGCTACCCTTAAAGATCACCATCTTCTTCCTTCTATGGAAGAAATATTGTCCAAAATTAGTGGTTCAAAGAGATTCTCATTCTTGGATGGATTCTTAGGTTATAATTAGGTGTTAGTGAAAGAAGTTGATAGATATAAAACTGCTTTCACTACCAAATGTGGCACTTGTGCCTATAGTAAAATGCCTTCTAGACTAACAAATTTAGGTGCCACATTTGAAAAGGAAATAGAGATGGCCTTCAAAAATATTATTGAAAGGTTTGTATTGGTCTAACTTGATAATATCACAATATATTCAAAAGATGTAGTAGAGCATTTTGGTCATCTCAGACAAGTGTTTATAAGATGTAGAGAGTATAGAGTGTTTTTGAATCCAAGGAAATGTGTATTTTCCACTAATCAAAGGAAATTATTATGACATATTTAATCAAAGGATGGTCTAACTATTGATCTAGAGATAACAAAGGCAATACTTGCCCTTTCTCTTCCTAGTCACAAGAAAGGTCTGCAAATTTTTCTTGGTAGGATAAATTTTGTGAGAAGATTTATTCCTAATCTAGCTACCATGGTGAAACCTCTTACAACTATGCTAAAAAATAATATGGTCTTCTCATGGACCAAGGAAGGGAAAGAAAGTTCTAAGGAGATTAAAGTAGCCATAGCTTTAGCTTCTACTCTCATTAATCCAAATTTTGATAAAGATTTCATTCTTTACACATTAGGAGGGGAGTCAAGAATTTATGCTATTTTCACTCAATTAAATGATAAAAATGAAGTGCAGCCTATTTCTTTCTTTAGTAAATGGCTAAAAGAATATGAAAATAAGTACAACTATGTGGAAAAGAAAGCCCTTCTGGTCATAAGAGCCTTAAATAAATTTAGACACCTATTTTCTCATAAAAAAATCTATTTGTTGGTCCCTCATGCTAGTGTTAAGGAATTTCTTTTGAGAAAAGACATCAGTGAGGAAAGGGCAGGTTGGATCACTAAGTGTTGATATATGATTGAAAAGATCATTTGAGTAGAAAGATTGTTAAAGAAGTGTTTCAATCATTATTTTGTCACTGATGTCAAACTTGCTACATGTTGGTAAGATAATTGCTTATATGTTTCATGCACTATCACTTAGTTGATCAATAAGGAAGATTTGATCAACAAGATATAACAAAAGTACCTAGAGAAAAGGTTGAGTTATGATTATTTATTGAAATTCAAGAATTAGTTAAGACAGTGACAACATAATGTGTTGATGATCTACTTGAGGTTACAAAATGACTTGCTACACATAGAAAGTTCAAAAAAATAAGGTTGAACAAAGTTCATTTGCCAAGCTTGAACAAGTTGATAGAAGGTGTCGAGCAAAGTTACAACAAGTTGAGAAAAAAGTCAGTTGGTGCTGAGTGAAAGAAAATTCTAGTAGATGCCAAGTAAGTTAGTTGGTGCCGAGTAATTTTTAATTGATGTTGAGTACTAGTAAAATCTAGTTAATGTTGAGTGATTTTATAGTAGATTTTGAGTAACACAGTATGTGCCAAGCATTAGTAAATTGATAATGTTGAGTTGTATTATGAAAATGATCAAATATTCTCCAATTAAAAGCTAACAAGTTTTTTTTTTTGGAACTTGTGAATCAGGAGGAAGATAAGATTGATGAGCTAGAGGCATAGAATCTTATGTAAATCATTTTGGAGGAGAATTCAAATGGATTCTAGGAGTAGTTTCTAAAAAAGACAAGATATGGGGTAGATACATTGTGACCTACCTAATCCATCAAAAACTCTAATTTTAATGATGGATAATGAGTGGGAAAAGTGTTTTAATTTCCTATATATAGGGATGTTTGGTCATGAAGCAAAGAGGTTAGAGATTTTTGGATGCAAAAATATGACAAGGAGAATGTAAAGGGTTCGCTTCATCAAGTGACCCAAATGAAGTCTGCAATGGCATACTAAGCAAGAAAGCTTAAAGAGGATGAATGCTTGAAGGGTGAACAAGCTATCAGAGCTACAAATATTGGAAGCCAAGTAGAGTTGAGGACTGACTAGTGATCTATAATCTGCAAGTAAGGTTGTAAATTGTATTAGATCAAAGCTCTATTGTTACTTTCTAATATTTGTATTAGCATAGGGTAAATTGGTGCAGGAGCATCTATTCTTTAGATGTTTCATGGATAAAATCATATTTTAAATTTTCTTTAATATGGTTTTAATTTTATTTAAGGAAATAAATACGATTTGGAGTTCATTTAATTTATTTTGTAAGGCTATAAAAGCCATTAAAATCATAGTGATCTATGAGGTCCTGAAAAAAGTTAAGTATGGTAAAACCTCTCAAATATATCAAAATAGAGTGGAAATAGTTTAATTGGAGTCTTAAATTCATATTTATCATATTTGAAGGGTTTAGGAAAAGTTTTAAGTCATTTGGATAATTATTGTAAAAGTTGTTCAAAAGTTGCCAAAATTGTAATGACAACTTTTACAACTTGGTGACAACTTTTTAAAAGTTGGTTTAAAGATGTTAATGGGTAGTTTTAGGTTGGTTAGAGAGTTTAATGTGATTCCAAATTATATATATTTGGTCTCCAAAACATGAAATTGTAAGTTGGAGAATTTGGAGGAAGAATTTGGAATGGAAGAAAATTCATTTTGATGTTGTATATTTAATTTTTTAGTTATTTTTTCCTACAATTTCTTTGATATTTTGTTGGATGCGAACTCATTTTGAATGATACAGATCTGAAACTTATATTTTTGGAAAGGTGTATGAGTTACTTCTATTTATTTTGGGTTTGGATGATTTTTAATGTTTGGAAGAAGTTATGGCCATTTTAGTGAAGACTGGTCAGATCTATCATAATATGGATAGTTTTGAGGAAATTACAATAACTTTTATTTCCTTTCTTGGATTTGGCTATAACTTGGAGATAATATTTTTCATTTACTATTATTGAGTCTCAAAAAAGGATTGGTTTCATTCTTTCATTTATGGAAGTTATTAATGATTGATTAAGGGTTTCAAATTCTGCCCTAGTTGAGAAATTATTCTTAAAAGATGCAACATTCTTGCATTCATTTGACTAGTTGGAAAAGATTATAAATGTGAATCCATACATATAATTTTAAAGTTTTGTGGAAGGCCCATATAGCACACTTCTATTATTCTCTCTGCATCAAGTGGTATTAGAGCCCAAAAGGTCTAGGCAAAAGGTATTTTGTGGTTGTTTGTTTGTCTTTTATAGGTTGAAGAGAGGGAACCTGGATACTAAGAGACTAGGCCAAGAGAGAAAAGAGAAGAAAGGCCTAAGGAAAGGTATCAAAGACAAGAGGAAGAAGGTAAAAGAGACTTTCTTGAAAATCAATTTTTTTATGAAATTTATGCATGGTAATTTTTAGGGTATGGATTCACAAAAGAAGAAGGAAGGAAGAAAGAAAAGACAAGAGAAGATAGAAAGATTGGAAAAAGAAGAAATCATACAAAGAAGTTGGAGGCACTTCTTAAAATCCTAGAGTAGTGAATTGAAAATGGTGAGGGAAATGAAGAGTTTAAATTTGTAGAGGTTCAATAAGTTGAAAAAGATATGGAAAAAGAGAACAAACTTAAGGAAGATCAAAGAGAAACAAGTATAGAAGAAACAAAAGAGGAAGAGTTGATTGAATCTAATGTGGAAGTTGAACCAATTGAAGACTCCATGAAGATGTACATTGCTGAAAATGATTATGTTGTAGAATTTTCAGATATAAAGGATAATAATGAATAAATATTAGAGAGTGATTAGATTTATGATGAGGATGATGGTAAAAGGGAAGAGTTGTCAAGAATATTGGAGAAGAAAGATGCAAATTTTGTGATTGATTTTGATACTAATCAATTAATTTTTGCCCATGATTTTTTTGTTATATTCATTTTAATGTAGGTGATGAATTAATCTAACTAGAGAGGACATACATTTATTCTTAACAGGTTCATATTCTCAAGAAAAAGGATTGAAAGACCAAAAGTGAAGATGAAGAGATCTTTGAAATCCCATTTCCAAGAGGACTTGGAAAATTTTCAAAGTTGGGGAGTATGGTGTAGGAGCATCTATTCATTAGATGTTTCATGGATAAAATCATATTTTAAATTTTCTTTAATATGGTTTTAATGTTATGTAAGGAACTAAATACCATTTGGCTTTTATTCAAATTATTTTGTAAGGTTATAAAAACCATTAAAATCATAGTGATCTATGAGGTCCTAAAAAAAGTTAAGTATGGTAAAAAAACTCATATATATCAAAATAGAGTGGAAATAGTTTAATTGGAGTCTTAAATTCATATTTATCATATTTAAAGGGTTTAGGAAAAGTTTGAAGTCATTTGGATAATTATTGTAAAAGTTGTTCAAAAGTTGTCAAAATTGTAATGACAACTTTTACAACTTGGTGACAATTTTTTAAAAGTTGTTTTAAAGATGTTAATGGGTAGTTGTAGGTTGGTTGGAGAGTTTAATGTGATTTCAAGTTATATATATTTGGTCTCCAAAACATGAAATTGTAAGTTGGAGAAGGAAGGATTTGGAATGGACAAAAATTCATTTTGATGTTGTCTATTTAAGTTTTCTGGTTATTTTTTCCTGCAATTTCTCTGATGTTTTGTTTGATGCAAACTCATTTTGAATGATAAATATCTGAAACTTATGTTTTTGGAAATTTATATGAGTTATAATTTATTTGGTTTTGGTTTGGATGATTTTTAATATTTTTGGAAGAATTCATGGCCATTTTAGTGAAGACTAGTCAGATCTGTCATAATATGAATAGTTTTGAGGAAATTACAATAATTTTTATTTCCTTTCTTGGATTTGGCTATAACTTGGAGATAATATTTGTAACTCACTGTTATTGAGTCTCAAAAAAAGGATTGGTTTCATTCTTTCATTTATGAAATTTATTAATGACTGATTAAAGGTTTTAAATTTTGCCCTAGTTGAGAAATTGTTCTTAAAAGATGCAACATTCTTGCATTCATTTGACTAGGTGGAAAAGATTATAAATGTGAATCCATACATATAATTTTAAAGTTTTGTGGAAGGCCCATATAGCACACTTTTTTTGTCATCTCTACATCATAAATCCTTTGGAGTAAGGTTCACTTAATAGTCATTGATAAATCCTTTAACACAATGGCATTCCAAGTGAATGGCCTAAAGTCCCCTAACAAAGCTCACTTTTAATAGGGTGGTTGAAATCCCTTAATTGGGTCACATTTATCAGTGTGTGTTGTAACCTTTAAAAAGTTTGGTCTTTAATAGGGCATCATTTCAGAAGAGTGAAAAAGGAGTAGCATGTTACTGGTGGTTTTTCCCAAATTGGGTTTTCACATTAAATCATTGTGTCAAATGTGCTACACTTTAGAAGAGTGAAAAAGGAGTAGCATGTTACTAGTGGTTTTTTCCAAATTGAATTTCCAAATTAAATCATTGTGTCAAATATGCTAATGGATATGTTGTGTTTTATGCTTTACATTTTTGCATGTTGATTTAACAGTAACATATCAATTTTAGGTAACACACAATGAATGCATGCATGGTTGACAATGTTTTATGGATTCATTGAATTGTGAAATGTTTGATTTGTACATTTGGACCTTGAATAACTAATTCACCCACCTCCCCCCCCCACCCCCTCTTAGTTATTGTAAAAGATTTTCTAACACTAAGGTTAAAAGAAGATAGTATAGACTGTATTCCATCCCCTATGCTATAGTTGATGGTGTTTTATTTAGAAGAGACTTCAATGGAGCTTTCCTAAGATGTATTGACACAAATCAAGTAGAAAAAATGATTAAGGAGCTTCAAGATGGTCTTGATGGTACCCACTTTTCAACAAGAACCACTCCAATGAAGATCATGAGAGATGGTTACTATTGGCCATCCTTGTTCCATGACCACCATAGACATGTAAGGAAGTGTGAAAAGTGTGTTTTCTTCTAAGGTAAATAGAGACTTGTAGCCCTTCCACTTCACCCCATCTAGGTTGATCAGCCTTTTTCCCAGTGGGGATTAGATTTTATTGGTCCTATTAATCCACCTTCTAGCTCTAGTCATAGGTGGATTTTCGCTGCAACAAATTATTTTATGAGGTGGATATAGGCAATAGCCTAGAATCATTCTACAAAAGCTTCAATTATGGAATTCCTAAGTGGAATTATCACAAAATTTGGTGCTCCTTCCACCATAATATTAGACAATGCAAAATCATTTATAGGATCTCAGATTTGTGCATGGGCAATCAACTATGTCATTTAATTTAGCAAATCTTCTAATTACTACCCTCAAGGTAATGGTTTGATTGAGTCATCCAATAAAAATCTAATTAGAATCGTCAAGAGGACTATTGAAGATAACCAAAGGTTTTGGCACCAGAATTTGAAAATAGCACTTTGGGCTGATAGGATAACACCCAAGAGAGCCATAGGAAATTCTCCTTTCATGTTAGTATATGGTAGGGAAGCTAGACTTCCTATCTCATTAGAGTTTCCTACTCTTGAATTGGTTCATCAGTTAGAACTAATTGAAAATGATGCTATGTCTATATGAATGGCAGGACTGATGGAGCTGGAAGAGAAAAGAGGTTAAGCCATACAAACCTTAGAGGGTAAAAGCAAAAATCTATGTCACCTTTTATAAAAAAATGAGATATCGGAATGCAATAGTTCAACATTAATTACAAAAAAATGATATTTGTGTTTAGAATATGAAGACAATGTAAACTAATGAAATGCATAGAATTAGATGAATTTTATGCCTATAATTTTTATAATTTTTTTGAGTAAAAATTTATTCATGTTATTTTATATTGAAGTCCCTTTTTTAACTATAAAAAATATAGGGTATAGTTCCCGTAAAATGAGTATATGCAAATCATCTATTTTTGTTCTAACTTGAAAATATCTTATAGATGACATGTATAGCTAGGGAACAAAAAAGAAATAATTATTTTTTATGTATATTTTCTTTGTTATAAGTGCTCAAGTTTGACCTTATAAAAATCCAATAGTTTTTTCCTCCCATCAAAACTTCCTTATCAAATCTATACCTTCTTAAAAAGATTTACATATTCATGAAGAGGATTCTCTCCTCTAGAGATAAATATGATTTTTTAATTTTTTGATTTACTATTTTTTTTCCTCTTTTGAGGGAGCATCTTTTAAAATGTTGAAATATTGACTTATAATATTTTGAGATTATAACATATTATAACTAATCAAAACACTCAAAAATTTATATGATGATGATATTTTATCTGAGATCAACAAAAGGGTATTTTTAGTTTTTGAAAAAAATTAGTTTTGATAGAGAAATGAGATTTGACCAAAACAGGTTTTGGTATCCTAAACAGTGACACAAATATGTGCTTTTACCCTAGAAATACATCAAAAGTAGATGAAGAAGAGCTTTGATAAGAAAGCTAAGGTTAGAAATTTTAGGGAAGGCAATCTTGTGCTGAAGTGGGATGTAGAAAGAGGAAAAGTACGGAGGCACTCAAAGTTTGATGCCTTATGGATTGGTCCCTATGTAATCATTAGTTGCGAGCAAGCCAATGCTTTTCAGTTGAGTAGGCCTAATGGTGAAATCCTACCTATTCTAGTAAATGGAATATATATCAAGCCTTGTTTCAGACAAAAAAAAATGTTCATGTACATAGTTAGAGTTAGTTTGCTTCTATTCTTTCATATTTTCCAAGAAGTGCACAGGCACATGTTTTGATTTGTAGCAAAGAGTTTTGGTTCCAATTTTTTGCAAGTTGTAGAGGTGAATTGCATGTTTTGTAGCTTAGAATGTGGTAGAAGTAATAAATTTGATGATTTTCATGGTTTCAGAGACTCCATAGCCCAATGGATCTTTTGATGGTCATTATTCATATGATAGGCTTACATCCCCTCTGAGTCGCTAGAAATGTTAGCCAAAATGCCCTACTACCAAAAAATCAAATTCAAATATAATCCTTTTAAATAGTCACCTAGGTTTTTCTATGAAATAATTTAAACATTGGTTATATTTATTATTCATATTTTTTCTTAGAAAGTTTTAAGTCATGACCATGTGATATGTATCATTGCAGAGTATATTGGCTTAACTAGGGTCAAGAGGGCAAAGGCATGCTTTGCTTTGTTTCACCTATTTGCATAGGTATATTAATGTACTATGGTTTAATTCATGATAGTGTGGAAAGAGAAAATCTTCAATACTTCAGAGGCATATTTTGCACCATTATATATTTTAGATCTATAGCCACTACATGATCATAGTAGGTTAAGAAGTGGCTAAGGTTTGAGTTGTGATTGAGTGACTCCCCTTCTTTTGCTTGGTCACAAGGATTAGAAGGGAACCTCGAGTTAAGGTGGCAAAGCTACTAATGCAGTTAGACCTTAGCCTTAATAAATTCATGATGGTTAATAAAGAATGCTAAGAGTGGGTTGTGAAGCAGTGATAACCAATGGGTCACTATTTCACAACCAGAAACTATTATTTAAGGAAGGGTGGTGGCAAGGTTGCAATCATAGGCAGTCAAATGTAGGGCACAAGGTTGAATTATTGATAGAGTCATAGAATGGTAGGAAATGTTTGGTCCATGTGACAAGGCTTGATGGTTAATTCTAGTTGACCAAATAATAAGGCTAAATTTGGAAAAAATAATGATAGAAGAAGTAGTTCCTCGATGAGGAATCCAATCTTTTTGATCTCCTACAACCACTTTCATTGCTCCCTAGATCTCTTAAATAAAAAGAGTTATTCTATCACTATCGGTTGATCCATCCTTTTAGTAAAAAGTTAATGATTGTCATTCCTGGCCTCTTAAAGCTTCATTTGGTGAGGAAGTGATCTTCTCATGTATGGATTCACATTGTGATTAGATATTTCCATTTTTTGTAGTGATTATTCTCTATAGATTTGATTGTAGTGGTTGAATTTTGTCTTACTATGGAAGTTATATAAGTTATGCTTGCACTATAAAAGAAAATGTTGTACTCTTTCCTAGCATTGGATCTTCTTTGTTTCTCTAGTATTGCTTAGCATGCTACTATAAATTTCCTCTTTTCCTCTAAGTTATATGACATCCTATCTTATCTCTTCAGCCACTGATGTACTATGTAAGATTTGTCTACCTCTCTTTGGTGTATTATGAATACCTATAATCTACATTTTTGTATCATTGTTGGCCTATGAATGATAAGAAGTGAAGGATTTTTTCATTGTGCCACTCATGTGGTTGTTTGATCTCTATGTAGTTAATCTAATGCCCCACCCAGAGATCCTTGGAAACAAGGATGAAATTCAAGCTAGAATTTATTTTTTAACAATTATGAATGCACATGACAACATCATACAGGGATCACAATGATCACAATGGAAGACTTCACCACAATCTTAACAACCAAAAAATCTCTGAACGCCACTTCCAAACCAACACAAGAAAACAAAAGCCAATAGTGACCATGCACATGATGAGGGCTCAAAGAGATGACCACTCATCAACAAAACACCAAATTGGGGTAGAATGCAGAATCCTAAAATTTGGCTAAGCTTGAAATCCTGAAGCCCTGAAAATTGGCTAAGTCTGGATTTCTGAAGCCCTCAAATTTCATAGAATCTTTATCTCATCTCTGAGAGGTCTAAAACCTATCTTAAAAGATTCATTGCATATATTAAAATATATCTTAAGTATAAGGAATCTTATACTTAAATGATATATTTTAAACCCCTTAAGAATTTTTTTTTAAACTAGGAAGGTGTAAAATCCAAAAGGGTGTCCAAAACCAAATTCCAAACTTTGATCTGACAAGCCTAGATAGCCCCTATTTCTCACGTGAGAAAGTACACTGGTCTCAAGTTTTGTGCAAGACCTTGCAACACTGTGCACAAGAAAGTGCATGGCTTCACACGAGGACTTGCATTCTCGTGCGAGGACTCTCTGCACACCACACGAGGACTTGCATTCTCATGCAAGGACTCTCTATGCATCATGTGAGGACTTGCATAGTCTTGCCTGAGGACATGCATTTCCACGCAAGAAAAAAAATTAGCATGACAACATTATGCAAAAAAAAAGCATAAAAACATGAAAACCTCCACACCGAGGAGTACAAGATCCACGTAAATCAAGGAATGAACACTCGAAAGCATAAAAAAAAAAAAAGAGGAACATCTACTATCTAAAACATAGTAGTTATGAACATATTGAAATAAACATCATAGTGAACAAAAGCAACATCATAAATCACAGAAATACCAGAACAACTAGACAAAACAACCAAACTAAGTATGTGGTTCCTCCCAACTATCAATAGCATCATAAGACCATCATGGATCCTAGCCATCCCTCATGCATAACATCCCAAGCCATTGACCAAATCATCAATACTATTGTAATAGGGACATCACTACTAAAACATGCAACAAAATAAGCATAAGGAATCTAACATGCTAGTAGAAAATCATAAGATAATCCTACAATTGATAACATCACCTATCACATGCTAAACATCAATAAGCAATAGATATGCTACTACAAAAATTCACATCATCTAATAATATGCTAAACATCATAATATGGGAATGCATCAAATAAAATAACATCATCTAAACATGATATCCAAACATTCCAATGAAAGCATAAATCACAAGAAAGCATACTCTGGAACCTAAAGCATCAAGTGAAAACATCCAGAAATAGTCACACTAGGACAAGACCATCTTTGTACACCAGTCCCTAGTAGCAGTATAGGTAGCTATGCCTCACAACTATGTGGCACCCATAGGTCCACACCTATCATGCTGATGAAGATAATGATCCAACCACAAAACACACAAAACAACATCCATGGCTAACACTCACACTAGAAAGTATGATGGCTGAAACCAAGAACCTAAGACAATGCAAGGAGTACAGGTCCTGGTCAGACAATCAATAGGCTACTAAGTAGGGGCTGACATCATGGAGAGTCACTTGGCATCCAAAAGCCCAAGCTTAGATCACGTGTGGAAACACTCTCAAGGGACTCCCTTGGAACCATCACACGAATGTGGATCTTTTCATTATCTTAAATTTTATTAACACTCATGAATTTTAATTTAGTTATCACTTAAAACTTCCTATCCTCCATCAACCTCTAGCAACATAAATGCCAAGCTATGAGATAGAATCCCCCTCCATATGCTACCTTACCCTACCCATGCTCATCCTATGATAAGTGCTCACGAGCATGCATAATCCCATCCCAACCCCAATGATCATAACTTCTGGAAGTACCACGGAAGATCAAGCCTTGCAAGTCACCCAAAAAATGTATGTGCACGTACTCATGTGTGGTGCACCACCATCATGAAGATCATAACACAAAGACAGGATGAGAACACAATGCAAAAAAAAACACCCAACTGAAAGAAACACGGGAAGGATGGATTCTACATGAATCCCAAAGCTTATAAAACCATACCTCATGAAATCACTCAACCAGCCTCCATCTAGGAGTATGGATTCTACATGAATCCCAATGATGCAACAAGACCAAACATCATGAACTCACTCAATCGGCCTCAATCCAAGAGCATAGATTTTACACGAATCTTAGTGTCCATGAAACAATAAAATATATCCAAAAGAAACCATAAAACTAGGTATAAAATCACCCAACCAACAAAAGAGTCAGAAGTATGGATGTGACATGCACCCCAATGCAACATAAAAGTGAAATAGTGGTCTGGTTGATATCCAAATGGATCATCAAGGTCCACGACCCACATTGTGACAAGAAAACTTGAGAAAATAGGGCAGCATGCAAAATGAGGTAAAAACTCCAAAATTTTGGAAAATTTCAAAACTAAAACCCAGTTGGCCTTTGGGCACAAAAACCCAAAAAATCCAAAAATAAATGGAATTGGACACCGTATGCAAAAATGTCCAGCATAACAATGCACAATCCCAAACCCTCCTCCTGAAAAATAGGGAAATGTTCATACCCGCCCAACCGGGTAGAACCAGCATACAAAAATAGAGGGGAACACTAGTTCTCAGCCTCAAAACAAATGGCTACCAAAAATAGAAGTAGAAACATTGCAAAAATAATAAAATGGGAAAGCCCTACCTCATAGCCAAAAGGGAAAAATGGGAATCTAAACCAGAAAATAAAACGACTACAGAAATGGCCGAAAATCACCTCAATCCAAGGTTTCCCAGAGGTGGATCCAACGAGCTCAACCTCGCAACGATCCCTCGCCCGTAGCTCCCATAATTAAAAAAAAATCAATCCTTATGAAGAGGATTTTGGGTTTTACTCTCCAACTTTCTAATTCAAAAGTGAGAAGTGAGGAATTAAATTCCTCTTTCAATACTTATTCACTTTTTGAGTGAATAATCGATTAGGGCAAATAACCAACCAACCTAGTTAAACCCCAAATTGACCCAAACGAAAATAGGCTATTCCAATAAATAGAAATTCATCTATGGAAAACCTACCAAAAATTAATATAAATCAATTAAAAAGCCCAAAAACTCAAAAACACATAAATCTCCTTAATAACTTTCACGACAATGCAAACCCCTAAATGCACATACAGGCTTACTGGTCTAATCACATAATGAAAATGAGTTTGGATTTAATAATCACCGAAAGGTTTAAATTAAAAAATTAAAATAAGGATACATTGACCATACAAGGATGACATTGGTAAAATATGAAAGGTTGAACCACTAACTCCATGTGCCACTGTCAGGGATATAAATCATGCACACTAAACAACACAATCAAGTGCACTTGCATATAATAACATAGCTGAAGCAATAAATACATTAAATCACCTAATTTAACCATTTATTAATTTATATCAAAATAATCTATTTACATCACTACATTCACATAAAGCATAACAACTTAGGAATAAAGTAAATGACCATAGCATTAAATCCATCACACAACATAATCAGTGATATGTCCAAATACTGAATAACCAGATATCATCATAAAACACACTGTCATCTCAAAATGGCATCATCATGCAATATGATTAACTGAACAACATAGTAGTTTAATATCTATGATACTTAAATCAAGGTATAACATCTAACCTCTTTTGATTTGGCATCTTCCCTTTTGGGTCTTGAAGTATCTTTTCCAAGAAATCTCCTTGTTCCCTCCTCAAGGTTGCCATGATCTTCCATATCATGGTATGCTGTGAATGGGGCAATTAGAGCATAAGTTCTTGATCAAGTCTTTCATTTGTTTTTTGCTTGTGGGTTACCCAGTGTCGGTTTCGCACTGCTTCCTCTAGGATTCATGTGTGATGCTGGGGCAACCCTTGCGTGTTTGTTTTGAGTCATTTTGTTAGTCCTCTGGACAGTTGGTGAACATGCCTTGATGTTCTTGGTAACCTTGGCAATTAACCAACAGTCCTATAGCAAATCTAGTGCTCAACTAGATGGTGGTACTTCTGTTTGAAGTATCCCCCCACTCAAATAGCTTCAATGGTTTTCCTTCATCTCCATTATCCCCCATCTATATCTAGCATCCGTCTCTCCTATCCCAGCTTGTGCATCAGTACCTCTTTGAATCGCTCCTCACGCTTAGCTTTAGGGATCCACAATCCTAGTCTTAGGGATCCACCAATCAAATCAATCCACCAAGCCTCATCTTTCGAGATCCACAATCCTAGTCCTAGGGATCTCTGAAAACCCATCTTCCGCCAATCTGACTCTTTGAAATCTTGTTGCGTTAGCTTTTTAATCCCCTCATCCATCTCTCCATCCTAGATTCCTTTTATAGTGCTCTACTCCTTCATCCTCCCCCCAATCCCAAAAGAGTCTTAAGCTTGTTTCCTCTTGTGCCCCTGATTTCCCTTTATCATTCTCCCATAGTGAGAGTTTGAGCTAATTCAGCCCCTTCTCTTAGGCCAACTTGTGTCTTAGCTCATCTCAATTTCTTGTAGTTTTCAAGAGGTCAAAGAGCCTCATTTCTCTCCCCGCTGCCTTCTTGAGGGGGCATCATCTAAGTCTAGTCTCTCCTCTTCTTATCCGAGACTAGGGCAACCTTGTTGCTAAAATATCTTCCTCGTGTTGTCTTCATTCAAACTTCTTTGAAATAGTGTTGTCTCAACACTATGTCAAAGAGGGGAAAAATGTAGACACCTAAATTTGATTACATTGCTTTGGTAATCCTATTTAGTTATCTCTAAAGGCATCATTAATTAAATTCCTATTTAATTAATCCTTTGCCATCCCCTAGTTGATTAATTTAATTAATCATCTATAGTCCTAATTGATAAATCAAATAACCTATTATTTATCAATTAAATCCTATTCTTCTATCTAAATCCAAAATCCCCATTTATTAAATAAACCTATTTGATAAATAAAACCCTCAAATCTAATAACCCCTAACCTATCCTAAATCCCCTTTTTAGCCTAATCCACCCCATCCACCCATACTAACCAAGATTAGCCACTAACTCACCCACCCTCATGAATGCCATCCACTTGCAAATCTCTAACATCCCTAATCTAATCCTAAACCCAAGCCTAATCCACCCCCTAATGTTGTCACATTCCCTAAAAAAGCTTAAGACTTTCTTAAGCCAAGGAAAGTCAACAATCTCAACTCCCTCCAAAATATCCCAACCACCCAACAATGAATGCTCTTACAAAAGCCATAAAGACTCTTACAAGCTCTTACAAGCCATAATGAAGGGTCTTTATGAAGATGTTATCCTTTGAGCCTCCTTTGTTGACTCATCCTTCCCCTTTTCTCCATCCACTCACCTTGTGACATGTGTCACTCCCTAATTGGTGCTAAACAAGCACAATTCATGTGCTCCCTTTTGAGTGCATCCTAGCCCTCCTTAAGCTTTCATCTTTCCTTCCATCTTAGCCCTCCATCCCTCAAGCCCTTAGCCCATAAATTGGATCCCCTCCCAAGCCTTTTCAATCACAATCCATTAAGTAAAGTTATAATGCCATTTTGAAGCCAAATCCATACTTTTGCATGCATCCACACCAAAAATCTCAAAAATCTCCATTGAAGCTAGTTTGAAGCTTGAGCATACATCCCAAATCCTATCAAATAGACTCATCCCTAAATCAAGTGACTATCCTCATTGGGAGAGCCATTCCATGGCTCATATTCTCATTTGAGGGTTTCACTTTGTCTCTCATATATGTTATGTCTTTTATGCTAGTTAATGCTTTGTTTTCTTAATAGATTAGAATTACTTGCTAACATATTTCTCATATACATTTTGGCATGCCCGGTGGGACCCTACTATGGGTCATTTAATCATCCATTTTCATCTATATGTTGTTTTTTCTAACAATCTAATGTTTCTTTTCATTTGAGTGTGTGGTAGGGTGTTTTGCTTATTTTTGCAGGTTAAAGAATGCACTTAGGAAGAAGAAATACCATCTAAAAATCCAAAAATAGCAAAAAATTAAAAAATTTCTAGAAAAAATTTGTGTTTTTCAGCTTTTTTCGCATAGTGTCATCTCCGCAGTTTAGCGTCTGCGCCTGCAAACTGTTGTCTTCACCGGCTACTTTGTCGTCTGTGCAACCAAATCGACGTCTCTGTAGTTTAGTGTCTCTGCCTAGTTTTATATTGTTGGCTCTGCCACTAGACTGTCATCTGTGCATCCTCAACTTTAGTCTCCTCAGATCCGCGTCTCCGCTAGCTACTCTGTCATCTCTGCAACCTGTTCTGTCGTCTCTGCCACCGCCAACCCAAAGCTGTGTCTGTGCAAATCGGCGTCTCCGCTTGTCACCTATTTTCTGCGCTGCAAATCTGACCTGTCATCTCCACTCTGTTGTCTGTGAATACTAGCATCTCTGCATTTCAGCATCTTTGTAATCTGGTGTCTCCGCTTGATAGACTATCATCTCTGCCTGTTTATGTTGCATTTCTGTTTTAAAATCTTTATTTCCGCACTTTGTAGTTTTAAATTTTTTTTTAAAAAAGTATAAATCAAAATTTTACTTTTAGTGGTTCCGTAGGATTTAGACCATTTTAAGCATTTTTACGCATAGTAAAAATAGCAAAAAAAGTTGATTTTATTTTTCCCATAGTTAAGCTTCAAATTTTAAGATTTTTGGGATTACTAATCAACTTGATTTTCTTTTGTAGCTATTGCAGGTTGGAGCATCCTACTAACCTAATCATGTTTTTTGCAAGTTTTTTTTAGAATGAACTTGCATGTTTAAACACATCTTTCATTGAATGAATGTTGCTCAAACACACTCTTGAAAGAAATGGATTAAAATCAACCTTTTATTGGAATGCATGCTTAAAACAATGAACACAATCTTGAATGCAAAAAATCAACTAACCATTGCAATATCTCACACTTCCAATTTGGGCTTAAAACACTCTAACACAATCTTGAATGCCTAACAATTAATGAACATTGCATGGTTTTGATGCATTCTCAATGACACTCACATTTCTTACGTTGACGAATTCTCGATTTCCATTATGTTGATGATGCTGTCAAGTTGGAATGAACATTACATGCCATAATCACGAGTGTCTTCACTCATAGCTTACAAAATCTAAATCATCAATTGGAAAAGAACTCTACTTTTTAGCCCAAGTTCATCTGAATCTTCTCTCCCCTTGTTGCCTTTGCAGGCCATCTTGGGTGCATAAGACTAGGATCCAAAACCCTGTTTTTAGTTTTAGGAGGCCTTCTTGGGGATTTCATCGCCCCTTGGGATGACCTCAACTCCAGCATTTCGGTAGAGTATAAAAATTGGGAGGTGAATCGAAAGACACCTCTCTTGGGATCAAGATTTTGTCACTCGAGCTAAGCCTCAAGGAACTTTATACCCTTGAGAAGTGAAAGAGGAGAAGTGGGTTACTACTCCTCTCGGCTGTGTGACATCTTTTTGATTTCATCCACAGATATGGGCCTCACGTACCTTGCGTATATCGAGGACTCCCTAGCTAAACCAAATTTCATCCTTGTAGAAATCTTCCTAGGATGTTGGTGTGTTTGATGTGCTTGCTCCAAAATTTTGTCTGCTTGTTTGTTCATAGCCTTTGAATGAATGTTTGCCAACTTTGGTCAAAATCCCAAAAAAGCAAAAATCTCCCAGCTCAAGGCATACTTAGCGTAGTCACTGCCTCATCAGAAGATCATCCAAGCTCCCTTAGTTCTTTGCCTTAGAACAATATCAAATCCAAAGTCTCTCCAAATCATCCCCCTAGCTAGCTAGCAACCCAATACAAAATCACACCCAAGCCTTTAAAGAGTTGTTGTCACTCTGCTAGAATTTGCTATCCAATCAATTTGACCAATCCACTAGCCTCACCAAGGTTATCCCTTTGATAGAGCTTTGTCTAGGGTAATCTAGCTTTGTCACTTGTTATCCCTCATCACTTTGAGCTAAAGGTTGGAATCCACAAGTGGTCAATCTCTTGTCATGCCCATAAGATCATTAGTCTATCCTCAAGTTGACACAATCTCCACCAATCCAGCACATAGGAAAGCAAAACTCTCACTTTTTGACAGCATGCCCTTGAAGTCTTCCATCCATAGGAAAGCCAAAAATCTCTAGCCAATCCTTCTTAGGTCTGTCATATAGCTTTGACTCTCCTTAGGAAATCTTTCATTAGCCAATCAAAAATTTGAGCTTAATCCAAATCCAACCATGGGCTTCTGTGTTCATCCATATGCAAGACTCCATCCCCATCAAACTCATCGTCAAAGCATGAAGTACCAATCCTATCATGATGTGTTTGGTCGTATTGCCCTTACTCCCGCCACCTCCTATTCCAATGATGATGAAAATCTTGTTGACTATGAAGGGTATCTTGAGAGCCTTAGAAACATTCCACCAACCATCCCCCAAAATCCAAGAGTTATTCCAAACTATCTAGTCATGCCATCTGATATCCCAGCTTCTTCTCCATCACCCAATCAACCAAGCTTCCAATCTTCCACCCCCATCACACTAGCTATTCCTGTCAATTCACCTTCGCCTTCGACACACAAGTCTCCAAGGAATCTCTCAGAAAAAATACAAGAAAAATAGCCTCCAGCAGTCGATAAGCCATGTCATCCAATCCAACCATGTGAAGTAGTCAGTAATGAAGCTTCCCCATCCATAATGTCGTCTCCATCTCCCATAGCTATCATCCCCATACCATCCATCAAATTGCTTAAAATCCTTTCACTTCTCACAAACATCAAGATCCCACCACCTGTCAAATCCCTCCAAATCCTATCCACATCACCTCCAAGCATTTCCCAAATCTCCCATAATGACCCTTATGTATCCATCTTCTACTCACCCATCTCCACTACCAAATCTCTCATCTATCCATCTGTTGCCTTTGAAGAATCCATCCCTTCATCTCCTATTACACCATCCACTCCAATCCAATCCTATCAAGATCTTTCCCAAAAGCATGTTGACATCCCCCAAAGCATAAACAAAGATATCATCGTATCATGTCTTCCATCCATAGTGCAGTCACCAACCCCTCCATCTCCAAAACCTCAAGCCATACCTCCTTTACTGAAGGATATCTTTTCATCCCATCAGCTAAATCAAGATCCTATCCTACCATCTCCTCCACTCCATGCTTCCATCTTACCACCTATCCAAGCTACTCCACCATCTATAATCTACCCTCTTGGTTCACTTAAATTCATCCATGGTGGCCTCCTCTCAGCAGAAGAATTAAGAATAGTATCTCCCCATTGCAGTACATCTGATAAAACACTTCCACCACTTTCTGCAAACAAAAAGTATCCTCAGCTAGTTCAAATGCTCAATTGATGGCATTATCAAGGTCAAGGTTTAGGACCACAAGAGCAAGGAATTAGAAAGCCTATTATTGCACAAAAGAATCTAGGATGTCATGGTCTTGGATAAGTATCCAAAGGCTCAACCCCTAAAGGTGTTGGTACACCACACCCCCAAACCAAGCCTATCTCCAAACCCACCATGCCAGCCTCCCATCACTCCTTCAAGAAATCTTATGTCATCCCCCCTCCACCATCCTTGCAACCCAAAACAACCTACCATATCCCCCCTTCATCTGCTAAATCCATTTTGGGTCCCTATGTCCCAAAATCTACCATCCTCCATCCTCCTATCAACCATCATAAAAATATTATTCCATCCATTCCTACGCAAGATCAACAAAGGCACTTATCGAGGCACATCATCCATCATCATCCCCCTACACGCTCTCCCATATCCTCTCCATCTCACAAAGTTTCTCCTAACCATCTTCCCAAAGCTTACCACAACAATGTAAATGCCAATTTCAAAATGCATAAAGCTAAAAATCCACATCCTAGGCAATCATATGTCTATTCTAAAAGACATACTCCAAAAAGGAAAAATCCAATCAAAGAATGCAAAACAATGCAAAAGCCTATGAAAAGAAAATCCAAAACCATGTGGATCCCAAAGAAAAAAGTTGAAACCCAATGCATAATGGCATCCACCATTGCTAATCCCCCATCTAGTGCTTTGTGTCCCCCATCTCCTAACTCCATCTTGGGTGCCTATATCCCCAAGCGCGCTCCCAAAAATCCACCATCAAGCCAACATCTACTATCTATCCGCTATTGCTCTTTTCACACCTGTCCCAACATGTGCCAATTTTGATCCTACAAGCATCTCCATCTCATGCTCCTTTCCAACCTTTTCATCCCTCCATCCCCTACCATCAATCCCATCTAATCCAATCTATTGCATAAATCACACATCCAATGTACCAACAACTAGCAACAAAATTGAACATTCCAATAGCTAGTGAAAAATCCTAAGAAAAAAAGCCAAAAATAGCTGAAGAAAGCCAAAATCATTCCAGCTAAGTCCAAAGTCAAAAATTCAAAAAAAAATAAAAGAAAAAGAAAAAGAAAGCGTCCACTCGTGAAAACTTGGCAATTCAAGCACCTTGGACAAGTACCATGATGAAAACTTGGCAAACAAGCATCATGCATAATCCTGCCATCCCCAGCTTAGCCTATCACCATCATGCTTTTGGTCACATCTTGCCATCCAACTCCATCTTCCACTTTGTCCAACTATCCTTCATCCTCCAGCTTTTATCTATCACCATCCACTTATCTCCTGCAGCTTCAGCCAACCATCATACCTATCATCCATCTCCCTAGCCTTTAGCTTTTTCCATCCTAGCTTCAATCCTATCACATCCATCATACGACCTCCTTCCACATGTTCTCTTCCGATTGGGGGCACTATATTCCTTGGAGATCTTGTCTTGTCCATCCTCCCTTGTCATTGGTATCTAGCTCTAGGCTATCCTCATGCAAACCCAATGTCATCTCTTTATATCCATCATAATACTAGCTATCTACCATCCTATCCAGCCATCTCATCTTGCTCCTCTAGCTATCCTTGGTCACAAAATCTCTCATCATCATTGGGATGCATCCTCCCCAAATCCATATCTTCTACTATCACCCCATCCTTAGCTTTTGCATCTTGCACAGCATCGAACCATCCCGCTATCCTATCATCCTAAGCTTTTGCCTACTTGTAACTATCTTGGTCAGCCTCAGCTTGTAAATATCTTGGTCTGTCAGCTTGTACATCCTCTTTAGCTTAGTACCATTGTATCTATCCAGCGTTCGTGTTAGTTCCTCCTTGATCAGAATCTTGCACACATCACACAACCCTTGGTTAGCTATTCCAATGCATCCTTTAGCTAGATCTCCTATCACCAAAGTGTTATCCTTCTTAGTTCAACTTGCCAGATGCATCACTCATCTAGATCCATCAGTTTAGGTTCTCTCCGATAGATCCTTGTAGGATATAGCTTTCCTCATGTCTGATCTTGGTCTGTTAGTACCTCGTCCTACCCATCTCATTGGAAAATGGTTCTCTTTTGGATTTTTGCTTTCTTTTGATTTGGAATCTTCCCTTTTGGGTCTTGAAGTATCTTTTCCAAGAAATCTCCTTGTTCCCTCCTCAAGGTTGCCACGATCTTCCATATCATGGTATGTTGCGAATGGGGCAATTAGAGCGTAATGAGACAATGTTTTATGACCTCTTCATAATTGGGATGGAACATCAATCCAAGAGGTAGTTATGCATTACCCTTATCATGAATATAAATTAAGAGCCTCCATTATTTAATTATCTTCCAAATTTTCTCACAAAAATACAAGAAAACAAATGGATTTTTTCAATTGTCCTCTATTATATAGGCTAAGTCAACCCTGCCCAATTCTCTAGATGCTCACTTAGCTTTTTGAAAAATATAATATGTAGGTTGTGGTGAGATGTTGTGTTGACTTTTTATATGGGTCTTAGGAGAGATGGGAAATTAGGATGGGATGGGATGTATAGAGAGGCACATATCAAAGATGAATATGGATGAATCATATTGCCAGTATGAAATGAATATCCTCATTATGGTGTATACATGTGTAAGATAAGCATCACCATATACATTATTTCTTGGTGTTGAAAGAGTATGTGTATGTATCATTATCATTTAAGGAGGGGGATGTTGACCCATCTGAACACATTGGCATAATGTAGTATACTTGGTATAAGTGTGTCATTAATTTTAAACTGGTCAAAGACCACACACCATCTCATATGTGTTGGTAGACATATTCACCAATCCACAAAGGAGAATAAGACAATGAAAATGCTATCATAGGTAGTATGAGGAGTCATAATTATGACATGGCAAAAAAATTATGGAAATAATTCAAATTGGTTGGTTTTCTAACCAGAACAATGGAGTAGAGAAATGACAATTGAATTCTGATGAGATAGAGTAGACAGACTGCACTACATGTCTAGATCCTATGTCATAGGTGTCATGGGTTTCTTATGAACCACTCTAAAAATTTAACTCAATTTTTGAATTTACTAGTTTGAGTGAGATATTTTAATAGGCTTCAATACCCATAGATAAGAGGAGACTTCACTCATTCAAGTGTGTGGTTGAAAATGAAAAATTGAGAATACTGAGATTGAGAGATTGAGGACTAGAGAAGATACCAGAGACCAAAATAAGATAGAATATCACATGGAGAACATGGAGAAAGAAAAGAATAATGTTAAATGAAAGTTGCTAAGAAGAAGATTTAAAACAAAGAGTCATATCCAACCTGAAGCAGTAGTGTGAATTACAAACACGGGTGAGTAAAAAGGTGAAAAGCCAAGTAATGCAATAGATATCACCAAGTGTACCCATCTAATGGGAGGAGAACACAATATCTCAAGAGGTATACACTAGATATCTATCAAGCAAGGAAGTTCTATGTATTCTAGATCACATTTTGATTTCTTTCTAGCAATTGTAATTATCGTGTGATCTCTTAATCAATAATGCTTTAGCAACAAGAATATGTTAAATCCTCTAACTAGGTGCCTCTTGAAAGGAGTGCTAAATCCTATAACTAGGTAGCCTTAATAGGTTGTTTATAATCCTAATAGGTTACTAACATTCTTGACAGAATGTTATCCTAGATGGAACAAGTTGTAGCTCTTAACAAGATAACGTTTTATTTGTAGTAAAAGGTTAGTGAGTATAGTATTCCCATCATGGTTTTTATCCCCTAATTGAGGGTTTTCATGTACAAAATTTGTATGCCTATTGATGAATCATCTTGTGTGTGAGTTTATTTTCTTTTATCTTACTAATTAATATTTGTGTCGACAATCAAGTGGTTTCTAACTAATATATTTGGATCAATTGAAAAAAGTAACCAATTTTAGAGTCTAGATTGATTCACTCTACCCCCCCACCCCCCCCTCCAAGTACCAATTAGGACCAAAAATTCATATTAGATATTTGACCCTAATATTTCTAACCCTCACAGCTTGAGGGAAGATCAAACAAAAGCTATGAAGTACAAAAAGAAGCACTTAACATTATAGAAGACCTAAAGGAAAAGTTGAAAGAGTCTATAGCTAAAAGAAGGAAACTCGTAAAGAAACTCACTAAGAGCCATGAGATTATCAAGTAGATGGAAGAATAAAGTGGCTTAGATGGATCCAAAAAAAACCATCTCTAACCTCACATTTGATAATATAAAGTTGAGAAACTCAATTACAAAGATGAAAACAAAGCTAGAAGAAGCATCAAAAAGACTAAGTCAAGCACAAAAAGAGAAATGTGACGTCTCTTTGGCATTGGAAAAATTAGAAAAATCACTAAGAGAATATATGGAATTAAAGAGGGAGGAGAATGTCAAAAAAAAGGACAAGAATATTCAAATACTATCAATGGAACTAAAGATCACCAATAAAAGAAATGAGAAATTGAGAAGACATACTTTTGACAACATGTAAGAAGTTGAGAGCATCTAGTGAATAGTATATCTTCTACAAGTATTGTAACACATGTTATTGGTATGTTCACTCCTCTTGAGAATGAAAATTTTATACTTGTGAGAAAATGTTTGATGGGTATTGTTACTACTATAACAAGTATCGACACAAGGTTGAGGTATACAAATCAAGACAATAGACAAATCAACAATCACAAAGAATCTTTAAGGTTGGAAGAATAATTTCAACACACCTATATGCTCAACCTATGATAATAGTGGACATACAAATGAGTATTTCCAAATAATAACTTATCAAAGGAACAACTCATGACTGTGGAGAATTATATGCATGACCTCTTACTACTATAGCAAGATAGGGCATTTTGTCAAAGATTATAGATCAATAAATAGCCCAATTACACAAATTTAATTAAAAAAGGGTAGATTAAGGTGATTTAAAAGGATGAATTTATAAATTATTAAATAATATATGGGCAAGAAAAGAAAATGAGAGCAAAGAGGCAAAGTCAGAGGAAGTTAGAAGCTCACCTATTGTTGTCGACACTTCCATTGTCAACTGAGCCAATCCAGAGTTAGAAAGGGTTGCATGTCAAAGGATGCACTATATATTGGTCCCTTATCCAAAATGGGTAAAATAATGCATGAAGAATGCATAAGGAGCCTATATCAAGGTAAGACAATGTCAATATTATGACCATTGGTGCATAGGTCACTCGTATTAAATGCAAAAGGACATGTAGGTAAGAATTGTACTTATCATATCTTATTGATGATTAACCTATCAATGGCTTATCAAAGGAGTTTAACTAATCAATTTTCAAACTCTAAGTCTTGAGCTAAGCACAATTATCAAAAAAACCTAGTTGAGCAATTGAGCACCATTTTTGTTGACAATGAAATATCTAAACCTGTAAGTATGCAAAACCATATTCAAAGGAGCCAAAAATTTAAGAAGA
The DNA here is from genome assembly GCA_028749045.1 of Cupressus sempervirens. Taxonomy (NCBI): domain Eukaryota; kingdom Viridiplantae; phylum Streptophyta; class Pinopsida; order Cupressales; family Cupressaceae; genus Cupressus; species Cupressus sempervirens. Next base: position 457,526,507 of record CM053792.1, read on the forward strand.
ACAAAAGGTAATAAGTATGCAACATTCATAAGATCAAACTTGTATTGAAGAACTTTTAGAACCAAAATATGTGGTCGCCTTTCTCAAGGTTGACTCAAAGAACCAAGTAGTTACACTATCTTCACTAGCTATAGATGTTTTACTTGTAGAAGATGTTAGTTCATTCCTAAAGGAAAATATTGTGGACTTTGGAGTAGACATTATATATGAAGAATTTTCTACATTCTTGGAGGATGGTGTACTAAATAAAGAGTTGTGATTCCTAATGAACACAACACTTCAGCACATAATAAAAATCCCTAATTTCATAAGGATTAGGTGAGACTAGTATTGAGTAGAGTTCATGGAAATCATATTTTTCTTGACAAGCCCTATGAATTTACCAAGTCATCCTAAGGGTAATGTGACTCAACAAAATAGGGATAGGGCTAAATACAAGCAAGATCACACTTGATGAAGTGGTCAGGCTGAATAGAGCAAAGAAGATAGAGAAAACACTAGTAATTGATGAAATCCTTAAACTAGAGATAAAGTATGCCACAATGGAAATTTCATTCAAAATATACTTCTCAAGAAAATCCAACTATGTAACCTTTGGAGTGGTACACACAATAGATCAAATCACTCACTAAGGTACCCCACTTCACATAAAAGGATGGTTGTATGAACAACTAATGTTGAACCTGACAAATATCAAACAAAAACCCAAGGTTCACCCAATAAAATTTAAATCTCTCCTAGTATGCATATTTTTCTACTTTGTGTGACAATTTCTTGGACAAGGCGTAATCCATTGGTTTAAAGATAAGCCAATTTTTGAACAAGTATGTATGTCTTATATGATGTTAGGAGACAATAAAGATAATCTATTCAAAAGACACTTTGATAGCTTTAGGTAAATAATGAAAAGGGAAAAATACCCTTTACCCTAGTAGAGGAATATAGAAATGATATATGTTTTCTATCTTGGATAGAAACATGCATGATACATATTGTAAATCCAAGGAAACCCACTGCCTCATCAAATTCTAGTATACGCTAATAGAAAAGGAGGCACAGGCACCCATAGAGCTAATATTGTTGATATATGTTGACACCATGTTCTCAGTACATGGTACCATCATAGAAAGAAAAATAATAGTAGACAAGATAGAAGAGAACATGAAGGAAGAGAATAGGAAATAAGATAAGAGAGAAAGAAAGAGAAAAAAGACAACTAGAACTAAGGTGAAGCTCCCTAAAAAGAAGAAATGTGAAGAAGGAAACATTGATTCAAGAAAAGAAACAAACTCACCAAAACTAGAGTCAACTAAGGAGGATGAGAAAAAAGAGAAGAAAACTAAAGAAGTGGTCAAGGAGAAATTAGCATTAGTACATTAAATCCATCCATGGGTGAATCATCATCAAGAATGATGAAACTTGCTAGAAGAGGTAAAAATACCATTCCTCTACTCTCTAGTTATGATATACTCAATGATATTGTTCAGAATAGAAATTATAATACAATAAGGTATAGATGTGCACTTATGAGTTAAAAAGACCAAAATAATGCATGAGGACTTATAATAAAAAATGAGACATGCTTAAGTAGGTGGTACCAAAGGAATTAATAAATATTGTAAGAAAAAAATGGTGAATTGGCATTACACAATTGGAAGATGTTCTTGATGATGCACTAATAAAAGTCAAACTAGAACTACACCATCAAATAGGTAGACCTACACTAAAACTTATATCAATAAGTTCCTAACATAAGATGATGTTTCATTACTCACAACTCAAAGGGAAAGATAAATTTTTTATAGAGAAGTCAAAAGCTAGAAATGATTAGAAAACCAAGAAAAGTTAGTGTTTGTAAAAATGTTGGTAGAACAATCAAAAGCCCTAACATGACTAGATCCGAAAAATAAGGGCAAGAAAAATACAATCACATCTATTAGAACCAAAATAACAATATAATTTGAGAGATATTTTGAAGAAATAGATGAAGAAAATGTTAAATTCAACCCTCTAACCTCACCAAGAGAAACTAGATGTGCACCAACCAGAGGCACAATGGTTATAGAGCATGAAATAACACTAGGGTTGGTAAAACCTCAAGACTCTTCAGCAACACCAAGATAAGAAGGTGATCCAAAGAAAATTACAACACAACTAGAAATAGAAATAGAGAAGCCATGCACCACTCAATATGAATAAATAAGGTAGGAAGGAAACACTAATCAAGAAAGACATCAAAGATTGCACACATAGAAGAAGTCTCATCAATAAAGGTAGCAGAAGAAGAAGATGGAAGTAAGAGAAGCCCAAAAAATGACACTACCAAGGAACATCCATAGGAAAAAAGGATGCATGGAAATAAGATGACCATTTGGTCACCCAATTAGCACTAGAGAGATACCCAAGCCTCATGATGCCTACATCTACAAAAAGGAAGTTTCACCTAAGAAGTAGTGAAGGAAAATAATCCCAAGAAAAAAAATGAAGAGAAGAAAACACCTTCCTTATAATCATCATCTTCAAGATTCGAAGATGAAGGGGAACTATATGAGAAGTATTATTAGGAGGAAGTATGGAATCCCAAGATGATCCAAATTGCATTGGACAAGTATACTAGAAGCATAAAGGATTTGAGTAGGGAAGAACTTGATCACCACAATAACTTGCTCAAGAAACTTACAACAAAGAAAGAAAGTACAAGAAGGAGGTTTGAACATACCTTGGTCAAAGCAAGGATGTTGATCATAGGAATATTTGGTAATGTTCCATAAGACCCAAATATCAATCTTATTTATCATCTAGGGAACATTATCCAACATGAAAACATCATTGACATAATAGGTCCCCTCAACACAAGGAAAGAAAAAGAAAATCTCAAGAAACTTATTGAGCTCCATTCACAGAAACTCATAGAAGCAAGAAACTTTGCAGTCAAGCTATTGAAGGATATGTCTCCAATTCTCCACAAAATATCTGATTCCAAAAACTTTCTAATTGATCTAAATGGTACTCTAAAATTTTCCAACCAAGGATTACATGTCACTCAAACTTATTTTTGATGTGTCATCATCTTCAGCTAGTGCGTACACCTACTAGCTTGAAGAAAATCTTATATGGATCAAACAATTTACTATAGAAAAACATAAGAGAAACTCCACATGCTTTGAGTTGCAATACTTCCTATTTCCCACAATAGGAACCATTCAACATAATATTCAAGATACATACTAGCTACTATCTATAAGCCTCAAGGCCCGTTTGGCTGCAAGAATTGTTGAATGCCACATTCATCTATGGTGGAATAAGTTCTCTTCTAGTATTTGTGTATTCTTAAAATAAGTTATGGAATCATTTGGACATGTTTAGTTGACTTGGAAGAGGAGTCAAAATATGCATATTCTATGTTTGGTTGCAACAATTGAAATAGGAATTGGAATAAGTTTTGTTTTAAAATTTTAATAATTAAATTATTGTTTTTAGTTTGGTAGTATTTAAAATAAACATGTTTTATTTATAAAAATTGGTTTTTTATTTTTTTCAAAAAGCCAAATTATTTTAATTAACCTTTATTTCATTTTTTTAAATAGACTTTATAAGTCAATATACCACAACCTTTGAAATTCATCAAAATTTAAAGGAGATATTATATTGTATATTATAAGTTTAATTCTAAATTAAATCATATTATTTTAATGAGTATAAGATCAAAACTAAAATTATTTAATTTTTAAATATATTAAAGAAAATAAAAAATACAAATAAGTCAAGATCATTAATATGATATTTAAATGATCTTTCAACATAATTTTAAAAAATAAGACTAAACATAGGATTTATTTGTAAAGATAGTTTTATGAAAGTTTAGAAAAGATATCAAATCTAATATTAGTCTTTTTTGTCATTTAAAAAAAATACACATTAAATATTAAATAATTTTGAACTGGCTTATATTTTATGGCGAACGAAGAAAATAGTCTAAAAATGCATTTGAGTGGCAAAATACAATAAAATGGAAAATCGACAGACCCAACAACCCATCAAATTGGGTTTATGAAAAACTGGAATAAGAATAAGCTATTCTTATTCCATATTTTTTTAGGAATTCCACTATGCTCATTTTGGGGTCAAATTAGGATAGGCAATTTCGAATTCCGATTTTGTATTTTGTAAACAAATGACAAATTGGTGAATGTGGGTATTTAGATTTTCCTATTCCCACCCAATTCCTACAACCAAATGGGGCCTCAAAGACAACATTGAAGAAATGGAAAAGCACCTATTGGCACTAACTAGTATAACTTAGGCACTTTATAAATTATTGGATACATAGAAAACATGACTAGAAGTTGTAGAGGTAACATACCCTTATTCATTGATGACAAAAAGGGGGAGTTAAGAAAGGAGGAGATAAGAAATTAAATGAAGATGAAAAAAATGGGGAGATAAATGATAGAGATGACAAAAAGAGGAAGATGGGATAAATGATAAAGATAAAAAAAAATTGGAAAAAGGAGAAATGAATAGGGAGAGATGAGCATCACAAATACACGGAGCATACAATAGATATATCTAGTAGAGCACAACTTAAAAAAGAGAGAAGGAAAATACCTAGAGAAGAGATAAAGTCAAAGATACATCAATAGGGAGGTAAAATAAAGAAAGATGTAGAACAAAGAAGATAAATGGCTAAGTCTTTTCACTGGTAAAGATTTTACCAACAATCCTATCAAGTGAAGGTATATGTTTTTTCACTAATGCTAAAGGGGGAGATTGTTGACCCAACTAGTCACATTGGTATAATTCAATAGAGTTGGTACAAGTGTGTTGTTATTGATTGGCAATTAGTAAAAGAGTGCAAATCATCTCATGTGTACCAGTAGACATCTTCATCGATACACATAGGAGAATAAGATAAGGTAGAAGATATCACAATCAACATAAGGATTTGTTATTGTGACATGGAAGAAAAGGTATGATAAGAATTCAAATTGATTGGTATTTTGATAAGAACATTGGATCACAAAAGGCATGATTGAATTCAAATGAGACTCATAGAAGATGGACTGCACTACCAGTCTAGACTCTATGTCATAAGTATCATGGTTTTCTCATGAACCACTCAACAACTTGAATTCAAATTTTGAACTTACTGGTTTGAGTGGGATACTCTCATAGGGTTTTGACACCAATAGATAAGAGGACACTTTACATGTTCAAGTGCGTGGATGGAAATAAAAAGGAGAGAATGTTGAGATAGAGAGACATTGAGAATTGGAGAAGATACCAAACAAAAGAAGAAGATAAAATGATGTACAAAGAACATAGAGAAGGAAAAGAAGAATGAAAGATGAAAGTTGTTAAGTAGAAGACTGAAAATGAAGAGCCATATCTAACTAGAAGTAATAGTGTGCACTATAGACATGGGTGGGTAGAAAGGTGAAGAGCCAAGGAAAACAACATATATCACCAAGTGCACCCATGTGATAGGGGGAGAGGACAATATCTCAAGAGGTATACAATGGAGATCTATCAAGAAAGGAAGTGTTATTTATTCTAAAACACATTTTAATTGCTTTCTAATAATTATAATCAACTTGTAATCTCTTAACTAGGCATGCTTCAATAGTAAGAATATGTTAAATCCTCTAACCAAGTGCCTCTTAGAAGGACTACTAACTCCTATAACTAGGTATCCTTAATAGGTTGTTTGTAATCTTAATAGGTTAATAACATTCTTGACATAATTTATTCTTAGAAGGAAAAGTTGTAGATCTTAATAGGGTAACCTTTTATCTACAATAAAAAGCTAGTGGGTATACTATCCCCATTATGTTTGTCATCCTCACATTGAGGGTTTGCACATACAAAATATGTGTGTCCATTAATGAATCCTCTTATGTGTGAATTAATTTTTTTTTAACTTATTGCATTCACATTTGTGTTGATAGTCAAGTATATGTTAGTTAATATATTTGGAGCAATTGAAATAGTAACTAGTTTCAGAAGTCGTTAGTGATTTAGCCCCCCTGTCAGTGCCAGTTGGGATAAATAGAAGGGAGACTCTAGTTTTGTGGGGAGGGCCTAGTAAAAACTCCTCCTATGATGTATCTCACATACCTAAGAGAGATTGTGTGTGTGTGTGTGTGTGTGTGTGTGTGTGTGTGTGTGTGTGTGTGTGTGTGAATATGTATTTTTATAGTAATGGTATAAAGTAAGTGAATGCAAAGTTAGGTTATTGGAGAACATAAAGGAGTTTTTGGGGCTGAAGCTTGTTAGTCTCAGAATGGTTTTGACATTTGAGTGCCAACACAACTTAACCACTTTCTACATTGAAGCTGAGTATAGTATGTATGTTGAGCCACAACTTGTGCTGAGTTAGGAAATCCATCAGGTGTCGAGTAGCCTTCAGGTGCTGAGTGAAGATCAAGTGCTGAGCATGATACAAGTCTCAAGTAATATTAAGGTGCCAAGTCATAAACAATGCTAGGAAAATAGAAATGCAACAGAAGCTGAGTGAGAAAGTTTGTTATATGTACCGAGCATCAGGAATCAATAAGTTCTGAGTAACACAAAATGCACATATGAGTTTGTAACTTCACTAATTCAGATGTAAACCATTTTCATGGCTGACATATGATGAATCTCAAAGGATTTAAGTGATAATATTGAATCTTCTCTATTTCCTATGCAATCTACATGCAACCAATAAGAAAAATGGAGAAGGCATGCAACCAATAATAAAAGTGCAAGGAATGAGTGGAAAATAGAGATTCAATATGGATCATAGATCCATGTCTAACCCTAACTCTTCAAATTTCTTTATAAGGAAGACAAAATCTCATTGAATCATGTAGATGGATGGAGTGAATGGAAAACTCTAGTGGAGTTCAAAGTGAAGAGTAAAAGACTTAGAGGAAGAGAGCAGTAGGTAAATATTCAATTGATTAGAACTAATCAAGGAATATGAATAGACATTAGATTTCATAGAATCAAGATCAGAGAAAGCATATCAAGTGCCTAAATTTAGCAATCAAGGATTGTAAGCTATTAGGTTTATTATACCTAATACTCTCTAGCAATTGTATTAGGAAGGAAACACTATGGTGATAGGTTAGTTTAATAGCTATTTTGTAGATCCTTTAAATAGGTGATTAAATCCTTTAATAGGGTCTCTATTGATATAGTGTAAATCCTTTAATAGGACAGGCCTTTAATAGGGCAGACCATTAGAAGTGGTCAAATATTATTGCTATAGTGATTTTGTGGGTATCATCCCCACCCCAATTTTACCTTCTTATTCCTAGAGGGTTTGTGGGTTACGAAAATCTCAAGCGTTATGTGGTGATGCATATGTGTTTCTCATGATTGGTTAATGTTGATATGCATGCATGTTTATTTCAGTAATTTGTTATTAAGGGTTTTAAAATAGGCCAAAAGCTAGTGCTTCTGATTCACCCCCCCTCTCAGAAGCATTCTTTCCATTAAGACATTCCAACAATTGGTATTAGAGCTACAATGTTCTCATAAGGAGAAGTCTAACAGCTTGGAGAAAAAGGTCTAAATATTTAAGTCTTCAAACTTGGGAAGATTATTGAAAATCAAGTGATTGATGTGCAATTGGCTCTACACAAAGTAGAGGAAGCTAGGGAGGAACTAAGAAAATCCTTGAAAAGAAGGAAGGATATAGCCATAGTTGAAAATGATATAAACTACAAGGATATTGATACCACAAAATTGTTTTCCAATGGAGACACTAAAGAGTTTGATGCAGCAATAGAAAAATTGATGGAGAAAAACAAAGTTCAAGAAAATGAGATAAGATCTCTCAAGATGAAACATGAATCATAGGCCATAATGTTATGTGAAATCACTAAACAAAAGAAAAGAGCAGTCAAGGATAGAGTCATGATGGAAGATGAGAAAAGAAATCTTGCAAATAGACTTGAGGAAAAATGTATTGAATTAACAAGGATCTCAAACATGCAGATGGATACACTTGCCCAAATGATGAACCTTCATCATGAACTTAATATGAAAGATATTGAGATCTATACTTTGAGGATATAGAATGAAAAATTGAAAAATGAATTGAACAAAGAAAAAGAAATAGTAGAGAACCTCAACAAGTCAAGTGAAGCCATCAAGTACTTTGAACAGTTGATGAAATTCCCAAGATCAGCCCATGATACATCACGACTTGGATACAATAGCACTAAAGTAGGGGAATCATCAAAGAGTGTTCAGCAAAGAAGTGACAAAGGTAAGGACTCTAAACCCACTTTTCATTACTATAATAAAAAGGGACATACTGCTAATGTTTGCAAGAGTAGAAGAATCAATTAGCTAAACAAACCCAAAAGCAAGAGTTACTATCACAAGTGCAACATGCAAGGACATATGACACAAGATTGCAGATCCAAAGTAACAAGGACACAAAGATTTGATGGACATTGTCATAATTGTAAGAAGTATGGACATAGAGCATTTGAATGTAGATCAAAGCCTATGTGGACATCAAAGCAAAAACAAAAGGGAATGAAAGTCACTATCATTGGGATTATAACACTAGGTATAGGTGTCATTATTGTCAAGAATATGGACATATTCCTGAAAATTGTATAAGGACACACTTTAGAGGGAATTATAGTAGGTGGCTAAGTCAAACCACTTGTTTTAGCTGCTTGAAAACTGGTCATATTAGCAAAAATTGTCCTACAAGGTCCAAAGCACTAAAAACTGAATCCAACAAAGGAAAAGAAAAGATTGATGTTGAGAAAATAAGAAGACAAATGAATAAGACTTGCAAGAAGAAAGATCAGTGCAACACATCAAGTGGAGGAATCACTTCACCCAATGGGTAAAGTGATCACACTTCACCCAATGGGTAAAGTGATCACACTTCATCAAACTAAGCATAAGAGAGTTTTATGGGACTGATACATAAAGTTACATCATACATCAGTCCCAAAACAAAGAAGTACTGAAAAGAACAAATAAGCATGAGACAAGATGCCAAGACAAAATTTTAAATGATGATGCCGAGCTATCTTTGGATGTCGAGTAAATTCTAGTACATGCTGAGTTGCTAATAGTGATCGAGTTGATGGTTGATGTCGAGTTGAAAAATCCTTCAGAAGCTGAGTGTGCAGTTGAGTATTTAATGCAATGGAAATAGGGTATATTAGCATGATTTTAATCACTTTTCTTCATCGTGAACTAGAAGCAAAGGAGAAGAAAAGAGAAAAGTGACTTCATAGCAGAGAATCCAGTGTTCCAAATAGATTTCAACCTCTTTCAATAGTGATTAGGCATAAATTTCATCGATCAAAGGTATTCCATTCAAGTGTCGAGCTACGTAGAGTTTGAAAGCTTGTTTATATTTTAAACCCTAGTTTGGAAAACAATGGCATTTGGGTCAAAAACCACTAAAGGGAAGGAAATTCATGAAGTACAACTAGTCAGTAATGAAGTCAAACAACCTAAATTCAAGCCCATTCTAGAAGTTGCCTACAAAAATGACCCTACCGGCACATTATCCATTATTCCATCCAAAGTAGTTTTGGTGCAGGATATAAGGAAGTGTTATAAATGTAAAATTGGCACCATAGGTGATCTTGAAATTTTCCAAACCTATGACAAACTGTGCAAGAATAAGATTTTGAAGGATGAATACAAGATAGTCGAGAGAAAGGGTTTGACCAATGCCCTAGTTTATTCTATAGTATTCAAAATTGAATGGATATGGATTATTTAAAGTAGAATCCACAATGGATGTTTGTGGTTGGAAATAGGTCTAGTTAAGATTACAAAAGGGATAGTACATAGGGTTACAGGTTTCCCAACCCTAGATCAGACTAAGACCCTACACAGTGAATCCAAGGAGGTTATTGAGAAAAACATAGGTTCCCAGTGGAATAAAAGAGGGATGATAATTCACACCATCCATGATCCTCTTATTGAATTTTCTATTAGAGTCATTGCCCATAAATTCTATCAATCCAGTCAATTAAACAGTGTGCCATGCATAGCTATTGATGTAGCATACAAATTGGTAAAGAAAGATCACACATATGATTTTTCAGAACTTATGCTGCAATAGATAAATGAAAACCTAGGAGCTATAAGGAGATCAAAAGGTGCTTAATGCAAATTTGGTTCAGTTCTTATGTGTATGTTCTTTTATGTTATAGAAGAGTTTCCTTCTATAGGAAAGGTGAATTGGGACCCTAACAAAACTGCAGTAACACAAATCAATGAGTTCATTGATTAGATGGGTGATAACTTTGAAGCCCAAATGACAAGCTATTTTGAGGATTTCAAGAAATCCATGAAGCAAAGGGTAAGAATACCAGTTTCCTTAGTTGAAAAACACATCAATGACATATGTTTCCTAATTGATATTGATTTCACTTATATCTAAGCAGCAGTTCCAAGGGTGAAATGGCTAAAGCCATTTGTTTATGAACTAAATGTGGATGAAGTATCTACAACCATCACTACTTTACTTGCAGAGGAAATAGACAAGTCTGCCAAATATTTTGGCACATATGATATGGTTAAATCCAAGATTGAAATAGAATTAAAGATTGCCTTTGTAATTAAGAAGAAAGATAAAATGGTGAAGAAAATAAAGAAGAAATTTGGTTAAGGAATTGAGGTAGCAAAAGAAGAAGATGAAGAAGATGATGATGATAATGAGGATGAACAAGAACAAGGCCCAATGGAATTAACTCAAGGTCTAGGTGAAGATAAGGAGGAAGGTGTTGAGCAAGAAGAAGCCAAGGAAGCACCAACTCAAGCCAAGACAAAGAAAAGAAAGGTAATAGTATAGCCTCCAACTCAGCCTAAACCAAAGAAAACCGCCATGCCATCACCCCAAAATCCAACAACTAGAGTTGCAACAAGGGCCTTCACACAAAAAGCTAAAGAGGATGCTACAAAGAAGAAAACAATCAAGATAGCACAGGAAGAGCCAAGGAAAAGAAGAAAATATGTGGCTCAACTTGATACTGATGAGGAAGATCAATATGAAAAGGTAAGCCATTCTCCTAAGTCTTCAATTGATACATTATGTGAAAAGATTGGAAATGGAGACTTAAGTAACATGAATAAAGTTGATTTCAATAAGTTCACTAAAGAGGAACAAAATAGAATAGAAGAATTATTTTATGGAATGATGGCACAATTCAAGTATACTCCTCTTGAACTAGATGGACAATTACCAAAGGAACTGTCTAAAATTGTAGAAGACAGATGGCACTTTTGTTTGAAAATGGAGAAGGAGATGAGAGAATCAACCCTAGCAAGCATACTACCTGATTTGACTAAGGAACAAATAGTTAAAGTAGTCAAAAGGAATAACACTAGGTTTACATCTAAGCACAGGGCATTCTTCATTCTCCAAAACAAAATTGAAGAAATTATACAAAGAACAACAAAATCATGGAAGAATTTGTACAAAAAGGTTGAAGATGTTCTTGAAGAAGAATACAAGGAAGAAGCTACTACTAAGCTAGAAGAGAGAATAAAAAGGAGAGAAGAGAAGAAAAAAGTAGAGAAAAATATTGAAGAGGAGGAAGGAAAATATGAAGACAGGGGTACTAGTGAGCAGTAAGAAGATCAAAGTGTGCAAGACACACAACTTCCACCTCCTAGTCCTCTTCAATCTACTACAACACCTGAAGAATTCATAAAAATTAAGGATGTTGTTGACACCTCATGTCAGAACATCAACCCATTAACTATAGAAGATCTCACTAAGATCCTTGACCAAACAACTCTACAAGCAAAATTATGTACAAGTCTGATTTTGGGCAGTGTGGATGACTTACAAAAGTTAGTAGAAAACATAGTTAGAGATAAGGTGAAACCACAAGAACCACCTTCTATCATCTCTATAGCTACTAGTGGTCAACATCAAATGCCAATAGAAGTTACATCAGGAATAGTTGACACTTCAGTGCAGAAGCCAATGCAAAAGAAGACAAAAATATAGCACAAACAAGATAGACTGTTGCTTCTGATCCTATAGTACAAACACAAGGTGCACCTCCTCACATTCTTACTATTGATCAAAGTAGCAAATAGGAGGAGAAGGAAGCAGATAAAACCCCCAAAGAGTGAGAGGTTGTACAAGAATTGATAAATTTTCCTACCTCAATGACTCCTCCTAAACAACCTAGAAATGTTTCAATGCCACTACAGATGTCAGCACCAGGATCAAGTACTACAAAAGTTGCAAGGGTGCTTCACTATGGAGACACTGAATTAGATGAGGAGATAGTCATACCAAGTTATGACTCAAAAATAATAACCATTGATCATATCACTGAGGTGCAGGAAGCATTGAATAGAAGAAAGAGATAGGAGATACTCAGGAAGGAGTATAAACAAAAGAAAACATTACATGAGATTAAAGACATCTTTATGGATGCCTTTAGTTTGCAGTCACCAAATGAGTCAAAGCATATAATGGAATAATTGTCAGATATTGTTGACCAAGTGACAAATGTAGACCAAGAGACAAATGTAGAATTTATGGAATGGTCTGAAAGGAAATTCCAGTAGAAAGTAAATGAGAAAATATCTAGTCAAATTGCACTTTCCCAGGTTGAATTGGAAAAGTTAATAGACAAAGTGAAAAAGGTACTTGAGAATATATTCTCATTATACAAAAAGTTGTGTGACTTTTCATACTTCACATAGGAGACAAGCCAAAGAATAATGAGCATGGAGAGGAATCTGAATATTTCAAGCATGCAACAACCAAAAGATCCAACTCAAAGTGAGAAGCATTTTGCTCAAATGCTTCACACCCAAAAGGAAATAGCTATATTAACAGTAGAAGAGGCCATCATCAAGGTCAAATTGATGCAAATCCAATCTTCCATTACTCCACATTTGGAAGTACTCCATAAAGAATAGGTCTATGCTGAAACTATTCTCAAGAAAGATCCTAATCTTTCTACCTTAGATGGACTTTTTCACCTTGTTGCAGAGACTACCATCTAGCATAAGTCATTAGAAATTGCTTTGAATAACTAGGATGTAGCTCTCAAGATGATTATGGATGTAAATAGTACATTTTTGGTGAAATATGGTCTTAATCCTTAGTGCCCTTTGACATTTGTGTCAAAAAGGGGGAGATATATATATAAATAAGGGGAGATATAAAGTTGTAAAGGGGGAGACAATGATCAAAAAGGGTGATATAATGTTTTGGGGAGCTGTAAATAGAGAACAGACAAAGAGTATTAGTTATATCAGTATAAGAGACATATTTAGCATAGAGTTTTGGTCACAAAGATAGAATAGATAACGGCTCAATTAACTTAGGGGGAGTTATAATAATTCTTAGTTAAGTGTTTTTGCCACTCGTGTCAAAGGGGGAGATTGTTAGTCTCAGAATGGTTTTGACATTTGAGTGCCAACACAACTTAACCACTTTCTACATTGAAGCTAGGTATACTATGTATGCTGAGCCACAACTTGTGCTAAGTTAGAAAATCCATCAGGTGCTAAGTGATCTTTAGGTGCCAAGCAGCCTTCAAGTGTCGAGTGAAGATCAAGTGCCGAGCATGATACAAGTGCCAAGTAATATTTAGGTTCCGAGTCATAGATGATGTCAAGAAAAACATAAATGCAATAGGAGTCGAGTGAGCAAGTTTGTTATATGTGTCAAGCATCAAGAATTAGTAAGTGCTGAGTAACACAGAATGCACATATGAGTTTGTAACTTCACTAATTTAGATGTAAACCATTTTCATGGCTGACATATGATGAATCTCAAAGGATTTAAGTGATAAGATTGAATCTTCTCTATTTCCTATGCAATCTACATGGAGCCAATAAGAAAAATGGAGAAGGCATGCAACCAATAATAAAAGTGCAAGGAATGAGCGAGAAATAGAGATTCAATATGGATAGTAGATCCATGTCTAACCCTAAGTCTTTTAATGTCTTTATAAGGAAGATGAAATCTCATTGAATCATGTAGATGGATGAAGGAGTGAATGGAAAACTCTAGTTGAGTTTAGAATTAAGAGTAAAAGACTTAGAGGAAGAGAGCAACAGATAAATATTTAGTTGATCAGAACTAATCAAGGAATATGAACGAACATCAAATTTTATAGAATCAAGATTAGAGAAAGTAGATCAAGTGCCTGAATTCAACAATCAAGGATTATAAGCTATCAGGTTTATTATACCTAATACTCTCTAGCAATTGTATTAGAAAGGAAACCCTATGGTGATAGGTTAGTTTGACAACTATTTTGTAGATCCTTTAAATAGGTGATTAAATCCTTTAACATGGTAACACTTCATGTGAAGTGTTTGTAAATCCGTTAACCAGGTCACCATTGATACAGTGTAAAGCCTTTAACAGGGCAGACCATCAGAAGTGGTCAAATATTATTGCTTTAGTGATTTTTTGGGTATCATCCCCACCCCAGTTTTACCTTCTTATTCCTAGAGGGTTTCTAGGTTACCAAAATCTCAAGTGTTATGTGGTGATGCATATGTGTTTCTCGTAATTGTTTAATGTTGATATGCATGCATGTTCATTTCAATAATATGTTATTAAGGGTTTAAAAACAGGCCAAAAGATAGTGCTTCTGATTCACACCCCACCCCCGCCTCTCAAAAGCATTCTTTCCATTAAGACATTCCAACAAAGCTAAGATTGATAAAGGATTATTTGAAGTGCCTTATGTATACTCAAAGCTAAAATATACTTAGCATGAAAATTTACTAAATGAATACATGAATGCTATGGGAATGGGTGTATTTTATAGTTGGGCCAGTGGGTTGCATTTGTGCTACAACTTAGTGTTGACATGAAGTCATTATGAAAAGATTGGTGCCACAAAGTGTGTTGCTCAAATATAACAAGGGTTATAGTGTTCTTAGGGTATAATTGATGGTAATTTTGCACAAATTTTGGGGGGTTTCAAGCAATTTCATTTTCAAAAAAAAAAAGTTTCAAGCAAGGAGATTTCATTTTCAAATCAAATAAATCAAGTTTCAAACAATTTCATTTTCAAATCACATAAATTGGGTTTCAAGAAATTTTATTTTCAAATCACATAAAATTGAGTCAATATGAATCCTTACCTAGGTAATGTTGATGTTATGTTAGCATGCATCTTTGAGTCACACATACACATAAACATACACATACATACACATACACATGCACACACACACACACATACACACACACACACACACACACACACACACACACACACACACACACACACACACATGCACGCACGCACACACACACACTTACACACACATGTACAAATAGAGAGAGTCACATACACATACACAAACATAGATACACAGAAACACGTAGACATAGTAACAATAACATACACATAATACACATGCACACACATATACATATACATATACACCATCTTCATTCCTTTCCTCTATAGGGTCCTCTTTTACAAAAACATATACAACTTCTACTCCTTTCTAATCTTCAATGTCTAAGTTAATGTGCTCTTCTTTAGAAGTATAGCTTGATTTCTTCTCTTTGTCCTCCTTTTGTTAGGACATCTTGTAGTAATATGACCTACTTCATTACATTTAAAATATTTTAGAGGTAATTTACCTTTTACCTCTTGGTAATCTCCTTGCAAGAAATGCTTCAGTCTCATCCATGTCATCTTATAATTCTAACTCACTTTCATCTTTATTATTCTTTTCTTTCTTTGAACTACCAATGGTTAGTGATGTCTTGAAAGAATTCCCAATTATTGGAACACTATTATCAAAATTATTTAATTCAAATATTGTGAAATGACTAACAAAACCATCAAGAGAAAGACCATTACTAGGCATATCTCTGACTTCCTGAATTGTAGATACTTTGATAGCATAAATATGTAAGAGAGTTCTAAGAACTTTACTTAAAACTTTAGTATCACTAATGACTCCTCTAACATTGTTGATATGAGATTTTTTTGAAGTAAAGAAGCTATAATGGAAAAATCATTATTTTTTCAATGATTTCAAACCTACTACCTACTAGTAAGATAATTGCTTTTTAGTTTGATCATTTAGTTGATTGATGAAGAGGATTTGAAAATAGGAGATAAAAAAAGAACCTCAAGAAAGGTTGGGTTATTTGGTATCTAAAGGAAGCACTAAGACCAAGTAAGACATTGATACTATAGTGTATTGTTTATCTACTTAAATTCTAAAATGAAAGATTACTCAAGTTAAGACTGAAAGAAGATCAAGAAAGAAAAGTGTCTGCCAAGCCTTGCTGAGAAGTTAATGCAAGCTGAGTGAAAATCAAGAGGTGTTGAGAAAAGAAGATAAACAGTGAAATTTGAGTGAATGTCAGTATATACTGAGTAAATTTTAGTTGGTGTCAAGCATCAACAAACTTATGTGTTTTCCAAGTGAACTAGTGTTGGCCGAGTGACAAAATAATATAGATGTCAAGTGATAGAAAACAATGTTAAATCAAAGATTTGATGAAGCTAAGATGACTAATTTGATTTCTTGAATTATGTGAAATGTGTGGAAGATAACTATGATGAGTTGGTGGCACATAATTCAAAGTAAACCATTTTTGAGGCAAATTCAAGGAAGGTTGTAGAGGAAGTTTCTAAAGGAACAAAATGGAAAAGTGGGTAGATTCATTGAATCCTACCTAATCCTACCTAACCCTAAAATGGATGATTGTGGTTAAGCGGAAAAAGATCTAAAGTTTCCATTTATAGAGATAGTTGGTTAGAAACAAAGGTTGTCATGTGCAAGAACCTAAGCAAGACAAGGAGTCTAGGATATTAGTTCATTTAGTGGCTGAACAGAAGAGACTATAGTAGGCATACAAATAAAGAAGGCTTAAGGGGATGAATTCTTGAAGGGTGAACAAGCTATTGGAGCTGAAGAGTATGAATGCCAAGCATAATGGAGGACTAAAATAGAGATCTATAATCTGCAATTGAGTTGTAAGTTTTTATTAGATCAAGTCCTACTATCATTTTCTAATAACTGTACCAGTGTGGATAAAAAATCCCTTAACTGGGTAACATTCTAATGGAATGGTCTAAAGTCCTCTAACAAGGCTCACTCCTAATAGGGTGATTGAAATCCTTTAATCAGGTCATATTTAATAGTGTATATTATAACCTTTAATAGGGTTGGCCTTTCACATGGCATCACTTCAAAAGAGTGAGAATTAGTAGCATGTTATTGGTGGTTTTTCCCAAATTGGGTTTTCGTGTAAAATCCTTATGTTAAATTGTGTGAATTTTCTTATGGCATTTCATGTTTACATTTTTGAAAATTTGTTTTGACCTAGGATACTGACCTAAAAAGTTTAAGTATTGTACGATCTAAAAAATGCATGCATGTTGAGGTTTTATGGGTATGAATCTGATTAGTGCAAAAAAGATTTATTTGTACATCTGGACCTTGGATAACTGATTCACCCCCTCCTCTTAGTTATTCTAAAGATTTTCAACACTCTAACAGTTGTTGATATACAATTTTCTTGAAGTGAAGAATTTTTAATGGAACAATCATTATTTTGTTAATGATGTCAAACCTGCTACCTGCTGGTGAGACAATTGCTTTTTGGTCTAAAAAATATTATTTAGTTGATTGATGAAGATGATTTGAAAAGAGGATATAAAAATAGCACCTAGAGAAAGGTTGAGTTATTTAGTATGTAAAATAATCCCTAAGACCAAGTAAGACATTGATACTATAGCATATTATTTATCTACTTAAAGTTTGAAATGAAAGATTACTTAAGTTAAGAGTTAAAGAAAATCAAGTAGTAAAAGTGTCTATCAAGCCTTGCTGAGTAGTTAGTGGAAGCCAAGTGATTATCAATATATGCCAAATAAAGTTTATTTGATGTCAAGCATCAGAAAACTTTAGTGTTTGCCAAGTAAACTAGTGTTAACTAAGTGGAAGAATAGTATAGAAGTTGAGTGACAACATATTGATGTCGAGTGCTAGTATTTGTGTTAAATCAAAGTTTTGACAAATTTGAGATGACTATTTTTTTTCTTGAATTGTGTAAAGCATGTGGAAGATAACTATGATGAGTTGGTAGAATGGAATTCAAGATAAACCATTTTTGTGGAAAATTCAAGGAAGATTGTAGAAGAAGTTTCTAGTGAAACAAAATGGAAAAGTGGGTAGATACATTGTATCCTACCTAACCCTAAAATGGACAATTGTGGTTCAGCAGAAAAAGATCTTAATTCTCTACTTATAGAGAAAGCTAGTCAAAAGCAAAGGTTTTCATGTGCAAGAACCTAAGGAAGACAAGGAGTCTAGGGTATTACTTTATTCAACAATCAAACAAAAGAGACTATAATTAGCATGCAAAGAAAGAAGGCTTAAGAGTATGAATGCTTGAAGGGTGAACAAGCTATCAGAGTTGAAGTGTATGAATGCCAAGTAGAATTGATGACTAAAACAAAGATATGTAATCTACTAGCAAGTTGTAATTTTTTATCAGATTAAGCCTTACTATTACTTTCTAATCATTGTATCAGTCTAGAGTAAATCCTTTGGATTAAGGTTGACCTAACAATCATTTTTAAATCCTTTACTAGGTGACATTCTAATGGAATGGTCTAAAGTCCTCTAACAATGCTCACTCTTAATAGGGTGATTGAAATCCTTTAACTGGGTCACATTTAAAAGTGTGTATTGTAACCTTTAAAAGGGTTGGCCTTTCATATGGCATCACTTCAGAAGAGTGAGAATTAGTATCATGTTATTGGTGGTTTCTCCTAAATTGGATTTCCATGTAAAATCCTTGTGTCAAATATGCTAATGAATTTGTTATGTTTCATGTTTACATTTCTTTAAAAAAAATTTGACCTAGGACAATATCCTACAAAGTTTAAGTCTTGTATGATCTAATGGATGCATGCATAATGAGGGTTTATGGAAATGGGTCTACAAAGCATTGAAAAGTTTTATTTCTACATCTAGACCTCAGATAACTAATTCACCCCACTCTTATTTTTTCTAAAGAATTCCAACAATAGCTTTGTTAGCACTCACAACTTCCTTGATTTGATTCACATACTACACAAAATTTTCACCTTCTTTCATCCTCATATCATCATATTTTCCTCTCAAACTTTATGTTAATCTCAGATTGGTTTTGACATATGAGTGACAATATACTTAAGTCATTCACTAGATAGAACTTAGTTCATGCCAAACAAGTAATATATGTTGAGCATAAGTTGTCAAATAGTGTATACCGAGTGAGATATATAGTATGTGCTGAGTAAATAGTAAGTTTTGAGTCACTCAAGTGGTAAGTAGATAGTTGATTCCAAGTGATTCAAATGTTGAGTTTTCAATGGATGTTGATTCATTTAGAGGTTGAGTTATAGAATTGAAGATAAAATGGATTTTGAGCATCAAAGACTTCAAGTGCCAAGTAAAATATTTTTGGATATAGTTGTTTTTAATGGCACAAAATTCTATGTAAACCATGTTTGAGTCAACTTGAGGATTTTTTTTTTATTCTAGATGAAAAGAATGAATCTATATTGAGGATCCCTATGCATTGCATGCAATCAATCAGTTAAAGGGATGGATTAAGTGACAAAATGGATGAATCACAATCATCGATTCATACCTAACCCTAAGTCACCTAGGTCTTCTTAAGGAAGGAAAACTCTAAAACATTGTGTGTGCGATGAGAGAAGTTTGCATGCACAATCAAAGAATTCATGGTGGCTAAGGAGTTGTGAATTGAGACATGAATTATACAATTAGTTAGAGGAGAATAGAGGAAACCAATTAGAGCATCTATTGTCTAGCAGCAGAGTGCTAAGCACAGGATCATTGTTGAGACATTCTAATAGGTGAATTAGTTAAATCTCTTAATAGAGTAGTCCTAACAGACTATTGTAAATCCTTAAATAGGGTGCTTACTTCATTGTAAGTTTAAGTCCTTTAATTAGGGACACTTCTAACAAGGTGTTGAAATCCTTTAATAGGGTAAGATCTAACAATCTTGTAAGCCTTTAACAGGGCAGACCTTTCATAGGGTAGATCATAGTTTATGATCAAACATTGTAACCTTCATTGGGTACACTTTACAACTATAGTAGTGAAGATATGTGGGTGTCATCCCCACTCCAGTTTTAGCTTCTCATTGGAAGGTTTATGGGTAACTAAATATCTTGTGTTATATATGTGTTGAATGTTTATTTGATTTCATGCTATGGATGAATATTGTAGTGCCTACCCTCATTCACATCTTTTCTAGACTTATTGTTGCTATTATTATCAGACTTTGATGGACTAGTATTATGTTGATGGATTAGTGGTATTGTTTTGAGACTATCAGACGTTATGTTATGGATTTAGTGGTTATATGATGAGATCATTTAGACATTACATTTCATGCATACATGATGATCATTATATTGTTTTCAGCTATTGTTGATGATTAGTTGGATGGTTATTATCTTATGTGTTTTATTATGGATACTTACCCCATAATTGCATGTGTATGGTGTGTGTGTTTTCTTATTATATGGCATTTTTTATGTGGTTAAGGAAGGGAGTCATAGTCACCTACTTAGTCAGGATCTAAACAATGCACCACTTCCTGTCATTGTCTGTTTAGCTTAGCATTATATATATTGTATGTACATGCATGGTTTTTTTGCAGGTTGTAGGTACTGGGTATTGACTTCCCTGAATTGCTAGGATGAGCGTACCCTATTATACTATCTCAATTATAAGAGAAGGGAGATAAATTCTCAAGTCCAAATCCCAAACCTTTAAGCCAATTGTCTTAGTGAGGTAGGACAAGTATCTGGATGTTTTACCCACCGAATGTGTTGAATGACATAATTCATGATTTTTAACCCTTTAGACTGATTTGGAGTGATTTTCTCTATGATGGGTTTTCATATTTTATCTTGGAGGTCTATGGTGAATTTTCTATTAATTAAGTCTTAATAAATAGATTTAATTATTTGAGAAAATTAATATAAAATATCATGTTATTTGATATTTTGATTATAATTAATTAAATGAGAAATAATTGAGGAAAAAGAAAATAAATAAAAGAAAATTAGAAAATTAAAATTAATAATAATAAAATAATAATAAAGTAATAAATAATAATAATAATAAAAGTTATAAAAAATTAAAATAAAAGTCATAAAGATTTAAATAGAAATTATATAAAAAGTAAATTGGAGTTATAAGATTGCATGAGAGTTAACACACTTTTCTATTTCTCAAGTGTCAACAACACGGGGGTTAGTGCATCAATTAAGCACATGGTGTCTACAACCCTATGGCTCATCTAGAAGGTTGGAAAAGACCCATGCTTAGTTGGTGACACCTTCTAGCTGTTTCTAGAAGCATTCTAGATGTTTCCTGAAAGCTCTTTATATTCAGGCATTCATAGAGGCTTAGAGATAGCTTTTGGAGTGCAATTGGAGCATTGGAGGATTCGAGAATTTTGAAGAAGGGAGCTTGCTCTGTGGGTTTTCTGAGGAAGAGCAATTTAGCATTAGAATTCGGGTAGATTCTTGTGATTTTACTTATGCTATTTTTGCATCATGCATTCTTTGTCTTCTTCGTGTCTTCCATATGTCTTCTAAGAAGTTTCATATTTTTATTTGTATGCATTCTCAAAATGGGTAGATTAATTTATTTAAGAATTTTATATGCATGGATCTAAAAAGAACAAGGGGCTAGGGTTGAAATTCATAGTCAAACCCATTAGATTAATTATTGAAAATTTTGGAGATCAAAGGTCTATGGAGGAATTCTAAAAATTGAAGTTTGTATTCATATATCGTCAATTTTCTTATACATATATATATATATATATATATATATATATATATATATATATATATATATATATGTATATATATATATATATATATATATATATATGTATATATATATATATATATATATATATGTGCAATTATATATGTGTGTGTGTGTGTGTGTGTGTGTGTGTGTGTGTGTGTATGTTCATATACTATGTTATTTTTAATTCTGTATATATTTATATATATATACATACATATATATATATATATATATATACATATACCTTTTTATATATACATACATACATATGTATATATAATATATATATATTTGTTAAAAAAATCGATTGACAGTAGAAAAATGTTTATTCAAAATGTTATTGAAATCGCAATTAAAATATATATATATAAAATTCATTTGGAGGGGTAGGTTATACCCCATACCCCCTCCCTTTCCATTGTTGTTATTAACGGAGGGACTATCGCAGCTGACACGATTGATGTCGTGACCTATATACAGCTCAGCTACAGTAGCCGCAGGTGTTTATTGTGGCCGTGGGTAGTACAGACCCGACACCTGCGCTGAATACATTCAAGCATGGGGTACGGGCGATAGTGATGAGATTTTGCTTTTGTATAATGATTTTCCTTATTTGGTTTTACATATAATGTTATTAAGTATTTTCATTATTAAATATTGTTATATGTTATTATTATATATATATATATATATATATGTATGTATGTATTTATGTATGTATATATATATATATATATATATATATATATATAAATATAAATAAATAAATAAATATATATATATAAGTATATATGTATATATATTATTAATTATAACTAATTATTTTATTTAAAATGATTTGTATAGATGGATCAATTTGTAAAGATAAATGATTTAAAAGTATGAATAATAATTTATCAATTATTATTAAAATGAAGAGTTATTAATAATTAACTTAATTAAACTTAGTTTAATTAAGGTTGATTATTAGAACGTGTTATAAATCGAAGTTTTGAAATATGTTGATTTCTTTGGAAAATGTTATTTTCAAACAATGTTATTAGATCAAATAGAAAATTGAATCTAATTGTTTGGGAGAAACTTTTTATCTATCAAACAAATACATGGGTTAGGTAAAACATGAAATTTCTCCACTTGATATCTAAGTTGGAAAATGTAAACTAGAAACCTCCACGTTTAATTCAAGTATGTAATTTTAGCAAAACCAAAACATGTCTTTACATTGTGTATTCTTTATGCTATTGTTTTGGGTTTTGGGTTGACTAGTGTTGACCAGTATAGGACGTCTACCAGAGGCTTGGGGGTTATGTGGTTGTGATGTCATGATGATGTGTTTAATCTCGATCTTTATAAACCCAACCATGGTTATGTGATGGAATTCTCTATGTATTGGATGTGATTACTGATTGTTATAGTTGAGATTCTTATGTATGAGACACTTGACTTAATCATTATTTTGGTCATCGATCAGTTATCCTTGATTATTTTCTAGTCACCATGATGGGACTAAAATGTGGATTTATTCTTGATGATGTCATGTTGTGACATGTTTGACTCAACCATTTTTGGAGTCTTTGATCAGTATGATTGAGATATATTTTGGTTATTGAGAACCATTGGATACTTTGATTATTAGTGATACTTCAGTTGCCAATAGAGAGCTGTTGTGTTCATGATTTTCTATAGATGTTTGCTCATGGAGAATTGATGCTTTTATGCATATTTGATGATTTTATTATGGATTATCTTTTGTGATTTTGAGATTTATGATTCCATGAGCATTAGGGTAGGATATCTGCATGTAGTGACGGGAAGTGGCTTGCAATGGGGGCCGGGGCCCTAAGAGGCTGCCAGGGTAGCTCATTGTAAGTTGGATTAATAAGTGATAACATTCACACCTAATACTAACTGAATGAACCTAAAAAGATAAGAGTTTGTTCTCGCCCATGCCTTGAGTGCTTGTACAGGCTAAGATGGGAGTAGTGAGACACATGGTTGCAACCTTGCATTCCGTAGTACGCCTCGTCAGTATGAGAGGATACTAGTGGCTGCATGAAATCAGTATGGACCCATGGAGTTTAGCTAACTACCAAGTTAACTTGTATGTCATAATTGTGGTGACACTTTCCCGCTTGCATAGTATGTTCCTACATGTCATTGTGTGCCTCTAGAGATTAGATGTCAATTTTGTGTTTGGAACCTTTGAGTTAGTATAATTTTAGGATTCTTGGACTTATAGAGGTTTGTGCTATGTGATTTTGATAGCCTGTTTGGGACTTGAGATTATCTCCTCAGCACGGTGGGAGTGGACCACTTAGGTACCACGCGGTTGGGTGGTAGTGTATTTTCCACTCTTATCATTTGAGATTCATTGAGACATCATGGCTGATGCGTCCTTCATGATGATGGTGGATATGTATCCTTTTTTATTGATGATTAGCATATGTTAGATGATGTTATCTTATGCTTTTATTTGCATGTTAGATTACTTTCTACATATGATGTTGTATATGTTAGGAGTGACATTCCTACTATGTAATACCGATGATCTCTTCGATGATTTGGAATGTTACGCACGAAGGGATGGCTAGGATCCACGATGGTCTAATGATGCTATTAATAGTTGGGAGGAACCATGCACTTAGTTTATTATGTTGATCTTTATGATGGATGTATATGTCTTTTATGATGATGTAACATGTGATTATCTTTACTTTGATGTATCATGGATTAGAATAGGATGATGTACTTTATTCTACATATGTGTATTTTTGAGCTTTTCATACCTTGTGACATGTACAGAGGATGAATGAGCATTTGAAATGTAGTGTATAAACATTGGACTTATCATTGTTATTTCATGTGGATGTTGTACTATATGGATTCATGTATGAAATTCAATGTTAGGGGATCTTTAAAGAAATATGTAATCTGTTATGCATGATATGTTGACTTTCAGATGGACATTGCTATTGCTTCCATTATTGTGTATAAGTTATACGAAGAAAAAAAATGCTACTAAACTTAGTGAAGTTCTAGGTTAATTCTTTGGATCCCTTAGCGGGGCATTACAAACATGCTTAATTTTTTATTTTAGTTTACATACAACCTATGAGATGGATGTGTGGTGAATTTTTTAAGGGTTGAAGATTTGAAGAACTGATTCAACCCCACCTCCCCCTCAAAATTTACTTTCTCTATTCTATTTCCAACACTTTATGGTTTTCCTCTAAGTACATTCTCATCTCGACCATGCACAAGTGCCTACTTGTCCCATATTTCTTTAGAAATATTATAGTTCTTGACATCATCAATATCAACATCATTCAAGGAAGATACAATCTCAATCATTAGACTATTATATTATCTCTTCTAAGCCATCTCTTCTACAATCATAGGAAGGGTAGGAGAAACATATTGATGTTCTACCCAATGTGTATCATTATCTCTAATTCCATATAAATATAACTTCATTTTTTTTTCCACGAGGATAAATTCTCCTTTTTTATCTTTGTAACTCTCTCTTATACATCTCCAAATCTTTAGTTCAAGTTCCTTCAAACCTATTCCTTTAAGCACTCAATTAGAATACCAATTGTTAGATAACTAAGAGGGGGTGAATTATTTATATCCAATTATCCTATAGGTATTTCAAACACTTTAGTACCAATTCAATCTTCATAAACTTTCATATCAATAACTCATTAACCACATCCAACAATTCAAATCATACTTGTAATTTTTTTCATCAAATTGTCATCTCACTATTTCTTACTTATATTGAGTATTAGAGTAATTACTTAGCATATACCAAGTTGAAACATTATGTAATTAACATAAAAATAAACTTTGCAGCACATAATCATTCACACATATGACACAAATATTTAATGTTGAAATCTTGTAAAGGGAAACAACACCTAAGAACTAGAAATCCAATTAATTCACTCTTCTAAAGTGAGATTTGTTAGGAGCCAACCTTGTTAAAGGTTACATGCACATTTTTAGTATGACCTAACTAGAGGATTTTATCCAATGATCATCTAGACCTTATCAATCCTTGACATTTTTAAAAAGTGGCCTAGTTTAAAGGACTTGCAAATGTCACTAATGGATGCTACCATATAGTATTTCAAAGAATTGTTAGGTCCACTTGATTAAGAGATTTTATCTTCTACAATGTTAAGAAAGTAATAGTCAAGTGATCTGTTAGGTTTAACACTACCTTTCTAGTTCAAAAATTTGCTTTTCGTTATCTATTCCTTTTGATTTTTTTTATGGCCAATTTAAATACTCACACTTTCACCTAGAACTTCCTCTTTCTTGATCTTTTCACTTATATCTTTCTTGATTTACCTTATTTCTTATTCTTCTTCTTCAATTTACATAATCAACAACAATCGGCAATCATCAACAACCAAAAACAATCTTATTCATCTCCTTAAATAGTTAACATTGCCTTTCCAAATTCTTCTAGATTTTTTTCACTTAATCACAGTCATAGATCTCAAATTCAATAAATTTAGTCACTTAAAATAGTTCATCTTCACTCTATTAAATCCCCTTCATGCAATCTTTATCATATTTCTCCATTCATGGATCTTATAACTAACTTTTACTTTATCCTTTGAACTTCTCAATCATTCTTAATTTCATCAAATATTAGCCTCTAATTAAATGTTTTCTTAACTTGTTCTTCCCATTCAAGCTTGGTAAATGTTAAAAAATTCTCAAGAAATACATCACTTGATTAATGATGAAATGACTTGATTAGCACTAATCTTTAAATTTACTTTTCCACATGCTTGGTGATAACTATAATAGCTCAATTATTATTGTGTTCCACATGCTTTATTTCATATACATGATCTTCATCACTTAATCATTACATTACATGATTATAAAATAATCAAATCAACATTATACTATCATAGTCCAACTCATTCAATTACCAATTGAATACCATGTACTTATCATCATACTTTCTCCAAATCCTCTTCATCAATCAAATGATATGGAACTCTACTGAGTTAGCATAATTTCTTACCAATCAAGGCTTGACATAAATCAAACATAATAAATGATATGACTCTTACACATACAATATCAATAATATTAGTTGGGGCTAACAATCTCGCCCTTTGGCATTGATGGAAACACATAAACATAAGATTTCACATTACAAAAAATTGGACATAAGATAATCAAAGGAATGCATTGACAACAACACAACTCTTCAGCTCTCTGACTTAATTCAGCTTCTCTACAATAGATTTTAGTATCAAGTTCACTCGGTTTGTAACTTCACCATCTTTATCTTGACAAACTCTCCCCCCTTTCAGTATACTTCTCTTTAGTAGCATCTTTACATCTTATTCATATCCTATATTATCTCCCTATAATAACCCAATTCTAGTTATGGCTTAACTAGATTAATTTTATCAACTTTAATTTCCTTACCCATTCATAAGGTTGTCATTTTAACAAACATTTGGTAGGAGAAACTAGTTATCAATATATAATGCTAAAGTCTTAAGCACAATTCAAATAGATTTTTCCTAGTTAACGATGTAGTCAATCAAATCTCTAAACAATCCAACCTTGGTAAAAATAATATTTAGTTCCTATAACAATAGGATCATTGTAATTATTAAGTTATGCACTATTTATGACAAATAGTTTATAAGTGGATTCAACCATTCACTTCCATCTTAGTTTGATTTACACAATAAAATAGTTAAATAAAATATTGAAACATATACTATTTTCTAAAGATAAATGGAATTCTTTATTTTGATTGCAAATGCAAGTGAAAAGTAAAATCAAGGAAATGGAATATGGTAACTATATAGGAACTTTTAGGTGGTGAATGATATTAGTCAAAAAGCCTAATGCTGACCCACCATCATACACATAATTCTTCTTATTTAGTGGTAAAATAGAAGCACTTCAATAAGATGTATCCCTTCACTTTATGGGGTCACGGAGCCATTCAAATATGTGTGTGAGGGAAAGAGAAGAATTTTCAAATATGATTCCACTTATTATCCAAATTAGATTAGGTAGGATCCAAAGGAAGAAAGGAGTTAACGTTAAATCTAAATTATAAGGAGGAATGCAATACTAGGAAATGTGAATGTGAAATTTAACTAATTGCTTAGATAATGTAAATCTAGATGCTATGTAAAAATAATTATCCAAATTAAGATATAGATCTAGCGTAAATATATGAAAGGAAATAAAACATGAAAGACTCACCTTGAAATATGCAGAAGAAGTTATATTTTCACTCCAAAACTTGTAGATCTAAATTGTATTTGAATATATATCTATGAATCTCAGAATAAAATGATGAAAGGAATAAAAACAAAAAATCTCTTGGAATCTAAGATTGAAGGAATAGGTCGACTTGGGAAGACATCTTATGACTAGGTTGATGTAGTCCAATGATCTGCAACTAATGACACCAAAAATCTTATGAAGATTAGGTTCTAGATCTATAATCCTTTTCACTCCCAACCTAAAAATCAACACAAGAAATAAAGGTTAGGAGTTGGGTTTTGATTAGGGCTTTCCTTGGTCAAGACCTAGGTTAAGGAATTAACCATAATTAAGAAATTTAAGTGTAAAGGGAATTCTTGGATGTAGTAGATCTTAACAATATCAAGTGAAAGATATAATTACCTTCGTAAATGCAATTGAATGTGATATGTGATCAAGTATGTAAGTGTAATAGCCTTGAATCAAAGAAACCATAAGGATTTCAAAGAAGCCAAACTCTCATGTATGAAAATGTATGTGATATGCCATGGATGAATAATAGAATAAATAGAATAGATTGGAATGATGGATCTTATCCTTATAGTCAAAATACACTACCACCTTGAAGGAACAAGCTTGATACAAGAAGGAGATGATGAGAATAGAATACTTGAAGATAATTACTTGAAGAATAACACCTTGAATAATTTATTTCTTATGGATGTCTTCAGAATGCATGATAACTTAAGAACATGAGATATGAAAATGAAGCCCCCAACCCTCCTTATAAACAATTTTTTGGGTGGAAAAATAACTCAGGCTGACTAGGGAGGTAATTAAACTAATTGGAAAACTCCATAACTTTTGGGACCCAAACACCATAGTCATCAAGGACTAGGTTATCTTGGGTCAACCTAGTCATAATCTAGGTCAAGGCCATAGAAAGTGTCACAAGGTGGTGTAGGTGAAACTGGAAGATAGTGAACTAAACAAGAGATAGGTCAAAAGGGTATAAAAATGACACCTAGAAGACCATGTAGGAAGGTAACAGATGAAAAATAAGAGTGAAATGGAAGAGGAGAGGTGAAAAAGAAACTGCAACCACACTAAAAAGGACTAAAAGGTCTTTAAATAAACTACATCCATTTTAAGATGATACATTTAGAACCCACTTTAGCGAGAGTATGAGGCAAGTCATACTCTTAGTAAAGGAAGGAAGAGAAAATAGACAATATCACAATGAGGTAGAACATGACTAAGATTAAGGACATTAGCTCCAAAACCTAGGAACCTAACTCCATTCCCGTGCATAAGAGCACAAAAATAAAGCAAAAATGGAGCCAAAGAAAACAAAAGAAAAGCAAAGCAAAAAGGACACAAAATAGGTTAGTACTAAATCCCAAATCAACTAGTGAAAGAGAATTTATCTAAGGAAATTTCTCACTCACTAATATCATATTTGGAAGGCTATCATATAGGAAAGGAAAGAGCACTAAAAAGGATTGTGCCCCTCATGATTTTTTCCCACCAACATGAAATCATAAAGAGAAAGTGATTATCTTCTCTAGTGATCTTAGTGACCCTTACCATGAATCACAATGAGAGAGAATTTAATGGTCTAACAAGTTTGTGTGCCTAATAGTCAATCCTGAAAAACAAAAACAAAAACCAGGATCAAACGGTCTTGTGGGTTTGTGTGCATGGTAGTCAATTTTGTGTACCCATTCATGGCTTATGCATGAATGTGTATATGTATGTCTTGACATGTAAACCAATTTTTAGGTATCACCATAGAGTGTAAATGTGTTTGTGTTACCCTGGGAGAGATTTAGAAAAAAAAAAACAAAAAAGGTGTGTTTCCTTGAGATGGAGAAGTGTTATTGATGCTATAGAGGATTTAGTAAAAATTAAAAACAAAAAAGATGTGTGTCCTCAAGATGGAGAGAAGTCGCTTATACTTGTAGAGGATTTAGCAAATGTACATGTCTTACCCATATGTATGAGATTTAGCATATGTTTTTTTGTGTGCAAAAGAGACATGAGACCACAATGCATAGATTTGGAGATGACATAGAAATCATACCAACACTTAAGGATGAAGTACTCAAAGCCATACTCAGAGTTTGTGTTTTTACTTCATGGAAAATATGTTCAAAGAGGGTGTATATATTACCCCCTCTATAGGATGACTATGTAGTTATAGACATCACAAGGAAGATAATCAAGGATAATTATTTCTATTAGCAAGGAGATATCCATTATCAACAATTTATACCATAAACTTAGTGAAGAGCATTTACTCTTATAAGATAAGAAAATAGATAAATTATGAAAGGATATGTTACAAATGAGAAGAGACCCTTGAAAGGAATATATATTTTGTACAATACATCTACCTTCAAGAGGAGTGTCTTGAACAAAGATACAACTTCCAAGAAGAAAAAGGATGCAAGTATTTGGCCCCTTGTGTATATGTTAAATAGAGATCCTTAGAAGAAGGATGACAAGATTTAAAACAAATAGTAAGGGAAAATTCTTATAACAAAAATATTTTTTCAAATAAAGAAAAATTGATGATTAAAGACATGCACCTCTTGTATAAGAGAGAGTCATGATCAAGACACAATTCCTTAAAGAAAAAGAATGTCACGTAATAAACAGATGTCATTGTACTAAGGAAAGTCAATCCTTAGACAAAAAGAGAGAAAGAATGTACAAAGGAACCTTCCCTCTGAGCATGAGACAAGAAGGACAATCTATGATAGAATTATATTAAAAAAATCTCATAAGATATGTTAGCAACAATCAATAGCCATGCACAAAAACCAAACATACCATACCTAGTAAGAAGTATAATAATGCAACACCATAGATGATTAAAGAAAGAAACATCATAGGATACCTAACTCTAAACAACATATAATGTTAGAAAATATATCACTTATTAAGTAAACTATATATGATTATTAGATGAGAAATATTAAATCCAAGGTATAAAAAGATATTTCCAAGGCCATAGGCACATGATCTTGCATGTAATAAATATTTTCATAGCCAAAGATAAGAATGTACCATAAAATAAAATAATATATAGAGAAAAAATGAGGAAGATGAAAGGATACCACATTATGCCCACATAGTTATCATGAAATGAATAAAGAAGGGATAATGGACCCTTGAGAGAAGAAAGACAAAATTCTAATATATTCCCTAAATGAGAGAATATGTTATAATAAAGATGCACAAGTACAAATATAAGATTACACTTAGGATGCTAATCCATAATTAATCACAATAAATGCATGCAAGAGAAAACACCAAATTATAAGATAATGCAAGTTCATAAAGGATATTGGAAAAGATAAGAGAAGAATAATCACACTATACCTCCCTAAGTGGTTTCAATTTATACTAGACAAATGATTTCTAGCAAGCATAAGATTGCACTTGGGATGTTATTTTGCAAGTAATAAAAATAAATGAATACAAGAAAACATGTCATCATATAAAAGGAAAATAAGTCAAAAAAGGGAGAAAAAGGATCCTATAATGGAGATTAAAAAAGAGGAAATAGGGCCTTGGCCCCCAAGTGAGGAGACAAGGGGAATGACTATTATGTTCCTCACAAAGTAGGACAAAGAGACCCAAAAATATAGGCTAACAATGTCTTGTATCTAGGAGAAATGTAATATGGATGCGGGTGGATCAAATGAAATTATCATAAAAAAGAAACCATTCAACTTTGCAATTCATATGAAACATAATACAAGCAAAGAATTGGAAAGAAAGATGAAGCATAGAAGAAGTTCTTGTAGGTTTAATTAGATGGAAAAATAAAGAGAAACTTTCAATATGCATATACTTATCAAATGAAAGTGTTGGATACATAAAGTCAAGAATGAAGGATTTTGGTATGAAATATAGGGTTTCCCAATCTTTAAGAATTGAGAAACTGCTTATATAGTCAAAGTGATTAGGATCCTTAGATCTAATGCTAGGTTTGTGAAAATAAGGCCATAAGAATCATATTTTTCAACAAGACCTAAATTAAAGTAAGATATATTGTGAGAAGGAGATTCAAATATGTGGTCTTCTATTTCTAAGGAACTTTTAGGAGTAGGATAAACAAAACTCATAAAGGCATCATGCACAGCAGGTATATCAATTATATGCATAGAAAAAGGTTGATCATATAAATGTGTCTCAGGATGAAGGGAATAATTGATATCCTTATGAAAGGGTTTATCCCAAATAGGAATGTCATCCAAGGATGGAGTAAAACACACATAAGAGGAAGAAATTTTATGCGGAAGAGAGAAGTCAATATTCCCATCTAAGGGCTCATCCCAAATAGTAGCATTATCAAGGTTAGGAACATCATGAAACACTAAAGTTTGATCGTCATATTTAGGAAGGTGAGATCCAATAAAATAAAGAAGTATCATCATTTTCATAAAATGGAATTTCTTGAAGATCATGAAGATAGCTTGAAAGTAAAGATAACAACCCCATTGAAAGAATATGTAATCTAAAAATGAGCTAGATACAATTTTTTTTGTATTTCTAAAATGAGCATGTATGAATATTAAAGCTATATGAAAACAATACAAAAGGAGGTCTAAATACAACCAATGCAAGCACTAGAATATAAAGTAGATCAAGATACACCAAAATATAACATACAAAGAGATATAATGCAAAATAAGTAAGATCTCAAGAGAGAAATATCTAACTCCAAGAGAAGTGGGTAGGATGTCAAGTTCACCAAAAGAAAGTAAACACCTAATGTAAATAGGGGAGATCTAACTCTAAAGATCAAAAGAAAGGGGGAAGTAAATTGGTTTCACCAAAAGAAGGTAAACATCTATTAAAAAATCTAACTCCAATAAGAAGGGGGAACTTGTCAATTGACCAAAATGTTTAGTGGTAAAATGGAAGCACTTTAATAAGATGTAGGCTTCCACTTTACAAGGTCACTAAGCCATTAAAATATGTGTGAGAGGGAGAGAGGTTGATTTCCTAATATGATTCCACTTATGATCCAAATTAGATTAGCTAGTACCCAAAGGAAAAAGAGAGCTAATGATAAATCTAAACTATAAGAAGGAATGCAATGCTAGGAAATGTACACTCTTTGTTCCTTAATAGGATAATGTAAATATAAAATTGAACTAATTGCTTAGATAATATAAATCTAAATGCTATTTGAATACAATTAGCCCAATATAGATATAGATCTAGGTTAAAGATGTGAAAGACTATAAAATATGAAAGACTCACCATAAAATGTGTAGAGAAAGATGCATTTTCACTCTAAAATATACAAATCTAAACTATATCTAAATATCCATCCACAGATGTTGAAATAAAATGATGAAAGGAACAAAAACAATAAATCTTCCTAAAATATGAGACTAAAGGACTAGGTCAACTTGGGAAGGCATCTTATGACTAGGTTAATGTGGTTCAACTATCTACAATTGATGACTCCATAAATCTTGCGAATAACAGGTTCCAAATCTATAATCATTTTTGTTCCCAACCTGCAAATCAACATAGAAAAGAAAGGTTTTGGGTTGGGCTTTGATGAAGGCTTCCCTTGGTCAAGCCACAGGTTAAGGAATTAATAATAACTAAGAAATGTAAATGTACAGGAAATTCTTTCATGTAGTATATTTGAATAATATCAAGTGAAAGATACAATTGCCTTCATAAATGCAATTGATTTTGATATGTGATCAAGTATGTAAGTGTAATATCCTTGACTCAAAGAAACCATAAGGAAATTAAAAAACCCAAAATTTCATGTATGGAAATGTATGTAACATGTCATAGATGAATAATATAATAACCTGAATGGATTAGAATGATGGATATTCTCCTTAGAGCCAAACTCCATTACCACCTTGAAGGAAGAAGCTTGATGCAAGAAGGAGATGTTGATACTTGAATGCCTAAAGATGCTTTCTTGAAGAAAAATTCCTTGAATACTTGTTTTCTTGGGGATGTCTTAAGAATTTATGATAACTGGAGAATATGAGATATAAAAATGAAGCCCCCAAGCATCTTTATATAGAATTTTGTGGGTGGGAAAATAACTCAAGCCGACTGTGAGGTAATTAAATTAATTGATAAACTATGGAACATTTGGGCCCTAAACCCTATAGTCACTAGGGACTAGGTAAACTTGGGTTGACCTAGTCTAGAAAAAGTTAACCTAGGTCAACTTGGTCCAAAAGGATTGGACATCTAGGACACATAAAGTGTAAGGAGGTGTTGCAAGTGAAACTAGAAGATAATGAACTGAACTAAATATATGGTCAAAAAGGTATCAAAAGGACACCTAGAAGACCATGTCAGAAAGAAAGAGATGAAAAAGAAGATTAAAATGGAAGAGGAGAGGAGAGAAAGATACCAAACCCACACTAAAGAAGGCTAAAAGGTCTCAAAATTAAGTGTGCCCATTTTAAGATGGTATACTTTTGATATTAGGTGTAACCCTCTTGATAGTAATTGCAGGTAAAAGGTGATTATTTACTAGTCATGTGAATCTTCCTTTAGATTCCCAATATATCAAATGCTCACCCTACAAAAAGAAGCACAAGCCCTCATAAAGGTGTCGCAGACATGTAAAAAAATGCAAGCCCTGAGAATTTTCTAACATTGCTACAAGATGAAACAACACCATAATACACGTTAATTTTCCATAATTAGAATCATAGGTCTATAGAATACAATTGTAGCCTCTAGAATCTTCAAAATCATACAATTCTAAAAATGAAAGACTCTCTCAATAGTCCACATATATGAAGATCAACCTTCAATGATAATGTAATTAGATTCCAAATAATGGTGTCTCTCAATAACAAAATGCATAGTAGGAAGACACCCCTAATTTTTAGACTTACAATTCTTAGAATTGAACTCACTACTATTATCAGTCAAAGATTCTTCCAAAGAAATAATAGTACAAAAATGGAAGATTCAAAAAAATTCTCTTCTTAGTCACAATAGCTATAGTAGAGAAGTATTGGAAATAACAATGGGAAAGTAAAATTTGAGAGGGGGAGTGGATCAACACTTCAAAACTTTAACCATAAAACATTCACCATACGTCCATCTCAAAATTTAGTAGCTGAAATAGCTAACAACACATGTTCATCCATAACATGAAGAAAAAACACAAAACACAATAAATTTGTTACCTAGACACCCTCCAATGAAAAAGTAAAATCAAGGTGGGGATGACACCCACAAATCTTCACTACAACAACTATAAAGTGTAGCCAATTATGGTTATAATAAGTTTGACCATAAACTATGATCTACCATATGAGGGGTCCTCCCTATTAAAGACTTAAAAATATTGCTAGGTCTCACCTTATTAAAGGATTTCAACACCTTGCTAAAAGTGTGCCTTGGTAGAGGACTTAAAATTACAATAAAGGAAGCACTTGGTTAAGAAATTTACACAAGTATATTAAGACTACTCTATTAGGAGATTTACTTTGCATCATCTATTAAAATGATTTGTCACCATGATCCTTTGGTTAGCACTCTATTGCTAGATGTCAGATCTTCTATTTCCTAATAAATATTTGATCCTTCTAATCAGAGATGTCTCCTCTATCCTCTCTCTTCTTTCATATGTTCTCTCTAACTAATTCTATAATTTATATCATTACCACAACCTCCATAGCCACCATGATTTCTCTCTTTACATTTAGCATTCATCTACTTTTGTGCATTCACACACTACAGACTCCTTACAATTTGCCTCCTTAAGTAAACATAGGTGGGCTAGGGTTAGGTAAGATTCAACGGTTGAGGTTGATCCATATTGTTACTTAGAACATCTAAATTTGATTGGTTGCATTTACTACATAGGGATTCATAATATACCTCCATGCATATCTTCTAGAATTGTAAAATAATCACTAAGTTAGCCCAAAATGGTTTACATAGAAGTTTTTACCATTATAAACAACTATGTCCAAAATTGTTCACTCATCATTTGAAGACTTTGATGCTCACCCATCACTACATTCTCAATGTTGTAACTTGGCTTCCAAATGTCTTAGCATACACAGTTTAATCATCTCTTGAATCACTCAGCATGTATAGTTAGCTCAACTCATGAGTGACGCAGCACATACTAGGTATATTACTCGGCATGTATTGGCTAACCATTGATGCTCTACATGCTTTGATCACTCAGCTCACATTGATTACTTGGCTTTCTCTGATCACTTGGTTTGTAATGTAATACAAATAAATAATGATTGACTATTTTGCCACTACCTTGTCAAAACCAATCTAAGATTAACAATCTTCCCCATTGACATGAGTGGTGAAAACACATTGTCATGCATATACAATCCTTATTATGAGCATAACTTAGACAATATATATCTATGATTCAGCTCTCATACAAAATTTCAAAACTTTAATTTATTTCAAAATGGATGACTAACTATCATATTGTGTTTCTCCATTACCCCCTTGAGTAAATATTTCCTTTTCTAATTTGAATCTGATATACTACTGAGTAAATTCATTATTCCCTATTTCTACATGATTACTCCCCCTTACTCAAAACTTCACTATCCTTTTATCAAAAAATACTTCTTAATCAATTTCCCCCTTTTTTGACACTTATGCCATCGGTGGTACACTAATAGTGTGTTTATCCAAAAATGATTTATGGATCTCGATTCTGATCTTTAGGGTTGCATCTCAATTGTTGCATTCTACCTTTGGAGATTGATATGAAATGTATAGTTGGGCAGCATGTCAGCTAATCCATCATGAGTAGAAAGTTGGTTATCTTTCTTCATCAATCTCTTAGCATAGACTAGTTCCTTATGCAACACTTCCATGTGTGGGATCAACATGGATTGAATACTGATCAAGGTAGCTCGAATGTTTACATCTTTTTCTTTCATCTTAGCAAGTGTACCTTGAATGGACAATAATCTCTAAAAATGAGCTTGGCTTTGACCAAGAGATAACTTAAGAGTAGTACCTATAGTTTGTAAATATCTTTGTAGTTGGTCAATAACCCTATGAATGAACCTATGTGAAAAAATTCACATCACATAACTTGGTGTAGAGAGAGAAAATGTTCTCTAACACTTTCTTCACACTCTCTATTTTGGTTGCTAGATCAACCTATCTTAGTGCAATAACACTAGATTTCTTCTCAATTACCTTAGTGTGAAATTTCCTTTTAGACCATTCTAAAATTTTAACATTTATGTCTAGGTATTCATCCTTTATTTTGTCAACAATGGTGACAAGTTGTTCAATGATTGTCTTGTCTTTATTCATCTTAGGGAGAGTGAAAGCATCATAAAATTATGTCTTTTATCTCATCCAATACTTGTTTTTGCTTAAACTCCCTTCTCATCATTTCTTGTGTCTTCTTTCTCTGTAGAGCTTCCTATAGAATACTCATCTCTTCAATTATGATTATTTCTAGATCAAACTTGGGCAACTCAATCACCTCATCTAAAGTTAAATCTACAAAA
This sequence comes from Cupressus sempervirens, assembly GCA_028749045.1. Lineage (NCBI taxonomy): Eukaryota > Viridiplantae > Streptophyta > Pinopsida > Cupressales > Cupressaceae > Cupressus > Cupressus sempervirens. The sequence continues at coordinate 457,564,156 of CM053792.1, forward strand.
TATGTGTCATCTATGCTCCTTGATATTTTCAAAGGTGTAGCATGTGTTCTTGGCTTCTAAAGAGCTTGACTATTAGGAGGAGTAACAAAAGATAGTAGGGTAACTAGGGTCTATATGGAAATTTTTTCCTTGGGTGTAGTAGTCACCTTTAACTCTTCAATCATGTCATCTTTACTCTCTTCATGTTGTACTTCACCTTGTTTTATGAAGTAGGTACAAGACTTGCTTCCTAACCTCTATGAACTCTAGTTCCATCTTTCTCAATTGTCAATATCGTTGGCAATACCTAAACTATATAGGCTAGGCACTAGTGTATCTAATTATTGAGCCTCGGCCTCTTTAATCTAAAATGTATCTGTGGGCATTACAAATTGTGTCTCTATTTTAACTATTGTATAGTCAAGGTGTACAATTTGATCTACTTGTAGATCTTGTTCTTGCTTTTCCTTTTCTTTTGTAAATTGTGAGGGGGACATTGGATATTTCTCTTGGTTTTTCCCCTATAGATATAAGTGTTGCCTTCTCAATATCATCTATTCTCACCAATATAGGATTATTACACAATTTTTCTACCATGGTGGAATCCTTCAATATCTTCTTCAAATCTTCCTTAGTTAAAGGATTGATGTTCTGTGCTGAATTATCAGCAACATCCTTGATTAAAATCATTGAGCCCTATTAAATCTCCTGTGCTTCATGTAGTGGACTATTACTTGGCACTTGGTAATCTTGTGCATATTGCTACTCATCCTCAGTTGTGGCCTCTTCTATAAACTCCTTAGTCACTTCCACATCAACTTCTTTGACTAGACCTTCAGTATCTTGTACATCTTTATTTGCATCACCTTCCTCAGGTTCTTTTGTTCCTTCATCTACCTTCCTTTCAATTGCCATGGTAAGTATCCCATAGATAGTAGTCCAAAGCAATCTACTTTTTGTTACCACTTCTTCTACATTGTTCCTCAAAATATTGAGAGCTCTATATTTGGGGGAAAATATCCCCTTATATTTGTTCATGGCTTTAGCCATTAGCTACTTGTTCAAAGTAGGCATCACTCAGGCTAGCTAAGCCTCTCTTATTTATGTTTATGTGGTCAAACTAAATTACCACACTTTCTCAACTCAAACATATAAACTTTTAGGTAATAAGTTGGTGAATTCTAGTGGAGTGGATTTAAAAATAGCCATCATATTATATATGTACTCTTCAAACTTATTTTTATCTTCCCTCCCTAGCCTATCAAAATTTATATGTGTGAACCTAGACAAATCTACATATGTAACTATGTTTTCACACAAATTGTCCAAATTAGAGGAGGAATTATGTCTTACCACTTTGAGTTGGCTCATGTCATCTGACTCTATTTTCTCCTTATCTAAATTTGGTTTAGTCTCTAACTTCTTCAATCTTTTGTATGTTTTCTTAGCATAATCACTTATCTCTATTGTGTTAGATATCCTCTTGTCTTTAGGCTTTGCAACTTCTTTTTCTTAAATAGTGGTTTCCCTTGTGCTAGACCTAGTAGTAGGTATTGTAGGCTTTTTTTGTGAATTCTTCATAAGCTTCTTAGGTTGCTCCACTATTTTTTATGTTTCCTTTCTCTTCTTCTTAGCTGGTTGAGGTACTTCCTCAACTTCTTCTCCCTTGACACCTTCTACATCTTCTTCTTGATCCTCTCCTTGACCTCGAGTTAATGTCAATGGGGCTCGGGTTAGTTCTTCCTCTTCATCTTCTTCTTTCTCATCTCCTTCACCAAATCTTTCTTTCAGTTTTTTCACAAGTTTTTTTCTTCTTCTTAAGAATAGTAGTTGTTTTCAAGTCTATTACGATCCTTGATATGGCTTCCTCATAGTTTCCAAGTTAGGTGGCACTCTTGTCAATATCTTCTTCTAACAAAGTTGTTATAGCTATAGAGGCCTCATCTACATTTATCTCATATGGTAACAGATTCATCCATCTAACCCTAGGTCTAGTTGCTTGAACATATGTGCAGTTGACATCCACTAAGAAACTTAGAACATCATAATGTTTGTTCGCTAAGAATGCATGTATCCTTAACCTCTGTTTCATGGATTTCTTGAAATCCTCAAAGTAACTTGTCATCGTTGAATCAAAGTTATCAACTAGCTACTCTATGAATTCTGAAATCTACATTTCAATAAACCTACTAGTCTTCCAAGAAATTGTGCCAAAGGTAGGAAATGTGTTCTACACATAAAAGAATATGCAGGCCAGTAAAGATTCAAATTTGCATGATGCACTCTTTGAATTCCTTTTGGCCTCCAAGTTTTTTGATAGTTGTTGCAGTTGCACCTTAGCAAGGTCATAAGTATGGTCCCTCTAAACTATCTTGTAACCTAAATCAATAGCCATACATGAAATATTGTTCAATTAGCTAGACTAAAAGAACTTGTGAGAAATCACTCTCACTACAAAGGAAATTAAGGGATCTGAGATTGTGTCAATAGACATTCTTCTCTTGTTCCATACTACACCTGTATTCTTATAAGTCACCTCATTTGCATAACTACACATGCTCTTAGGCTGATCAAGGGTAGGATACCCTAATACTTGGCTAATGATCCTCTTTGTGAGCTTAATTGACCCACCTTCCAACCAAATATAGTTATCATGCATGTGGCTCAGAAAAATTTGTATCCACTCGATCTTAAATACTTGAGGAAAATATAGAGCACTATTTAATCATTTCCATTCAATGATTTAATACTCTTCCCTTAAGATTGCATCATCAAAAATTTATTGTGTTCATCTCTTTTCTCCATGTCACCTGCTTCTCCTATCTTTCATGTGTAGAAACACCTAACATCTCGAATCATTAGAACTTTTGGTGGTATCATCAATAATGCACCAAACATGTCTCCTTTTTATGATATCTTGTGTATTTCTTAGAAAGGTGGTTTTCTTACATCATTAAACTTATCATTTGAACATTAGAAATCTCATTTCCCTCTTTTCTATCATTTTTAGAAGAGTTGGCTGTCATATTGACTACTTAGGGTTCACAAAAATCAAATAGTGTAACTCAGCAACAGTTAAATACCTTTTAATCTAATGAATTCTATCAAGTAGTAGTAAAATCTAGTTTATAAATATTAGAATATCCTTTTCCAATTCCCCTTCATGCTTTTCATTCTCTCTTCAATCATTGATGAATGCAAATGAGTCAAAAATCAACTATATAACCCTTCATATTTGACAATAAATGCTCACTACTTACACAGTTGTAAGCTCGACCATCATAGGACTTCCCACTCATTCAACTTATACATGATTTCTAGTATTCTCAGCTAACATAGCAAGCTCAACCAATACTAATCATAATTCCATCACTCAACAATAACTATGAAACTTTCCATGCTTGACAATAACATGGAAAACAACAAAACTAAATATTTATTGTTCTCCATTTTTTGTTTTCCATGTGTTCCAACCATTTATTGTAGTTGCCTCTAAAATGTGTTCTAATGCAATTATTAGTAACATTTCCATACTCTTGACAATAGTGACAACTTTACCTTGTATCATAATCCAAATTATATGATTTTCCATTTTGTTGTACCTTTGTTTTCTTGTCCGATGTCTACTTGGCATTAGATCTGCATTCATATGCTTTATGTCCATACTTTTGACAATTATGGAAATATCCTTCAAATCTCTATGTGCTCATGGTCTTGGTCCTACATTCATGTACTTGATGTCCTTTCTTGTTGCACTAATGATACCAACCCTTGAATTTATTGTTGGGTTTCTGATTTGCATTGTTGTTGCTACAAGCATTTTTTGTATGACCTATATTTCCATAATTATGGAAAGTGTTTTTGTAGTTCTTACCATTTTTTCTTCTAGATGATTCTCCTTCCTTGGTACTGGTGTACCCCAATCCAATAGTATCATTATTAGATCTTGGAGATCTCATCAGTTTCTCAAAATATTTGATGGCTTCAATAGGTTTTTTTAAACTTTCAACAAATTTATTTTCTTCTCTAAGTTCATTCCTCAATTGATCATTCTATAACTTCTGGGTTGTGATCTCAATGTCCTTTCCATTCAATTTATGGTTTGCAATCATCAATTGATTTCCTATATCTAGTTGCATGTTGGAAAGATTTTGCACATCTAATGTCTTCTCTTCTAATCTATTGGTCAATGTTCTTTCATCATATTCAATCATGAATTTGTCTTCCTTAGCTTCCTTTTTCTATTTAGTCACCTCAAATAGTAATACTGAGTAGACTCCTCTTTAGTTAGGGTATTGTTCTTTTCCATCAGATCTAAAAATGTTACATCAAACTTACTTGAGTTTCCATTCTCAAAAAATTTAATAGTCTCTTCCTCTTGGTAATGAGTGTCATTTAGCTCAATAGTCAATTCCTTTATTCTCTTCAATGAACATTGCAGTTCATCTCTTGCCTTATTGAGTTGGTGTAGGGAAAGTTGTACTTCAATCTTCTAGTTCTCAATAACCTTTACCGACTTGTCAACTTCCATCTTCAAGATTTTTCCTCAAAGTTGTGAAGATTTCCTTTCTAGAGAACAAGGCTCTGATACCAGTTGTTTGAAATAAAAATAGGAAAGTAAACTCTAAGAGGGGGGTGAATCGACACTTCAAAACTTTAATCATAAAACATTCACCACACATCCATCTCACAATGTAGCATGTAAACTAAAATATCTAACTACACATTTTCATCCATAGCATGAAACAAATAACACATAGCATAATAAATTTGTTACCCAAAAACCCTCCAATGAGAAGGTAAAACTGGGGTGGGGATTACATCCACAAATCTTCACTACTGCAGCTGTAAAGTGTAGCCAATTATGGTTACAATAAGTTTGACCATAAACTATGATCTACCCTGTGAGGGGTATGCCCTATTAAAGGCTTACAAAGAGTGTTAGGTCTCACCCTATTAAAGGATTTAAACACCCTACTAAAAGTGTGCCTTGTTAGAGGACTTAAACTTACAATAAAGAAAGCACTCAATTAAGAGATTTACACAAGTTTGTTAAGAATACTCTATTAGGAGATTTACTCTGCATCACCTATAAAAATGATTCAGCACCATGATCCTTTAGTTAGCACTCTATTGCTAGATGTTAGATCTTGTCTTTCCTAATAAATCCTTGATCCTTCTTATTAGATATGTCTCCTATGTCCTCTCTATTTTCCTCTATTCTGTCTAACATATTCTTCAATTTAGATCATTATCACAACCTCTATAGCCACCATGAATTCTCTCTCTATAGTTAGCATTCATCTCCTTCTTCACATTCACACTCTACAAACTCCTTAGATTTTTCCTCCTTAAGAAAACATAGGTGGGATAGGGTTAGGTAAGAATCAATAGTTGAGGTTGATCCATATTGTTGTTTAGAGCATCCCTAAATTTGATTGGTTACATGTAATTCATAGAGATTCACAATATACCTCCATACATATCTTCTAGAATTGTAAAAAAATTATTTTGTCAACCCAAAAATGGTTTACATAGAAGTTTGTGCCATTACAAACAACTATATCCAAAATTATTCACTTGATATCTAAATACTCTGATGCTCGACCATCACTAAATTATCAATGTTGTAACTTAGCTTCAAAATGGCTCGGCATACACTATTTACTCAGTTCTTGAATCACTTAGCATGTATAGTCTACTCAGCTCATGAGTGACTCGACACATACTACATATGTTACTTGGCATGTATTGTTTGACCACTAATGCTCAACATGCTTTGATCACTTGGCTCGAATTGATTGCTCAACTTGCTCTGATCACTTGGCTTGCACTATAATACTAATAGATAATGATTGAGTGTTTGCTCACTACCTTGTCAAAACTAATCTTAGATTAACAAGAAGTAATTGAAATTTTTCTATACTTTAGCAGCAAACTTGAAAAGACACCACTTAGAAATCAGACCCTTATACCTCAACAAGGGCATGAAAAATTAGACCTTTACAAATGTCAAAAAGACAACAAAATAAAATAAATATTCAAGCATTCTTTTTGCATTGATATGAGCTCATATTTATAATGCCTTTTTGGTAAAATTTTCCAAAAGATTTCAACTTTTTTAAACTGTGAAATTTTTCTGAAAGAACTCATCTCTTGAAACTTTCCAACACAACATCACTTTAAATATTTAATACTTGGCTAAGGCATATAATTGATTAAATAAATGGCCCCTTCCCATGCTAACTCAACCCTCAACTTAAGTAAAATTATAAAGTTAAATTATAACTTTATAATAAGTCATTTATTGATTTTATAATAATTTGGCCACTAAAATATAATAACTCCCTAATTACTCGTCACTTGAATATGTCGTCTGAAATAGGAGTCACACCTATTATTTCTCCATGTGCCTAAATATACTTTCAAAAAATAGAAAGGGTCCATCTTAATCAATACCTGACTTACCAAAAATAGCAAGTACACAAATATAAGCCCAAATGAAGTCCAATCTAATCCAAACAAGGATGAAGCTATAGCTTAATTATGGAGAAGAAAAGGCCCTCCCAAGCCAAGTGACTACCTTAGAAGACCCTCTATTCACAATAATTAGCCTCAAAGATCAAAATAATAGGCTAATCTCTCAAACTCTAATGCTAGCAAAAATGGGGACATTATAGTTCTCGCTCCTTGAGATTTCTAGTCCTCAAGCAGTTTGGCAACACAGTGAACTCCAACCTCCACCTAGATTCTAAATGAAGAAAAATGTGGCATTTCTATCAATACTAAGCCAACTACATGCTAATATCATTAGGACCATCAACAACACCTACAATATAGCATCCATTACCTGTGCTAATGATGTAAAAACCAAGTCAATTACAAAAAATAATTCCAAAGAAGATCTTAGTATACTCTTCTTTCCTATATCCACCCACTAATATATATTAGACTGGAATCATGATCATTACTAATAATCCTTGGAAAAGACATAGCTACAAGAGAACTATATAAACTCATGCCAACTGTATCAACAATAAGTGTAGCCACATCAAAACCTATGGACACATGAACATCACCAACTATCATAACAAACAACTAAACTAAATCTATAGATGGTGAAAACTAAGGCCAACTCCACTCAGGTGAGTGATCAAGATCAATCTCAAAAATTGGATTGTCATAATATCATTAGAGAACACATCTATAACCACATGCATACTGCTAGACTCCTTGGTAGATAACTTAACTAATATAGAAGTGGCTATTGCTATGATAGTGCCCTCTTATGCTCCTACCTCCACTATCACTATCTCACCATCAAACACATAATCCTAGGGGATGATATCAATAATTGTATTTTCTGACTCAACTTGACATAAATTCTCATCACACTCCACATTCATCGAGTCCAATTCATGTAGTTTCCCATAAGAAATGTCCCATGAATTTGTATCATCACATTTCACTCTTAAGAAAAAGTGATATCATGCTTTGCTCAAATCTCAAATCTTGGATTTGAAATTAGTTGGGTCATCTATTTTTTATTGTGATTCAACTTATTTACTAACATATCCAACTATTTCACTATACCCTATATCTCAAATTCTCCATCCCTAGTCAGAGAAGTATGCCCTTTGGGAATACAGTATCTACCTACAATGAATCTCCTATCACTATCCATGTAACTAAGTCAATCTAATAACTGAGCACAATTATTGTAGTTTTGCAAGAGACTGCTCTGGTACCACTATAATAACCCATATTCAGTTATACATTAACAAAATTAATTTTATCAACATCAATTTCCTTACACATTCTCAAGGTTATCATTTTAATGACCACTTGGAAGGCAAAGCTAATTATCACTATATAATGTTAAATTCTTGAGCACATTACAAATAGATTTTTACAAATGAATGATATAGTCAATCAAATCTTTAAATAATCCAGCCTTGGAAAAATTGATATTTAATTCTAAAACAATAGGATCAATATAATTATGTAGTTATGCACTAATTATGACAAATGATTTATAATTGGATACAACCCTTAACTTCAATCTTAGTTTGATTTTCCATAATTAAATACTAAAATAAAATATTGAAACATACACTAGTTTCTAAAGCTAGATGGAACTATTTATTTAATTGCAAATGCAAGTAAATATTACAATCAAGGAAATGGAACTTGGTAAGTTTTTTAGGATTTCCAAGTGGTTATGATACATAGATTCTTTGTCCAAGTTCAATGTCAGCTCTAGAATTGTGCAAACATACCATAGATTCTCTCCATGCTAGATGTTACTTTCATCAATAATAATATCAGCCAAAAATCCCAACATTGCCCCAACATCATACACATAATTCTTCTAATATCAAGTACAATCCTCTTGATAATTATTGTAGGTCAAAGGTGATTATTTACTAGTCATGAATATGCCTTTATATGCCCAATATATCAAACACAAACCCTAAATAAGGAAGAACATGCCTACATAAGGGTGGCATTGACCTAGAAAAAGAAATGCAAGCCTTGAGAATGTTCTAACACAGCTACAAGATAGAACAAAACAACACAATGCACGTTGATTTTGCATAATCAGAATCCTAGGTCTATAGAATATAATCACAGCCTCTAGTCTCTTCAAAATTAGAGAATTATACAAATGAAACACTCTCTCTAAGAAGTCTACACATATGTAGATCGACCTCCATCGATAATGTAATTTGATTCCAAACAATGGTATCTCCCAATAACATAATGTGCAGTAGGAAGACTCCCCTAATTTTTAAACTTACAATTATCACAATTGAACGCATTGTGATTCTTAGCCAAAGCTTCTTCCAAAGAAACAATAGAATAGAAATGGAAGATGTAAATAATCTCTCTTCTCATCCACAATAGATGCAGTAGAGAAGTAATTGCAATTTTACTATACTTTAGCAACAAACTTGCAAAGACACCACTCAAAAATTAGACCCCTATATCTCAAGCATGGCATGAAAAATCAGACCTTCGACAATGTCAAAAAGACAAAAAAAGAAAATAAATATTCAAGTGATCTTTTTCCAATGAAATGAGCTCATATTTATAATGCTTTGTTGATAAAAGTTTCCAAAAGAATTCAACGTCAAAAATTGTAAAAGTTTTCCAAATGAACTCATCTCTTGAAAGTTTCCAACACAAAATCACTTTAAATATTTAATACTTCACTTAGGTATGTAATTGATTAAATAATTTTCCCCTTCTTGTGATGAATCAACCCTCAACTTAAGTGAAATTATAAAGTTAAATTATAACTTTATAATATGCCATTTAATAATTTAATAATAATTTGGCCACTAAAAATATAATAACTCCCAAAATGCTCATCATTTAAGTATGTTGTCTGAATAGGAGTCACACCTATTATTTCTCCATGTGATTAAATGCATTTTCCAAAAATGGAAAGGGTCCATCTCATTCAAAACTTGACTTACTGAATTGTAGAGAAGATAAGAACCTTCTAAGCTAAGACACTACCTCAGAAAACCCTCTATTCACAATAATTAGCCTACGAGGATCACAATAATAGGCTAATCTCTCAAAATATAATGTTAGAATAAATGGGGACATTATAGTGGCATTGATGGAAACACATAAAAATAAGATCTTACATTACAAAATATTACATGTAAGATAATCAAATGTATCCATTAACAACAATACAACTCTTCATCTCTCTGAATTTATTCAGCTTCTCTGCAAATAAATTTAGTGTCAAGTTCACTCGGTCTATAACATCAACATTTTCATCTTAAAAAATCTCCCCCTTCAGATATACTTCTCTTTCATAGCATCTGTACATCTTCTTCACATCAGATTCTTTCCCCCTAAGTAGTTCATCACATCTTCTCTAATTCTCTCCCCTTTGACAACAATGTAAAATGTAAATATAAGTTCCAATGTGAAACTTATAAAATCTTGTACTAATACCTTGTACCTTGCATGCACTATTTACATCAATTTCATTAAAATCACTTTCACAACATTAGAAAATGATTCCTAAAGAGTGAAATCTTGCATCAACACCAAAAAATATATCTAATAATCCATGAATTGATGCAACATGCATCTTTCCTTAGTTAACCTTGGATAGGGAAAGGACCTCATAACTTACCTCATAGATACTCAAAATCATCCTTAGACAATGATTGAGTAAATATGTCAGCAATTTGTTCCTTAGATTTCACATATTCCAGCCTCACTTGTTCCTCTTGTACTTTCTCTCTCAAATAATGATACTTGATAGATATATGCTTGGTTTTTTCATGCATCACATGATTCTTGGATATGTTTATTGCACTAGTATTATGACAATAGATAGTGATAGGATTGGTAACCTCTTCTTGCATTCCTTCTAATAGTTTCTTAATCCAAACAATATTTTAACAACTAATTACAATAGAAACATTCTCATCTTTAGTAATAGATTGTGATATGCAACTTTGTTCTTGTTCAACCATGTAATCAGTCTTTCTCCTAAAAAGAAAGCACCACCACTTGTACTTTTCCTATCATCAAAATTTCTAGCACAATAAATTTTGGTATAGACTTTGAGTTCAAAATGGCCATCTTTTTTATACCACAATCCAAATTCTTTAGTTCCTTTCAAATATTTGAATATCCTTTTAACAACATTCATACATGTTTCTTTAGGATTAGAGGAAAATGTTGCAACAATTCCAACTACATGTGCAATATAAGGTCTAACATATTGTAACTTTCTAATCATTGATCTATATTGTGTCTCATTCACTTCAATAGTAGTATCCTTTTTAGATAATCTATATTCAATCACCATACATGAATTGACTAGCCTTGACTTGTACACCTCAAATGTCTTCAAGATTTCCTTAACATGTATACCAAGTCACATACATACCATCTTTTGTTTGTTGAACATGTAATCTAGTGAAAAAATTTATTTCACCAAACATAGATATTTCAAAATCTTTTCTCATTTGATCATCAAATGATTTGCACAATGAATCATTACCACCAAATATGATATCGTCCACAAATATTTAAGTAATCAATACCATATTTTTAGCTTCACTCTTCAAGCACAAATAAAATTTTTCACTTGTTCTCACAAATCCAATATTAATCAAGTATGAACTAAAGCTTTCATACCATGCTCTTAGTACTTTCTTTAGTACATACAAATATTTGTTCATCTTACAAACCATGTGCTTATGATCTAGATCTACAAATCCTTCTGGTTATTCTATGTAAACTTCTTCTTCAACTACTCCATTTAGAAATGCTAACTTCACATCAATTTGGTATACTAGAACTTCTTGTAAGTAGCATATGACAATAGAGTTATGACTCCTTCCAACCTAGCAATAGGTGTAAAAGTATCACCATGATCAATTCCTTCTTCTTGGGCATAACCTTTACAAACTAATCTGACCTTGCTCCTCACAACTTCACCATTCTCATTCAATTTCTTTCTAAAGATCCATTTTGTTCATATTACATTCTTGTCATCAGGTCTTAGTACTAGTGTCCATGTGTTATTTTTCTTAATCTAATCAATATCTTCATTGATAACATTTATCTAATCTTCATTGTCAAGTACAACTTTCACAATTCTTGGCTCAAACTCAACAATTAAACATTTATTATATTTCAACTTACTTCTTGTCATGACTCTAACACTTTTATCTCCAATGATTTGTTCAGTTGAATGGTTCCTTGTCACATATTTTTCTATTATAGGTTATGTTCTTTGATTTCTAGCATTATGTTCCTACTTAGGTTATTATGTTTGTGGCTTGGGTAATGTAGGTTGACACTTGGTGGCTCTCTATCATTTGTCATGTGTTACACCAGAAGAATCTTCATATACATAGATAATTTTTTTTGTAACATCAAGATCCTTTTTTCTTACATCATCATTCTTATTTGTAAACTCATCAATTCTTACATTTCACTCTTAATCATTGTGTTAGTAGCCTTGTTCAAACATTTATAGGCCTTGATCTTAGAAGAATAACCAAGGAGAATACCTTCATCACCTTTGGAATCAAATTTCTTATTCCTTACATCTTTATGAATGTAACATCTACTTTGAAATATCTTAAAATAACTTATGATAGGTGTATGACCATAAAAAAAGATCATATGGTGTCTTGCTTGTTCCCTTCTTTAGTTGAACTTAGTTGAGAACTTGTAGACTAATGTGTCAATGGCTTCTCTCCAAAACATTTGAGAAATTCCCTTTTCAATTAGCAGTGTCATTGCACAATCCACAATTGACCTATTCATTTTTTTTTTATCCCATTCTATTGTGGTCTCCTCAATGTTGATAATTTTCTCTTAATTCCACACTAAACACAAAATTTAGTGAATTCAACAAATATAAATGCACCACCTCTATCAGATATTAAAATTTTTAACTATTTACTAGTTTCTTTTTCAACTCTAGCTTTATACCATTTGAACATATCAAAATCATATGAATTTAACTTCATGAACATGATAATCATCATCCTAGAATAATCATCAAGAAACGATATGAAATATTTGTCACCATAATAACTTTATACTCTCATTAGTCCACATAAATTTGTATTCATTAATTCCAGAATTTCATTGGAAGTATGTTTCTTTCTTGAAAAGATTGATTTGGTCATCTTACTATGATGAGATTATTCACAAATAGCATTCTGAAATTTATGCAAATTTGGTAAGCCTCTAACTCTTTTCTTTCTACTAACCTTGACCATATTCTCAAAATTAACATGGCATGGTCTCCTATGCCATAACCATACATCTTAAACTCTTGCAAACAAACATATATCAATGGTAGGATCAAGATAAAATAGATTATCTTTTGTTTTCTCTCCAATACCAATCAAATTTCCATCATCATCATAGATCTTAACTTTCTTGAACTAAAACTCCATCTTGTGACCTATTTTATTCAACAAAAAAATAGTCAATAGACTATATTTTAGTCCTTGCACTCAATATGCATTCATTACATTAGATTTTGTTATTTAACATTAATGAACCTCTTCCTTTCACGAGACATGGAACATTGTTCCCTAGTTTAACAATTCCACTGAATATTATTCCTCAAGTCTATTAAACTTATTGATGTCACCAACCATGTGATGTGAACATCAATTATCAGTTATCCATATTTCATTCTTACTAATATGTGAAATAAGAGCTTTACCATCCTTATACCTTTCCTCATTAGGGTCTTCTTGCACAACAATATATACCACTTCTATTCCTTTTCTCATCTTCAATGTCTAACTCAGTGTTCTCTTCTTCAACAATATAGCATGACCTCTTCCTTATTGCCTTATAGTCTTTGTTATTTTTTTATTTAATCTTTCTTATCATTTATGCCACTCCTACTCTTGTTAGGACATATTGTAGAAATATGACCTACTTAATTGCATTTAAAACATATCAAAGGTAATTTACCTTTACCTCTCAATAATCTCTTTGCAAGAAATGCTTTAATCTCATCCATGTCATCTAATTCTACCTCATTTTTCATCTTTAATACTCTGTTATTTCTTTGAACTACCAATGGTTTGCAGAGTCTTGATAGCATTATCAATTATAGGAACATTATTATCAAAATTACTTAATTCAAATGCAATCAAATGACCAACTAAACCATCAAGAGTAAGATCACTACCATACATAGCTCTAAATTCCTAAATTATAGATACTTTGATAGCATAATAGGTGAGATAGCTATGAGAACTTTACTTACAACTTTGGTATCTCTAATGACTCCTCCAACAATGTTGATAGAACTCACAAATTTCTTGATTTGGTTCATATATTGCACAATATTATTAGCTTATTTCATCCTCATATCATCATATTTGCCTCTTAGAAGTTCAACTCTTTCTCTCAATACATTCTCATCTCCACCATGCACAAGTACCAACTTATCCCACATTTCTTTAGCAATATTACAATTCTTGACATCATCTAGGGTAGATGCAATCTTAACCATCATACTATTATGTTCTCTCTTCTAAATCATTTCTTCCACCATCATAGAAGGGGTAGGAGAAACATATTTATGTTCTAGCCAATTTGTAGCATTATCTTCAATTCTAGATAAATGTAGCTTCATCATATTTTTCCATGAGGAGAAATTCTCCTTATTCAAATTTGGTACTTCTCTTATACATCTTTGAATATTTAGCTCAAGTTCCTTCAAACTTCTTCCTTCAAGAACTCAAATTTGATGTCAATTGTTAGATAATTGAGAGGGGATGTGTGAATCAGTTATATCCAATTATCCAATGAGCCTTTCAAACACTTTATTCAAACTTCTTAAACTTTCATATCAATAACTCATCAACCACATCTAATAATTCAAATCATACTTGTAAAATTTTTTCATCAAACTATCATCTCATTATTTCTTACTTATATTAAGTATCAAAGTAATTACTTAGCATATATTGAGTTGCAACATTATGTAATTAATATTGAAATAAAATTTTGAAACACATAAGAATTTTAGCCAAAGATCATCTAGATCTTATCACTCCTTGATATTTCTAAAGAGTGGCCTGCTCTAAAGGACTTGCAAACATGACTAATGGATGCTACCATATAGAATTTTAAAGACTTGTTAGGTCCACTTGGTTAAGAGATTTTTAAATGCTACAATGGTAAGAATGTGAAATTAAAGTGATATGTTATGTTCAACACTAACTTGTTCAGATCTATACTTCACTCTATCTCTTTCTTCTGATCTATTCCTTCCAATCTCTTTCTAGTTGACTCACATACTCACACTTTCACTTAACACTTCCTCTTGCTTGATCTTTTCACTTATGTTCTTCTTAGTTCACCTTTTATCTTCTTCTTCTCCTTCAATTTGCATAATAAAAAATAATCAACAATGATTAACAACAAAGAACAATCTTGTTCATCTTCTTAAATAGGTAACTTTTCCTTTCCAAAATCTTCTAGATTTACCCCTTAATCACGATCTTAGATTCAATGAATTTAGTCACTCGTAAAATAGTTCCACCTAGAACTTTGTGCTCATCTTCACTATATTAAATCTCCTTGAATATATTTTCATTATATTTCTCTAGTTGTAGATCTTGTAACTAACTTTGACTTTATCCTTTGAACTTCTCGATCATTCTTAATTTTCATCAAATGTCAACCTCAAATTAAATATTTTCTTAACTTGTTCTTCCTTTTTATGCTTGATGAACACTAATAATTTAATCAGGCAATACATCACTCAATTTAAATTGAACTAACTCAATTAACACTAATCTTTAACTCTACTTTTCCATTTGCTCGATGATAACTATAGTAACTCAATTGTTACTATATTCCTTCATTCACCAACCAAATTATCTTTCATATACATGATCTTCATCACTTAATCACAACATGACATGATTGTAAAATAATCAAATCAGCATTATACTATCATAGTCCAACTCATTCAAGTACCCATTGAATACCATGCACTTATCATCATACTTTTTTCAAATCCTCTTCATTAATAAAATGATATTGCACTCTACTAAAATAGCATAATTTATTACCAATTAAGGCTTGACATCAATGACAACATACCAACTAATATGACTTGTTCACTTACAATTTCAACATTATGAGTTGGGGCTAACAATACATATACATATACATATATACGCATATACACATACCTATACATACATATACATATTGTAAGAATTTTCCTTAGGGAAAAATTCACCCACGAACTAAGAACTCAAACACAAGCACAAGTATAAACCAAGAAATGGATATGATCAATTAATTAGAGTATGTTCTAATACATTTCTCTATTTAATATGTGATGAATGTACACACTAGGAGTGCCTGTATATAAAGGCCTCTTAGGAAGCACCTAGAATGTCTCTAGAAAGAACTAGGAGATAGGATAAGCATCATGAAAACTAAGCACATGCCTTATCCATCATTCTAGATGAGTGTATAAGAATGACAAGGTTGTAGACACCATGTGCTTAATTAGTGTGCTAACTCCTTTGTTGTAGACACCATGTACATAAAAGAGGTGTAGACTCCTATGTTGTCAACATGACAACTCACAAGAGTAGGCATACTCCTAGGTGGCTAATAAATAAATATAAAAAATATGCATTAACCTAAGTAAACTTAAGTAGGTGTAAATAGTAAATACTTATTTACCAACACCCCCCCCTTAAGTGTAACTTAGGGGAATACCCTTCAGCTTATGAAAACTAAGATGATATGCATGATCTAACTACTAGGCCATGTTAGGTACCCATGTACATAATGAAGATGTAAATATCTCATAAAGCAGAGAAAGAGAAAACACCTCATGGTAAAAACCCTCCCCCAATAAGAGAGATGAATAGGGATGCATAGATGGATGGAGTAATCAAAACCCCCCCATTACAATTTACATCTAGTATATACATAAAATAAAAATGGAGAAGGAAAAAAATCCCAAAGAGGAAAAATCCCCCGCAAAAAGGAGAAGAAGGAGATGAGATAGTCCCCCCCCCCCCCAAAAGGTAGTACCTTGATCAGTGAGAAATGCTCTAACATAGAAGTTGATCCATGACCTTTGAATGATGTTCCTCCCCTTTGGAAGAAACAAATGTAAGGATACAAAGGAGATGTATCCCTTGTATGGAGAAGGAATCTCTAAGATGAATGATATTGCTGAAACCTGCTCAAGTGCCCCTATGTTGATGTTGATGATGGCTTCCTCCAAAAATACTAAGAAGAAGTGCATATCAAACAAGAAGTGATGTAGAACCTATTTCAAAAAACCAACAGTCTTCTCTAATGTCAAAGAAACCTCCTACAGATGTTGTACATAAGTATTCATAATCACATCAGCCTGAAAAGAATGATCATGTAGAGAATGAACATGATGATCAGATTGGGCCCTCACAACAACTATAGAAGGATCATCCTCAGCAAAGAGAAGTGGTAGATCATCAAAGAAGTCTTCCAAATCTATTATGTGAGACTCCAAGAATAGAGCTGAAATTTTGGACAAGAAGTCATCACCTAGAAGACAAAGTGTACCCTATTGTGTTGAAGTACATGAATCTATCACTACAGCAATGAATGAAGTATTCAACTCAAAGAGAAGATGAATATCATCAATAGTTTCTCCCACATCTTCAATGTGAGACTCCATAAATAGGCCCACAATGGTGGGAAGGAAGTTGTCACATGAAGGTAAAGTAGGAAGACATAAAGGGTCATGTTGCACTGAATCTGAAGAATCTGTGGCTAGAATAGGATCAGTAGGAGCAATAGGAGCTATAGGTGTGATCTCATCTGAACAGGAGCTAGCTACAACTAGAGGTATGAGATCTTTTGGGAATGGAGGAATGTTTGGATCTCCATACATCTCCCAGAGATACATCCAATTATCATAATGATCAGAATTCTTAAGGTCAGTAAGTGCATCCAAAACCTCATAATCTTTATATAGAAAGAGAATAGTACCAATGAGGGAAGAAGTAGCAACATTGTATTCAAGTACTCTCACATATGGTAGTGCAATATGGTGACTGAGAAATTTGATAGAAATTTGACTCCATTCTTGATAGTTGTCTAGGGTCAAATAAATCAATGTAACCACCACTAGAAATTTTAGGAAATTCTATATAAATTCAAAAAAAATTGCACCTAAATCAGAGTCTGGATGACCAAGTTATGGGCTCACAAAGTCAGGTTGCCAAATCAAAAAGCAATATGGAGAGGGGTCTAGCAGGAAAACTGCATGATTAAATTTTACAGTCAAATGGTCATCACAATAGTGTAAAAATCTCTATTTTGATAGTCAGGCTAACTAGGCTATCCATACTAATGTGTCAGGCTAACTAGGCTATCCATACTGTATGAATGTTGATGTGTTAGAACACATGGTGCATGATGTGTTTGCTGGTGTTGCTAACTAGGTCTAGTCCACTTGGCATGGAGGCAAGTGAAAGTGTGGAGTGCTAGGCTTAGTACAGTAGTGTTGTGTGGTGCATTTGTGAAGTTGCCAGGTGTGTAGTCTTCGTGCCTACATGGCCATGCTAGAAGGATCTGTTACTATCTAGAAATCAAAAGTATAGCATTGCTATTAGGTAGGTTTTGTACAACATGTCAGGCCAGAAAATGCTATGCAGGATACCAGAATATGCAAGTCGTCGGGAAGCTAAGCGTCATGCCAAAAATTAAAACCACTACCTGAGATGGAATATGTTGCACCAAAGTTTACTACAACACTAAAATGTGTGAAACACCGATGGTTGATGCCAAGTTTTAGTCCCACATGGGACATGTGAAGACCTTTGACTTGTTTAAAAATAAAGCCACAAGGTAAGAAAATAAAAGTAGGTCATCGGTGGTGGATCTAGCTATTGGTCTATGGTGTGGTCTGGCCAGATTTTGTGGTGACTACTGCATGTGCCAGAAATTGCAGTGCAATGCCAAATCAATATAGAATATGCCCATGGGGGTAAAATTTAGAATATTCTCAGCTGTATGAAAATATTCAACTATGTAAGGCCAAGATCTAAAAGCCCAATTTTACAAAAAAAAATTCTCTACTAGGTGCGCGAAGGGAATTTTTTTTTTTTGGGAATACTTGATGAAAATAAATTGTAGAGAAATAAAAAATGTAGATCTGAATTAATTAATTAAGTCTACAAATGAACATACTTGAAGTATAAATTGGGGCCTTTGGATGCTAATTTGCGAAATCAAATTTGCCTCATGGTCGACTTTGGGCTAAGGTAATTGAGTTTATAGTCGATCTTCACCGAATCAACATTCCAGATGCAATGGCAAGGTTAGATCTAGCTCTAGACACTCCCAATTTTTGTAGTATTCTAGATTCGAGCTAAGGTGTTGAAGCAAAAATGGTCTTGAATGACTATGTGATGAGAAAATCTCCAAGCTTTGATACCATGTAAGAATTTTCCTTAGGGAAAAATTCATCTAGGAACTAAGAACTCAAACACAAGTGCAACTATAGACCAAAAAATGGATATGATCAATTAATCAGAGTATGTCCTAATACATTGCTCTATTTAGTATGTGATGAATGTACACACTAGGAGTGCTTATCTATAAAGGCCTCTTAGGAAGCACCTAGAATGTCTCTAGAAAGAACTAGGAGATAAGATAAGCATCATGACAACTAAGCACATGTCTTATCCATAATTCTAGATGAGTGGATAAGAATGACAAGGTTGTAGACACCATGTGCTTAATTAGTGTGCTAACTCCTATGTTGTAGACACCATGTGCATAAAAGAGGTGTAGACTCATGTGTTGTTAACATGACAACTCACAAGAGTACACATACTCTTAGATGGCTAATAAATAAATATTAAAAATATGCATTAGCCTAAGTAAACTTATGTAAGTGTAAATAGTAAATACTTATTTACACCAACACATATACACATACATATACATACACACATACATAAATATACATATTACAGATGAACCCAAAACAAAACTATGAAACTGCTATGTAAAACCTTTCTCATGAGATAATGTGTGATGAGCTCTTCATTAGTGGGATGGAACCTGAATCTAGGAGGTAGTTGTGCATCACCCCTCTCATGACTATAACCAAAGTTTAGAGCCTCTATTATTGAATTCTCTTCCCAATCTGCTCACAAAATCACAATAAAATAAATGGATTGTTTCAACTATCATCCACTATATAGGCTAAAGCAACCCTACTCAATTGTTTGGATGCCCACTTAGCCTTTTACAAAATCTAATATGTGGGTTGTGGGGAGATATTGTGTTGACTTCTTATATGGGTGTTAGGAGAGGTGGGAAAATGGGATGGGATGTGTGGAGAGACATAGATAAAAGATGAATACAGATGAATCTTATTGTCAATATGAAATTGATTCCCTCAGCTTGGTGTGTACATGTGTAAGAAAAACATCATTAAAAATATGCTTTCTTAGTGTCAAAAAAGTATGTTTGTATATCATTATAATTATAGGAGGGGTAGGGGGGGCTATTAAAAGTTTCTTGTATGATGTATATTAAAAGCCTAAGAGAGAGAATGCATGCATGTGTGAATATATGTGTTATCACTAATGGTAGAAAGTAAGTGAATGCAAAAGTAGGTCACATGAGAATATAAAGTAGTTTGTGGGCTTGTAGCCAAAATTGATAAAGGATTATTTGGATTACCTCTTGTATATAAAGATGAGAGACTAAAGAGCATGTCATTAGAACACCATATCAAATATGTGTATAGTAAGGAATTGCAATATTCAATGCCTAGTCATTCATGACAGTTTATATTCTTACCCACCATGGGGAAATCCTAGCTATTTCTCATCAAATCTCACCTAGCTTTATAAATCAAAACCCCACAAAC
Organism: Cupressus sempervirens; assembly: GCA_028749045.1. Lineage (NCBI taxonomy): Eukaryota > Viridiplantae > Streptophyta > Pinopsida > Cupressales > Cupressaceae > Cupressus > Cupressus sempervirens. The sequence goes on from CM053792.1 coordinate 457,584,572, forward strand.
TAGAATTAAAAAACCATAATCAGGGTCAACACATATATACCAAATGAATATATGAATGCCATGGGAATGGGCATGTTGTATAGTTGGACTAGGAGGTTGCATTTGTGTTATAACTTATTGTTGAAGGAAGTCATCCTAAAAATATTAGTGCCACAAATTGTGTTACCCAAATGCGATAAGGGTTACAATGTTCTTAGGGTGTAATTGATGGTGTCTTTGCACAGTTTTTCCACTCTAGGTGATTTCATTTTCAAATAAAACCAAGTTTCAAGCTAAGTGATTTCATTTCAAATCACATATATCAGGTTTCAAACAATTTCATTTTCAAATCACATAAATCAAGTTTCAAATAATTTCATTTTCAATCCACACAAAGAGTGCATCAAGAAATTTCATTTAAAATCATATAATACTTGAACAATACATATCCTTACTAAGGTAGTATCAATTATATGTGGGTTTGCAACATTTAGTGGTACCCATTTTGCATGGGAAGCTCATGCTCAAACCAAAATTGTGTCTTTTGCACACAGTCTAGAGTGAAAATGATTTGGTATTTGTCATTTTCTTAATGATTTCCCATTATCTTTAATAGTTTATTTCATCCATAGTTAGACTTCTAATGAATTTGGGGGCATATTAAAAAAAATACCATTTTAACAAAATGTGCCTCTTCACCAAGAAAATGTTGTCAAAAAAAAGGCCAAATGTAGTATAAGCTAGCCTAGATGCCCATGCACATGCACATGCTAATTACAATAGAGGATTACCTCCCTTTAGAATACTACCATAGGATGTCCCATTAGGCTTTTTATAATCTCCTTTGATAGCCCATTGATGTGGATGGGGTTGTTTTGATAGGGATTAGATCAGAGTGAGTGTGCAACTCAATCTAAATCTAAGTAGAGAATACCATTTAAACTAGATCCTCTTGGATGATATAATCACTCCAAGATGTCTAGTTTTAAGGGTCATCATCCAATACTCATCTTTCATTAACTACCACTGCTATGACAAGTATGTGTAGGTTTCAATAAAACAGCCCAAATTGACCCTAAAATAGGCCATCAACAATTCTTGTTCAAGTTGTACCATTACTAACATAGTGCCATTTAATGTGTCTCAAGATACTGTAGGAATAAATCCTTATTTTTTATTACAATTTTGATACATGTATATAGTCTTCAAGCTCATTTTGGCCTGTCGCTCTTTGCAAGACTTTTAGCATGCAAGGTTCTAGCTCCTAAATTTGCCTAAATGTTCTTATCACTATTTCTAGGATTTCAGGCAAAGAGGTTGGTTCATAGGTTATGTTTGGTAGGTCCTTTCACTCTTTAGAGGATCAACATGTTGTTCTAAACTTATATAGTGATGGTCTTTCAAAGGCTTACTTTTTGTGTTTTTTTCATTCTCTAATTAAAAATTTCAATAGCATTGGGGCATGTCCCAATTTTAGATGTATGGGATTATATGTTATTTAGGCTTTGAAAGCCTCTATCTTGTAAATGGATGGTTATTAACATTGCTAGTGTTAGATGAAATTTTCTAGATTGAATACTCAAAGCTTCTACTTGAATATAAGGTCATTTTATAAGGCCTACTATAAAGATCACATTATAGATTTTGTTCTAGCTTAGGGTGGTTCATATTGAGGCATAATTTTTTTGTTTTTGGAGTGAACTAGAGGTTTTCTTCACTAGTTCTTTCCTCCAATAGCTCTTGAACTAGTTATTATTATAAATATAATATATTAGTGGCTTGCCACTTTTTCCAAAAAGATAAAATAAATTTAGTTGCAACACACAATTAACTCAAAAAATGTACTTTAAGAATAGTTTTAGGTGTCCTCGCTAACCACACCAATGATAACTTATTGCCCCCAAACACTAGCATAATTCATCCAAATTTTTTATATTATTTATTATTGTCCATTTTTTTGCAAAATAAAAAATTGTGTTCTTAACTTTAAGTGCTATTAGGAGCTGCACTTGCTTACCATAATTATGTCACTAATATAAAAAAAACACCCCATATACAACCACATCATCTAACCAATTACACATCGACTACCAACTATGCCAAACAATCAGCTTCTTAGTTCCCTTCATGATAAATATGAAAGACCTTAAATCCTTTAGTACCATTAATAGCACCTAAAACTCACAGTCAAGGAGGAGTCACCATCTAAGTGATTTCAAATCAAACCTACGCTTTAGTCCCATTAGTGCATAGTAATGATCCTTATTTATTTTTATAAATTTTGCAACCCTTCTTGTTCCCTACAAAGAACTCTTCCCTCATGATCTATAGTAAGGCATCCAACCCTGTTAGCCACTTAATTAATCACCCCCAAACACTCCATGAAATTTCACTTTGACCAAATTAGCCTTGAGTTTCATCTATTCAACATTGTTTTCCAATCCCATTAATGTGATTACCTCATATTAATACTAATATTAATATTCATTATATTACCCCATATTACTAATATTCAACATTAGTTTCAACCACCCTATTCAATAGTTATTATCTTAGCTCGTAGTAATATTGTGTTATATAGGATTGTATTATCTTGCCTCATATTAGTATTATTTTTTCTTAGTAATTTTCTTTTTTTCTTTTTTATAAATCTTTGAATTAGTGGGGTCACATTCAAGGGAACCCATCCTAGTGGAAATTACACTATTTAGTACTTAGGCATGATCACCTTTATATATGTGTGTGTGTGTGTGTGTGTGTGTGTGTGTGTGTGTGTGTGTGTGTGTGTGTGTGTGTGTGTGTGTGTGCACTCATTGCACTCTAAGACTAATTCACAAGAACCCTTATCACTCCTACATACCTCCTAATAACTCCACAAGTCCTGGTCACTCCATTAAATTTCCTTATAGCTCCAAGTTTCATTAAATCTTCTTATAAGGTCCTACAATGTGATTAACTCATTATCACTCCATTCAAAATCCTTATAACTCACAAGCATCATTAAATCTCCTTATACCTCCCACGCATTGAAAGACTCTTTATCACTCTATTTAAACTCCTTATGCCTATCACACCTTATCACCCTATTTGGTGACACAAATCTTGCCCCATCTTATGTCACCTGGTAGGCCCTCCACATAACTATGTGTCATACAATCATAAACACACTATCCAAGCATGCATCATGGACATGTTTTTCCTATTGCTCATCCAACAAACATCACAGACTGGCATAAGGCCCAAGGTAAACTTGTGCATGGATTAAGGTCGTTCACTCCATTAAGAGTTGGCAACTATTAGGATTAACCCCAAACAAAAATAAGATGAGGAGAAAACTACGCCAAATAAACCTCTAAGTCTAATTAGGTTCCACATCAAAGCAATCTACCACTTGGAGACCGATCAAACTCCACAACAATAACCTCCCATTTGGAGACTAATCATAGCACTACTAAACATGTAGCTCCTACTAGAATATTAAACCACCCTAGACTCTATTTTTCTTTGATTTTGTTTAGTCTATAAGACCAATTGAAGTTGAAGAAGAGTTCAACTTCTCCCTTGTTACTACCTTGGTAAACATATATGTTGGATTATCATCTATATGTATCTTCTCCAACTTTAACTATCCATCATCCAAAACTAGCCAAATGAAATGGTACCACATTTGTATATGTTTTGTCTTTGAATGCAAAGAAAAATTCTTTACAAGATGAATGACATTTTGACTATCTATAAAAAAAAAAAAGTATCCCTCTATGGATTTTTCAACTCTTCCATGAAGAAATAAAGCCATATCATTTCCTCGGCTACCTTTGTAGTAGAAACATACTCTGCCTTTGTAGTGGATAAAGCATTAACCTTTTGCAACCTTGAAACCTAGCTCACTGCTACTCCACCAACAATAAATACATAACTTGTAGTACTTCTCCTAATATTAGTATCCCCTGCTAAATGTAAGTCAACATATCCCTATAAATTAGTAGTAGAGCCCCCAAAATGTAGACACATATTGGATGTTCCTCTCAAATATCTAAGAATCCATTTAACCATATTCCACTACTCAATTCCTAGATGACTCATATACCTACTAATAACTCCCATTGCATGTACAATATCTAGCCTTATACATACCATAGCATACATCAAGCTTCCTACAACTAAAGCATAAGGTACCTTAGACATCTTATCCTCCTCTTCTTGTGTCTTTGGACACATCTTCCTAGTCAACTTCAAATGACTAGGTAAAGGTGTGTTGACAACTTTAGCATTCTCCATAGAGAAATGTTGCAAAAGCTTGGCAAAATAATCAGCCTAAGATAATTTCAATTTCCTTTTCTTCCTATCTCTATAAATCTTCATACCAAGGATTTGTTTTGCTACCCCAAAATCATTCATAGCAAATGAATGTGCTAACTATTCCTTTAACCCCTTAATGTGATCCATGTTAGACCCAACTACAAGCATATCATCAACATATAAACATAAAATAATGTAGCTATCATCATCCAACCTCTTAAAATAAGCACAATGATCTAAATGACACCTATTATATGCATGCTCATGCATAAACCTATCAAATTTTAGATACCACGGCCGAGGTACTTGCTTTAAGCCATATGAACTTTTCTTCAATCTGCACACTAAGTTCTCCTTACCTTTGAGCTCAAATCTTTGTGGTCATGTCATATATATATATATATATATATTCATTCATCAAATCACCATGAAGGAAGGTTGTTTCAACATCAAGCTACTCTAAATGCAAATCTTCAGTAGCTACAATAATTAAGATAGTGCGAATAGAATTCATTTTAATAATGGAAGAGAATATCTCATCAAAATAAATGCATTTTTTCTATGCAAATCCTTTTACAACTAACCTAGCTTTAAATCTCTTCTTACCTCCATTCTCTTCCTTTAACTTGTAAACCCATTTATTTTGTAAAGCCTATTTACCTGCAAGCAACTTGCATAAATCTCATGTCTTATTTTTTAGCAAAGAGTCTATTTCTTCTTTCATTGTAGACTCCCACTTAATCTTTGTATCTCCCTACACAACTTCATCATAACATTCAGATTCACTAGCATCAGTAAGTAAAATAGAATACAAGGAAGGAGAAAATCTTTTTGGATGTCTACTTAGACTTATTAACCATCTAACATTCACTAGGGTGTTTTGTATTTTTTGTTTCAATTGTTGCAAATCATAAGGAGTTGCTAGAACATTAGCTTTTGGAGTATCATCCAACACTACATAATCATCTTCTTTCTTCTCATGTTGCTGCAACAAATCTTTATACATCACTTTCTCATTGAATATGACATCTCTACTTCTTACAATTTTACAATTTTCAAAATATCAAATCCTATAACCAAATTAATCAATGCCATATCCAAAAAATACACGTTTCTTTGGCTTAGCTTCTAGCTTGGTTCTATTTTCAAAATATATATGAGCAAATGCTTCACAACCAAAGGTTTTGAGAAAAGAATAACTCACCTTCTTACCAGTCCATGCTTCCTCTACAATACCACAATCCAAAGGAGTAGAGGGACCTCTATTAATCAAATATAAAATAGTATTAATAGCCTCTACCCATATGTTTAAGGGAAACCCTACATGCAACCTCATACTTCTTGCACACTCCATTGTGGTCCTATTCATGCATTTAGCCACTCCATTTTCTTGTGGAATCCTTAGAATAATTTTCTATCTATTAATACCATTAGTGGAGAAAAAATCTTCAAAATCATGACTGCAATACTCACGACCATTATTATATCTGAGACATTTTAATTTCTTTTTAGCCTCATTTTCAACCAAGCATTTCCATTTCTTAAAAGTTTGAAATACATCATATTTATGTCTAAAGAAATAAACCCATACTTTTCTAGTTGCATCATGAATAAATGTAACATAATAATGAGAGCCACAAGAGAAGATACCTAAGCTACTCCCCATAAATCTGTATGCACAAGCTCTAATCTCTCACTCTTTTTTTTCCTTCATAGTCTTCACAAAACTCACTCTCTTTCATTTTCCATACACACAACTTTCACAAAAATCTACATTAACACATTTCAAACCTAGTAAAACTTACTTTGAATGAAGTACTTTCATACCTTTCTTGCTCATGTGCCCAAGTCTATTGTGCCACAATGTTGTATTAGAATCTATAGCAGCTATTTGATCTTTTTTCTCAACTACAACAATTTTTTTTGAACATTCATTTTCCTCTAAAATAATCAGAGTAGAAGGAACAACATAACATGTACAAAGATATAAGGTGCCTACTTTCACACCTTTTGCTACTACAAGATAACCTTTTGAAACTTTCCAAATTCTATCATTAAAAGTAACTACACAACCCTCATCACTGAGTTTCCCTACTAAAATTAAATTCCTACTCAGCCTTGGAACATGTCTTATCTCATGTAGTAGCCATTGATTCTCATTCTATAACTTAATCTTAACTTTTCCCTTTCCAAAAATTTGACAGGGTTAATTATCCCCCAAATAAACAAGCTCAAAATCCCCTTGGACATAACCAATAAAATAACCTCTATGAGGAGTAGCATGAAATGAAGCACTAGAATCTAAAACCCATGAATCATCAACACTTTCTAAAGACAAAAGAAAAGAATCATCTTCAGATCTATTACTTACCACATTTAACTCTTTGTTCCTGTCTACTTTATCTCCTTCATTGTTCTTTTGAGTCCAATAATATTTCTTTGTATGCCCTAGTTTCCCATAGTACCAACAATCTTTCGATCGTCTAGATTGAGACCTCTTCCCCTTTGAATTTCTTCTTGATTTCTCACAATTTCTAGAATTATTTCCTCTCTCAGTCATTCTGCCTTTGCTTTGTTCATTCAAAGCACTTCCTAATGTAGATCCACCCGAGGTTTTCCTACGAGTTTCCTCACTTAGAATAACACCAATCACATCATCAAATTTGAGGGTATTAGATTCAAAAAAAAATTACTCATAACCATTACCAAGCCATTCTATCTTTCTGGCAAAGAACACAAAATCAAGAGAGCCCTAATTTCTTCATCAAAATTAATACCCACAAAAGATAATTGACTAGTAATAGTATTAAACTCATTTAAATGATTTTTAATAGATCCACCTTCTGTCATATTCATATTAAATAAATGCTTCATGAGAAATACCTTTTTTGAAGCAGAGGGCTTTTTATATAGTTTCATTAGGGTTTGCATCAACTCTTCTGTTGTCTTTGCTTTTGTAATGTTAAATGTCACTAATGGTGTCAAGCATAATTAAATGCTTCCAAGTGCCTTTGTATCTAAAATCTCCCAATCCTCATATGTCATATTCTTCCATTTATATCTTCCATAATTGAAAGTTTTGCCCATTAAACTTATCCACTTTTAGCTTACCCTTATCTACCATTGCTCCCACTCAACTATGAGACTCCCACTCAACCATGAGACCTTCGTACAAAGGATTTCTAAAAAAATGACAATAGTCTAGCTGAAAAAAAAAAATAACAACAATTATCTAGACTTGATACCACTTGTTAGGATTAACCTCAAACAGAAATAATAGTTATATGCAAATATAACCAATATCAGAAATAATAGGTCGCACATAAGAGAAGACAAGATGCCAAGATTTAACATGGTTCAATCAATCCCTGGGCTATGTCCACAAACAACAAGTCCAATATTATTATTATCTAGTGATTACAATATGCAATCCCTTATAACTCAATGTCGTCACAAGAAGCTACAATATCATAATTACATTACGAAATCCCTAACGCTAATTCTTTTTATACAAGCTTTTTCCACTTACAAAATTAGGGCTAGAATAAGTCATCCAATGGGAAAAATAAAAATCAATGCCTTTTACAATATAAGGTCATTTTTGGCTTCAGGGGCACTTCTCTCAAAAACCCCCATAGAAATAATATGGGGAGAAAACTGCACTAAATAAACTTTCGAGTCTGATTACGCTCAACATCACAATAGCAAGCACAACCATAAATGATGACAATGACCACCAAGAATTATGCACAAATGAGTAGAACAATATACAAGGAATCAAATTGTAGACCTCCCTATCAATAAGGATTTCAACAACCATTGCATCATGGGGACATCCCCTACCTCATATTAATATTACTTTACATTAGATTTTCCAATAAGATGAGTCAAAAGTAATTTGTAAAAATATATACATTCAAAATAGAGCCAACCCATCCAATACTTATTACATTGCATGAGAATGTTCAATAGAATCAAACCAAAAAAAGTAAATTTTAATATTTTAAAATAAATTTGTAATAAACAAGATATAGAAAAATGATCCTATTTAACTAATTTACTTTTATTTTCATATTCTACTAAAATCTCAAGAGTGCATGATTAAAATAAATCAGAATTAATAACAATAAATGACAAAATTATTTTAAAAATGTTTATTAAGATAATTAATACACATTTTTAAAAATAGATCTAATTGTAACTTTAAACTATGTAATAATAAGATTAAATAGAAAATGTTGGAATATTCAAATGAGAAGAGTACTTTTGGGGGGGTGAATCAAAAGTGACACACTTTAACCTTTTCAAATCCTTTTAAAACAAATAACTGAAAGTAAACCTCATGTATGCAAACATATCAAATAAACATAAAGTAAACACATGCAAGTAAACACATGACACTAGAATTTTGGTAAAAAATCCTCCAGGAATAAGAAGGTAAAACTAGGGTGGGGATGATACACACAAAATCACTACAGAAATAATTGTTTGACCACTTCTGATGATCTGCTCTATGAAAGGCTTGCCCTGTTAAAGGCTTTACACTGTCTCAATAGTGACTTGGTTAAAGGATTTACAAATATTTTACACGAAGTGTCACCCTATTAAAGGATTTAATCACCTCTTCAAAGGATCTACAAAATAATTGTTAAGCTAACCTATCATCATAGGGTTTTCCACTATCTAATACAATTGCTAGAGAGTATTAGAAATATTTGATCGGATTTCTTACAATCTTCAATTGTTGATTTCAAGCACTTGATTTGCTCATTCTGATGCGATCCTTGCTTGATCTAATATCTATGCATAACCCTTGTTCTATTCTGATCAACTGGATATAAAATTACTACTCAATTCACTAAGTCTTTGATGCCCCTATTGTTTTCCCCGTTTTGAAAATTTGCTATCTACTTAGCAACTTCCTTAACTTCTATTCAACAATATAAAATCATGGGGTCTAAGCCTTCTTATAAAGACTTCATAGACTTAGGGTCAGGTATGGATCTATGATCCATATTGAATCTTTAATTCCCACTCATTCCTTGCATTTTTCTCATTGGTTGCATGCTTTCTCCGTTTTCCTTATTGGCTACATGTTGATTGCATAGAAAATATAAAATATTTTTTCTTATCCTTATTATCCTTCAAAATCCTTTTATGTTAGCTCAAAAAATGGTTTACATCTAAGTTTGTGAAGGTACAAACTTATATGTTGATTCTATGTTACTCAACACATATTGGACTACTAGTGCTCGACACATGTTTGATCCTAGTTTGCTCAGCACCTATTACATTTTGTCTTGCTTGGCACATGAAGCATTCTAACTTTCTCAGCATCAACTATGACTCTAAAATTATATATCACTCAAAACCTATATAATGCTCGACATGTTAAGTCACTCGACACTTGTTAGAATTCTAGCTCGGCACATACTATGGCTCAACTTCTATATGAAAAGTGGTTAAGTGTGTTTTGTCACTCAAATGTCAAAACCATTCTAAGACCAACAATCTCTCCCTTTGACATGAGTGTCAAAAATACTTAAATAGACATTATTGATCAGACCTTATCAGTGCATATGTACAAAATTTCAAAATTTGTTCAAAATACCTTATAACTCCCCTTGAGCTGATTGTGCCTTGTCTATTCTTGCAACCAAAATTTTGTGCTGAATGTACCTAATATTCTTTGCCTTTTCCCTATTTCTATAATCTATAACCATGTTTTTTATTCATGTATTCTATATCAAAGTTATCTACAATCTTTCCCTTTTATTTTCCAAAAGAATGAATGAAAGAATGTAATAAGATATATATATTGTTAGTCTAAAAATGGTTTTGACACTTGAGTGCCAACACACTTAACCACCTTTCACATTGAAGCCGAGTACACTGTGTATGTCAAGCCATAGCATGTGCCGAGTCAGGAAATTCAACAAGTGCCAAGTGATCTTCAGGTGCCAAGCAGTCTTCAGGTGCCGAGTGAAGATCAGGTGCTGAGTAAGTACAGGTCCCAAGCATGATCTAAGTACCAAGCATTATTCAGGTGCCAAGTCCTAAAGGATGCCAAGCAAGATAGGAGCATATACAAAAGTTGAGTTACAATAGGTACCGAGCATCAGGAAGTAGTAAGTGCCAAGTAACTCAGAGTCAACATATGAGTTTGAGATTTCACAAACTCAGATGTAAACCATTTTTCTAGCCAACATAAGACAAATCTCAAAAGATTTAAGTCATAATCAAATCATTTATATTTCATATGCAGTCTACATACAACTAATAAGAAAAATGGAGAAGGCATGCAACCAATAAGAGATATGCAAGGAATAAGCAAAAATCAGAGATTAAATTTGGATCGTAGATCCATACCTAACCCTAAGTCTTTGAGTGTCTTTATAAGGAAGACGAAGTCAGAGCATAAAAAAAAAAATTGTATAAGGAAGTCTAATATCAGAGAGAAGTGAATCAGATCACAGAGGACCAAGATCAGAGAGAACAGATCAAGTGCCTATATTCAGCAATCAAAGGATTGTAAGCCATCAGGTTTATCATACCTAATACTCTTTAGCCACTGTATTAGAAAGAAAATCCTATGATGATAGGTTAGCTTAGCAGCTATTTTATAGATCCTTTAACTAGGTGACTAAATCCTTTGACAGGGTGACACTTCATGTAAAGTGTTTGTAAATCCTCTAACCAGGTCACTATTGATACAGTGTAAAGCCTTTGACAGGGCAGGCCTTTAATAGGGTAGACCATCAGAAGTGGTTAAACATTATAATGATTTTTTGGGTATCATCCCCACCCCAGTTTTACCTTCTTATATTTGGAGGGTTTTTGGGTTACCAAATCTTAAGTGTTATGTGGTGGTGCATATTGGTTTCTTATGATTGCTTAATATCTATATGCATGCATGTTCATTTCAAAAATATGTTGTTAAGGATTTGATATAGTCAAAAAGGCTAGTACTTTTGATTCACCCCCCCCCCCCCCCCCCCCCCTCTCAGAAGCATTCTTTCCAATAATTTATTCCAACAATTGGTATCAGAGCCTAGTTTCTCTCAAAAAGAAGCCTAACAGCTTGGAGGAAAAGATCTAAGGATGGAAGTTTTCAAACTTGGAAAGATCATTGAAAACTAGGTGATAGATGTGCATTTTGCTCTACAAAAGGTAGAGGAAGCTAGAGTGGAATTAAGAAAATCTTTAAAAAGAAGAAAAGAGATAGCCATAGCTGAAAATGACATACACTACAAGGAAATTGATACCACACAAGTGTTTTCCAATGGATACACTAAAGAATTTGATGCAGCAATAGCAGAATTGATGGAGAAAAACAAAGCTCAAGAAAATGAGATAAGATCTCTTAAGATGGAACATGAATCTTAGGCCATAATATTATGTGAAATTACTGAACAAAACAAAAGAGCAGTTGAGGATAGAGTCATTATGGAAGATGACAAAAGAAATCTTGCAAATAGACTAGAAGAAAAGAGAATTGAATTAACAAGGATCTCAAACATGCAGATGGATACACTTGCTCAAATGATGAACCTTCACCATGAACTTAATATGAAAGATATTGAGATCTCTACTTTGAGGATGCAGAATGAACAATTACAGAATGAACTGAACAGATAAAAGTAAATATCAGAGAATCTCAACAAGTCAAGCGAAGCCATAAAGTACTTTGAACAGTTGCTGAAATTCCCAAGATCAACCCATGATACATTAGGACTTGGATACAACAATACTAAAGTTGGAGAATCATCAAAGAGTGTTGAGCAAAGAAGTGACAAAGGTAAGGATTATAAACGCACTTGTCATTACTCTAATAAAAAGGGACATACTGCTAATATTTCCAGGAGTAGAATAATCAATCAACCAAACACACATAAAAGCAAGAGTTACTATCACAAGTACAAAATGCAAGGACATATGACACAAGACTGTAGATCCAAAATCCCAAGAACACAAAGATTTGATGGACATTGTCATAATTGTAAGAAATATGGACATAGGGCATTTGAATGCAGATCAAAGCCCATATGGACATCAAATCAACCAGCAAAAGGGAATGAAAGCCACTACCATTGGGATTATAACACCAGGTACAGTTGTCACTATTGTCAAGAATATGGACATACACCCCAGAATTGCATAAGAACACATTTCAAGGGAAACTATAAAAGATGGTTGAGCCAAACTACATGTTTCAGTTGCTTGAAAATTGGTCATACAAGCAAGAACTATCCTACAAGGTCCAAAACACCAAATATTGAAGCCAACAAAGGAAAAGAAAAGATTGATGTCATAAGAGAACAAATGAATCAAATTTGGAAGAAGAAAGATGAGTGCAGTACATCAAGCAAAGGGATCACTTCACCTAATGGGTCAAGTGATCACACTTCATCAAACTAAGCATAAGGGAGATATATGTACTGATATACAAAGATATATCATACATTAGTCCCAAGACAAAGAAGCACTAAAATGAAGAATTAAGCATAAGATAAGATGCTAAGACTAATATTCAAAAAATGATGCTGATTCATCTTTGAATGCCAAGTTATCAGCAAAGTTAGTAGATTTTGAGTAAGCATAGCTACCAAGTGGATGCCGAGTTGAAAACATTTGGAAGTCGAGTGACAGGTGTAGGTACTAAAATGCATTAAATGCAAAAGTTTCTTCTATCATTTAAAAGTAAAATTTGATTCATTCTTGAGCCATTCAAATGAAGAACGATTATTTTGAGCACGTCTGAGCAATTTTCAAGCTTTCAACCAGTGAGTTGTAGCAATTCAGCATCTACCCAAGCGATCAAAGTATCTATCCAAGTATTTCCTTCAAGTGTTGAGTTTTACAGTTTGAAAAGTTTTGCTTTAAATTGTTAAAACCCTAGTTCAGAGATAAATGGTGACAAGCTCAAAAACAACCCAAGAGAAAATGAGTCATAAAATTCAACTTGTCAGCAACGAAGTTAAGCAACCTGAGTTTAGACCAATACTAGAGTTTGTATACAAAAATGATCCTACTGGTGCCTTATCTGCCATCCCTAAAAAAGTTGTTATGGTTTAGGATGTGCAAAAATGCTATAATTGTAAAATAGGAGCCATAGGAGATTTGGAAATCTTTAATGCCTATGACAAACTCTGTGATAATGGTATTCTGAAAGATGAGTTTTCTGTCATAGAAAAGAAGGGTTTAACCAAAGCCCTAGTTTTTCCAATCATATTCAAAAATGAGTGGATACACATTATACTCAGCAGAATCCATGATGGATCATTTTGGTTAAAACAAGGGCAAGTCAAGATTACCAAGAAGATAGTTCATAGGGTTACTGGCTTTCCAACCCTAGATCGGCAAAAAACCTTGAGAAGTGAAAAGAAGGAAACAATTGAGAAGAACACAGGAGAAAAGTGGAACAATAGAGGCATGACTATAGACACCATAACTGATCCCCTTTTAGATTTTTTTGTAAGGATCATATCACATAAGTTTTACCAATCCAATAGGTTAAATAGTGTACCCTACATAGTAGTAGATGTGGCACATAAACTTGTAAAGAAAGATCACACTTATGATCTTGTAGAGCTCTTGTTGCAATAGATTAATGAAAATCTTGGAGCATTTAGAAAATCCAAGGGAGCACAGTGCAAATTTGGTTCAGTGTTGGTTTGTATGTTCTTCTATGTAATGAAGGAATTCCCTTCATTTGGGAGAGTCAACTGGAGTCAAAATAAAACCATTATTGATCAAATTAGATTTCATTGCACAAATGGGAGATAGCTTTGATGATCAAATGTCTATCTATTTTGAGGATTTCAAAAATGCAATGAAGAACAGAATGAGGATACTAGTCTCACTGGTAGAAAACCATATAAATGATATATGTTTTCTTGTTGATATTGATTATACTTACATTCAAGCACTCCTTCCAAGGACAAGATGACTTAGACCATTAGGATATGAGCTTGATGTTGACCAAGCTTCTATAGCCATCACAGCTTTACTTGCAGAGGAAATGGACAAATCTACCAAGGCATTTGGAATGTATGACACTATAAAATCAAGAGTTGTTATAGAACTCAAGACAGCCTCAGCAGTAAAGGAAAAGGACAAGCTGGTAAAAAAAATAAAGAAGAAATTTGGTGTTGGAGAATCCAATGCAGCAGGTGAAGAAGAAGAGATTAGTGAAGGAGAAGAAGAAGGTGAGCTAGAACAAGATCCACTTGAACTACCACAAAGACAAGGAGAAGAAAAAGATGAGAGTGTCGAGGAAACAAAAACCAAGGAAGCACCCATCAGAGGCAGAGTCATTAAAAGGAAAACAAAGACCTCTCCTGCTTCTTAGCCCTCACCAAAGAAAGCTGTCATGCAAATGACAAAGAAACCAACAACCAAAGCTACAACAAGGGCCTCTACCCAGAAGGCTAAAGAGGAAGCCACAAAGAAGAAAAACACAAAGGCACGGGAAGAGCCAAAGAAAAGGAAAAGATATGTGGCCCAACCTGATACTGATGAAGAAGATCAGACTAAAGAGGTAAGTCCTCCTAAATCTTCAATTGATATATTATGTAAAAATATTAGGAATGGAGACTTATATGAAATGAAAAAGATTGATTTCAATAAGTTTAGTAAAGAGGAACAAAATAGCATAGAAGAATTAGTCTATGCATTTATGGCATAGTTCAAGTATACACCTCTTGAACTAGATGGACAATTGCCAAAGGAATTGTCTAAAATTATAGAAGACAAATGGCATTTCTTCCTAATGATGGAGAAAGAGATGAGGGAATCAACCCTAGCAAACTTACTGCCTAATTTGACAAAAGAATATGTAACTCAAGCAATCAAAAGGCATAACAAAATATTTACACCTAAATATAGGGCATTCTCCATCCTACAAAATAAAATTGAAGAAGTTGTGCAGAGAACAACAAGAGTATGGAAAAACTTGTACAAAATATTGAAGATGTTCTTGAAGAAATATACAAAGAAGAAGCTGCTGCTAAACCTAAAGAAAGAAGGAAGAGCAGAGAAGAGAAAGAAAAAGAAGAGAAAAAGGTTGAAGAAGGGGAAAATAAGAAAGAAAGAGAGGAGGAAAGAAAAGATGAAGACAAAGGAACTGATGAATAGAAAAATGTGCAAGGTACACATCTTTCACCTCCTAGCTCTCCTCATTCACCTACCACACCTGCAAAAATCATAAAGATTAAGGATGTTGTTGAAACTACATGTCAAAACATCAATCCATTAACTACAACAGATCTTACTAAGATCCTTGACCAAAAAAATCTACAAGCACAATTGTGTACAAATCCCATATTGGTCAATGTGGATAATCTTCAAAAGTTAGTAGATAAACTCAAAGAGGTCAAGGTGCCATCACAACAACCACCTCAAATCATTCAAACTACTAGGCTTACATTTCTACCACCTCTATCACCACCAAGATTAGTCACTCCAACTCATCAGGAGCTGAGTGCAACAACAACGGTAATCATAGGGACAATAGCTCAGATAGTGAGTACACCTCTAGCAACAGTAGTTCAACAAGAAGAAGACAAGAAAAAAGAAGAGGAGAAGGAAGAAACCCAAAATAAAGAGGAGTCTGCAATACAAAATTTGGTTGAATTACCAAAAACAACAACTCCCACCAAACCTAGTCATGAGAAGAGTATTGAAAAGATAAGTTTACATGTCAGTACAACAAGTTCAAGTTCTACAAGGGTAGCCAAGACCATACATTATGGTATTTTTGAGCTTGATGAAGAAATCAAAATACCCTATTATGATTCAAGCACTCTCAATGAGGAAAAGATGAATGAAATATAGAGTGCATTGGATAAGAGGAGGAGATAAGAGGCAATGAGAAAAGACTACAAATACAAGCAGGCACTGAATGAAATAAAAGATATATTCATGGATGCTTTTAGTCTTCAACCTCCAGATGCAAACAGGCCAATACTTGAGCAATTATTTGATATAGTTGACCAAGTAAATAATGAAGACCATGATACTAATGTAAAACTATTGGAATGGTTAGAAAAGAATTTTATAAGAAAAGTCAACCAGAAAATATCTAATAACATAATTTTGGGACAGGTTGACCTAGCCAAGAAATTGGAAAATGTAAAAAGTATATTAGGGAACATATTTTCCCTTTACAAAAAATTGTGTGATTTTTCCAGGTTCACACATGAAATAAATCACAAAAATTTGAACCTTGAGAGTAAATTGAAACTCTCTAGCATGCAACTACCCTCAGATCCTACATAGAGTGAAAAGCAATTTTCTCATACATTACACACTCAGAGGGAATTAGTTGCATTATCAGTAGAAGAGGCCACTATCAAAGAAAAGCTGATGCAAATTCAAGCCTCCATTACTCCTCACTTAGAAGTATTGCACAAGGAGAAAATGTATGTAGAAATAGTCCTAAGGAAAGATCCTAATATTTCTAAATATGAAGGACTAGTTGATCTTGCATTAGAGCATGCAATCCAACAAAAGACATTGGATACTGCCTTAAATAATTGGGATGCAGCTCTCCAAATACTGCTTGAGGTAAAAAAGACATTTTTAGCCAAACATGGCATTATTAGTTAGAAACCTTTGACATAAGTATCAAAAAGGGGGAGATAATACTCTAAGGGGGAGATAATATGTTGAAGATATATTAAAGAGAACATTAAGCATAACGGCAAGACATTGGCATGATCAACTCAGGTGGAGTTATAAAGATCAACTCATGGGGAGTTATAAAAGTTATAATAACTTTGAGGTATATATATTATAAGTTACACATTTTTGATAAACCTTTGTATACATAACAAGCAAATCAGAAAGTGTACTCATAACATCAGATTAATATTGCTTAGTTAAGTGTTTTTGACACTCATGTCAAAGGGGGAGATTGTTAGTCTAAAAATGGTTTTGACACTTGAGTGCCAACACACTTAACCACCTTTCACATTGAATATGAGTACACTATGTATGCCAAGCCACAACATGTGCTAAGTCAGGAAATTCATCAAGTGCTCAGTGATCTTCAGGTGCCGAGCAGTCTTCAGGTGCCGAGTGAAGATTAGGTGCCGAGTAAGTACAGGTGCTAAGCATGATCTAAGTACCGAGCATTATTTAGGTGTCGAGTCCTAAAGGATGTCGAGTAAGATAGGAGCATATAAAGAAGCCAAGTTATAGTAGGTGTTGAGCATCAGGAAGCAATAAGTGTCGAGTAACTCAGAATCAGCATATGAGTTTGAGATTTCACAAACTCAAATGTAAACCATTTTTCTAGCTGACATAAGACAAATCTTGAAAGATTTAAATAATAATCAAATCATTTATATTTCCTATACAGTCTACATACAACCAATAAGAAAAATGGAGAAGGCATGCAACCAATAAGAGATGTGCAAGGAATAAGCAAAAATTAGAGATTAAATTTGGATCGTAGATCCATACCTAACCCTAAGTCTTTGAGTGTCTTTATAAGGAAGACAAAGTCAAAGTATAAAAAAAAAGTTGTATAAGGAAGTCTAATATCAAAGAGAAGTGAATCAGATCACAGAGGACCAAGATCAGAGAGAGCAAATCAAGTGCCTATATTTAACAATGGAAGGATTGTAAGAGATCAGGTTTATCATACTTAATACTCTTTAGCCACTGTATTAGAAAGAAAATCCTATGATGACAGGTTAGCTTAGAAGCTATTTTATAGATCCTTTAACTAGGTGACTAAATCCTTTGACAGGGTGACACTTCATGTAAAGTGTTTTTAAATCCTTTAACTAGGTCACTATTGATACAATGTAAAGCCTTTGATAGAATAGGCCTTTAATAGGGTAGACCATCAAAAGTGGTTAAACATTATTACTTTAGTGATTTTGTGGGTATCATCCTCACCCCAATTTTACCTTCTTATATCTGGAGGGTTTCTGGATTACCATATCTTAAGTGTTATGTGGTGATGCATATTGGTTTCTTATGATTGCTTAATATCTATATGCATGCATGTTCATTTCAAAAATATGTTGTTAAGGATTTGAAACAGTCAGAATGGTTAGTACTTTTGATTCAGCCCCCCCTCTCAGAAGCATTCTTTCCAATAATTTATTCCAACATATATATATATATATCTTATCTCCCTTATTTTTATCTCTCCCCCTTTTTGACACTTATATCAAAGGGTTCTAAGGAGTAATACCATATTTAGCCAAAAATGAATTGTTTACCTCCATTATCATTTTTAAGCTACATCCCAAATCTCCAAAGCAATTTCAAATGACTTATGCTAGATGGCAGTCTCTGTAGCAAGATGTACAAGCCCATCAAGTGTAGAAAGATTAGGATCTTTCTTTAAAACATTTTTAACATAGAGTTGTTCTTTGTGGAGGACCTCCAAATGTGGGGTAATGGAGGACTATATCTATATCAATTTGGCCTTTATATTGGCCTCTTCACTTGTAAGTGCAGCTAACTCTCTTTGAGTGTGAAGTGATTGAGCAAAATGCTTCTCACTTTGAGCTGGATTTTTTGGTAATTACATGCTACAAATCTTAAGATTTCTCTCCAAGCTCAATATCTTCTGGCCTATCTCTTGTGTGAAATTGGAAAAATCACACAGCTTTTTGTACAGTAAGAAAATGTTCTCAAGTACAGGTTTGACCTTTTCAATCTGTTTGGCCAATTCAACTTGTGCAAGTGTTATACCACTTGATATTTTCTCATTTACCTTTCCTTGAAACTTCCTTTTAGACCATTCCATAAGTTTGACATTTTTATCTTGGTCTTCACTTGTCACCCAGTCAATAATGTCTGACAATTGTTCCATTATAGGCTTTGACTCGTCTAGTGACTAGAAGCTAAAGGCATCCATAAAGATGTCCTTAATCTCATGCAGTGCTTGCTTATGCTTATACTCTTTTCTGAGTATTTCCTATCTTCTCCTTATATTTAATGCATCTTGCATTTCTATAATCTACTCCATGGTGATAGTCTTTGAGTCATAATAAGGAATTACTATCTCTTTATCTAGCTCAAGGTCTCCATAGTGAAGTACCTTGGTAACCTTTGTACAACTCAAGCTTGGTGTTGATATTTGTAAAGGTATGGCTTTAGTGCTTAGCTTCTGAAGAGTTTTTGTAGGAGTGCCTATTTTTGGTAGCTCTACCAATGTTTGAATAGTGGCTTTCTCCACTTCCTTTGATGTATCCTCCTTCTTCTCATCAGACTTTCTTTCTTCTACACTTGGCTTCTAAATGGTGTCACCTAATTCTATTACAAGTTTATGAGATGGTGGTGGAAGCATTAAAATTTGATTACTAGTAGCTATATAAATGAAAGGTGGTTCTTATGGTTTCACCTTGTCTCTTCTTGGTTCTACTACTACCTTCTGTAACTCATCTACACTCGCCAATATTAGATTTGTGCATAACTATGCTTGCAAAGTTGATTGGTGAAGGATCTTGGAGAGATCTTTTATTGTTAGTGGATTGATGTTCTAAGAAAAAGTGTCAGGAACATCCTTGATAGTTATTGTGTCTGTAGGTGTGATGGTTACATGAGGAGGGCTAGGAGGTAGCATTTTTGTGCCTTGCATACTCTATTCCTCTTGCTACTGCTATTCAACTATTGCCATATCTTCTCCCTTTTGTGTTTCCTCCTCTCCTTTTCCTTTATCTTCCTTTTCTTCTACTCTTTTTTCTTCTTATTCTTTTCTAGTTTCTTTATCATCTTCCTCTTTCTTATCTTCTTCTTGCTTCTCTTCCTCTCCTTTCTTCTCTTCTGTCTTCTCTTTTGTTTTATCCTCTTCCACTACTTTGGCTTTCTTTTCTTTCTCACTATCTTTAGCCTTATCTGCTTCTATATCCTTATCATCAATCACTTTGTATATTGTCTTCCACAATTGTGTGGACTTATTCACTACATTCTCAATTTTATTTTGCAAAATACTGAAGGCTCTATATTTTGGTACAAATTTTCCACCATGTTTCTTAGTAGACTTAGTAATTTGACCTCTTTTCAAGTCAGGCATCACTTGTGTTAGTGTTGATTCTCTAATCTACTTCTCCATTTTTAGACAATAGTTCCATTTGTTCTCAACTATCTCATATAGCTCCCTAGGCATGGTATTGTCTAGTTCTAGAGGTGTGTTTTTAAATTCAACTATCATGGCATATATAGATTCCTCTATTTTACTTTGCTCTTCTCTACTTAAATTATTGAAACCAAGGTTTTTCAAATCATTCAAATCTACATTCTTAATATTTTCACAAATTTTATCTATGATAGATTTGGGAGGATGGTTTACCACTCTGAATTGGCTGATATCCTCTGATTCTATTCTATCCTCATCAGAATCTATTTGTGCTACATATTTTCTTCTTTTCTTCTGCACTTCACCAATCTATTTAGTGGCCTTCTTCTTCTCTTTTGTTTCCTCCTTGGCCTTTTTTGAAGATGCCCTTGTGGTAGCCCTTGTTATTGGTGCATTTAGTTTGGCTTGTGTTGTTCCTATAGCTTTATTTACTTTAGGTTGGGCTGGAGGCTGAATTTTAGCCTTTCTATTCTTTTGCTCAGCTTCTGTAGGTGTTTCCTTGGCTTCTTCTTCCTCAACACCTTCCTCCTTATCTTCTCCTAAGCCCTAGGTCAATTTCATTAGACCTTGCCCTTGTTCTTCTTCTTCACTCTCACCTTCTTCTTCTTCTTCCTCTTTAGCACTTGCTTCTCCTTCAATATCTACACGGAATTTCTTCTTTATTTTCTTCACTAGTTTGTCTTTCCTATTAATTACAAATGTTATCTTCAATTCTATTTCAGCTTTATATTTCACAACATCATATGTGCGAAAATGAGGAGCCTCCTTATCAATCTCTTTTGCAAGCAATGTTGTGATTGCTACTGAGGCTTCATCCACATCAAGTTCATAACCTAATGGCCTTAGCCATCTCACCCTTGGAATTGCTGCCTAGATATAGGTATAGTCAATGTCAACCAAAAAGCATATGTCATATATATGTTTTTCCACTAGGGAAACTAGTATTTTAACCCTTTTCTTCATGGATTTCTTAAAATCCTCAAAATAACTTGTCATTTGGGCCTCAAAATTATCACCCATCTAATCTATGTACTCATTGATTTGTGTGATCGCAATTTTGTTTGGATTCCAATTCACCTTTCCAAATAAAGGAAACTCTTCCATGACATAGAAAAATATGCACACAAGAACTAAACCAAACTTGTGTTGAGCCCCTTTTGACCTTCTTATTGCTCCTAGGTTCTCATTTATCTACTAAAGCATCAGTTATGCTAGATCATATGTATGATTTTTCTTCACAATCTTGTAAGCTACATCAATAGCTATACATGGTACACTATTCAATCTATTGGATTGGTAAAATTTGTGAGATATCACTCTCACTACAAAATCTAGAAGGGGATTTGTTACAATATCAATTGTCATACCCCTTTTATTCCATTTAGCCCTTGTATTCCTTTCAATAACTTCTTTAGAATCATTACACAAGGTCTTGGGCTGATCTAGGGTTGGGAAACCTGTAACCCTATGTACTATCCTCTTGGTAATCTTAATTGGTCATGTTTCTAACCACAAACATCCATTGTGAATCCTGCTCAAGAAAATTTGTATCCATTCTGTTTTAAAATCTATAGAGTAAACTAGGGCATGAGTTAAACCCTTCTTCTCAACTATTTGAAACTCATCCTTCGTAACTTTGTTATCACACAGCTTGTCATAGGCTTGGAATATCTCAAGATCACCTATTGCCCCTATTTTATAGTTGCAACACTTCCTTACATCCTGCACCATGACAACTTTGGGTGGAATAATAGACAATGCACCAATAGGATCGTTCTTGTAGGTAACTTCAAGGATTGGCCTAAACTCGAGATGTTTGACCTCATTACTAACTAGCTAGACCTCATGACTTTCCTTTCCCTTGGGGTTCTTAGAACTAGAAGAAATTATACCAATCTAGGGTTTCAATATATTAAAAACTTCAACACTAAGTAGCTTGGCACTTGATAAATACCTTAGATCAATGAAATTTATGTTGTATTGCTATTGAAAATGATGCAAATGGCTTCAAGGTTTCTCTTTGATTTCTTCTATACTCCTCTCATCTTTGCTCTATGTTTGAATGGCATAAAAATGATCAAAATTTGACCTTATATCTTTTAAAACCTAGCATTAAATGCTTAGTGCATACAATTGTAAACTTGACACTTGAGGGTTTCAACATCACAACTTCCATTGGATTTCCATAACTTAGCTTACATTAGATTTCCACTTCACTTAGCTTCCATTGACGTTTCTCAACTCGGCATCAACCATCAACTTGGTCACTACTAGCGACTTGGCATGCACTGGAACTTTACTCAACATCTAAGGACAACTCAACAATATTGCAGAAACTTCAAATTTTGACTTGGCATCTTTGCTCATGCTGATTTCTTCTTTGCAATACTTCTTTGTCTTGGGACTGATGTATGATATAACTTTGTATATTAGTCCCATACACCTGTTTATGCTTAGTTGGATGAGGTGTGATCACTTGACCTCTTGGGTGAAGTGACCCTTCATTTGATGTGCTACACTCATCGTTCTTCTTCCAAGTCTTGTTCATTTGCCCCCTAATTTGTTCAACATCTACCTTCTCTTTTCCTTTGTTGACTTCTGACTTGGGTGCCTTTGACTTTATTGGGCAATACCCACTAACATGACCAACTAAAACATATAGTTTGGCTTAACCACCTACTTTAGTTCCCTCTAAAATGTGTCCTTATGAAATTTTTAAGGATGTGTCCATATTCTTGATAGTAGTGATAGCTATACCTTGTGTTATAGTCCCAATTGCAGTGATGACCATGGTTATTTCCATTTGTAAGTTGATTAGGTGTCCACATAGGCTTTGATCTACACTCAAATGCTCTATGTCCATATTTCTTGTAATTGTAGTAGTGACCCTCAAATCTTGGTGTTCTTATAGTCCTAGTCCTGCATTCATGTGCTTGATGTCCTTGTTTTTTGTAATTGTCACAAAACCTTGCATTCTTAGGCTTATCATGCTGATGGCTATTCTTGCTCCTACATACATTAGAGGTATTTCCCTTTTTACCACATAAATGACAAGTAGGTTTAGTGTTCTTACCTTTGCTACTCCTTTCTTCTGCAATCTTGGATGATTCTCCTTGTTTAGTGTTGGTGTAAGCAAGTCATAAAGTATCTTTACTAGCCCTTGTTGATTTCAGTAGTTGCTCAAAGTACTTGATAGCCTCATTGGGTTTTTTGAACCTTTTTTCTATTTCCTTCTCTCTTTTCAGGTCATTTTACAGTTGTTCATTTTGCATTTTCAAGGTGGAGATCTCAAAATCCTTCATATTTAGCTTATGATGAGCATTCATCATTTGGCTTAAGGTGTCAATCTACATGTTTGAGATTCATTCAAACTCAATTGTCTTCTTCTCTAGTGTATTGGTAAGATTTCTCTTGTCATCTTATATCATGGCCTTGTCTTCAATAGCTCTCTTCTTTTGTTTAGTCACTTCACAAAGCATTATGGCTTGTGATTTTTGTTCAAGCTTGAGTATTTGATTTCTTCTACTTGAGCTCTATTCTTCTCCATCAATTCAACTATTGTTGCATCAAATTTCTTAGAATATCCATTTGCAAACACTTTTGTGGTATCAATCTCCTTGTAGTGTATGTTATTTTCAGTTATGGCTATATCCTTCCTTCTTTTCAAGGACTTTTTCAATTCTTCTCTAGCTTCATCCAATTTGTGTAGAGTGAGGTGCACATCAATCACCTAATTGTCTATGATCTTCCCAAGTTTGAAGACTTCCATTTTCAGATCTTTTCTCTAAGTTGTTAGGATTCTCCTTGTGAGAACCGTGCTTTGATACAAATTTTTTGAATATTCAAATGGGAAGAGTACTTCTGAGAGGGGCGGGCGAATCAGAAGTAACACACTTTAACCTTTTGAAATCTTTTTAAAATAAATAACTAAAAATAAATTGCATGTATGAAAACATATCAAATAAACATAAAGTAAACACATGACACCAGAATTTTGGTAACCCAAAAACCCTCCAAGAATAAGAAGGTAAAATTGGGGTGGGGATGATACCCACAAAATCACTGCAGCAATAATTGTTTGAGCACTTCTGATGGTTTTCCCTATTAAAGGCCTGCCCTGTTAAAGGCTTTACACTATGTCAATAGTGACCTAGTTAATGGATTTACAAACACTTTACATAAAGTGTCACCCTATTAAAGGATTTAATCACCTCTTCAAAGGATCTAAAAAATAGTTGTTAAGCTAAACTATCATCATAGGGTTTTCCACTATCTAATACAATTGCTAGAGAGTATTAGAAATCTTTGACCTAAATGCTTACAATCTTCAATTTCTAATTTCAAGCACTTGATCTACTCATTTTGATGTGATCCTTGCTTGATCTAATATCTGTTTATAACCCTTGTTCTATTCTAATCAACTGAATGTTTAATTTTTTCCCAATTCACTAAGTCTTTGATGCCCCTGTTGTTTTCCCTATTCTACAAATTTGCTATCTACTTGGCAACTTCCTTAACTTCTATTCAGCAACATAAAATCATGGGTTCTAAGCCTTCTTATGAAGACTTCATAGACTTAGGGTTAGGTATGGATCTATGATCCATATTGAATCTTTAATTCTCACTTATTCCTTGAACTTTTCTCATTGGTTACATGCCTTCTCCATTTTCCTTATTAGCTGCATGCTAATTGCATAGGAAATATAAAAGATTCATTCTTATCCTTATTATCCTTCAAAATCCTTCTATGTTGGCTCAAAAAATGGTTTACATCTGAGTTTGTGAAGGTACAAACTTATATGTTGATTCTATGTTACTCAACACATATTGGACTATTGGTGCTCGACACATGTTTGATCCTGGTTTGCTCGACACCTATTACATTCTATCTTGCTCTGCACATGAAGTGTTCTAACTTGTTAGGCATCAACTATGATTTGGAACCTATATATCACTTGGCACCTATATAATGCTTGACACCTGAAGTCACTCGACACTTGTTAGAATTTTGGCTTGGCAAATACTATGGCTCAGCTTCTATATGAAAAGTGGTTAAGTGTGTTTTGTCACTCAAATGTCAAAATCATTCTGAGACCAATAGAAAAAAACTTATGAATAGTAAATAATTAATTAAAATTACTATATATTCTTTCCTTGTATTAAATAAGCTGACATGAGCTTATATGTGGGAGCTTTGCTCTTGGATTTTATAATTTATTGCCATGAAATTGTCAACCCCAACTCGAAAAACTTATTTTTCTCTATTTTTTTTATTTCTCATATTTTCATTTCTTTCTTTTCATTTGAAACAATGTCAAATTAATTCACAACTATTTTGGATATTGTATTTGAAATTGCATTTGAAATCTCAGAGTGAATGCATATCTATAGTTTTTGTCTATCATTATCCATTGATTAAGTTTTTTTTTTGTCATGGAAGCGATCTCAGAGTGAATCCATATCTATAGTTTTGTCTATCATTATCTGTTGATTAATATTTTGTTTTGTCATGGAAGCAATTTCATATGAATTTCTTACATCTATTTGAGGTTATTTTGGAGTGTTGTGAAGCCACATCAAATATGTGTGTCTTGATAACAGGGAGGAAAAAATATGATATACAACGAGTAAGACATGGAAATACTGATGATAGATGTAATAACAAAAAATATTAGCATACTCACTATTATTTTCATTTGATAAAAATGAATTTGGGTATTCATGATCTCCTTTTTCATATGGAATGTGATATTTTGTTTACTTTTTTTTTTTTTTTTTAATTTAGAAGAAAGAAGAGTACAAATAAAAAGCCTCCACGAACAAAAGAAGAATATTGTGCTTATTACCATGTCATTTGAATCAAAATAATCTTCAACCGATGTCATTTATTTCATAGCAATGTTTCCATTAGCATAATATCTTCTAAAATTTATTGTGGACAAAATTATGAAATAGGTTATTGATTATATTTAATTTTTATGTATAATCTTTGTTCGAATTTGAGAGCCAGAATGACTTTTTGATTATATTTAATGTAATTTTTAAGTTTTAAAATTCAATTATTATTTAGTTTGGATTTGCTTGGTATTTTTTACATTTTATGATTCTTTAGTTTTTAATAGTTTTGAGTAAAGGGTTTTTCCTTTTTTATTAGGTTAGGGTTACCTTGATTCAATTCACATTGTATTTCTATGCTTTATCACAACATATCAGAGGCTTCGCCTTTGATATCATGGAAATAAATTTAGAAGGACATATGATTTATGGTGTGGGTTGTTGATTCATTCAATCTCTTTAGTCATTCTTCTCTATACCCTAGGTGATAGCTATTATCATTTGACATTGTTACTAAGAAACTGGTTTTATTTCATATTTTAAGCTGACTTCACTTGTGACAACATTGAAGATTTATTTCTATTTTCTTGTAGTCAAAGAATTAAATTGTAGAATTAAATTGTAGAATTAAATTTTTTCTATAAGATAATGTAGCTGATTTTGACTTGTAGACTTTGGTAGGAAAATTGATTGATTTTGAGTTTTAGGAGGCTATGTCTATGATCCAGCTGATTGCTACTCTATCTCCCAAGACATAAGTGACTTAGGGTCTTACCTTGAGGTTGGTATAGTTATACATCTAAACCATAATGTTATTTGGAAGCATGTTTTTTGCACATAAATTAGTTATGCCATTTTTCAAGAATATTTTGGGTTCTTGTTCTTCTGAAATTTACTTCATGAAATTAGGCATATGATATTTTGTGTTAAATAATGTTAAACTATAAACATTAAAAAAATGTAAGCCTCTAATTTTTTATTGGTGGAAGTTTCTTCTAGTGGTCAGAGATTTGCAGTGTGTGGTTTCTGATTTTATTTTTTATTTTTAGTAGGCTACCGGTAGCTTGTCATCTAAAAGTTGTCATTTCAAAGATTGGTGAGAGAAGTAGCACAGAGCTTTAAGGTATGCATTTTTGGTATCCTAGTTTTCTTATCATAGGCATCTCATATTTTTCAAATAGGATTTTTATGTTTTGGCTTATCTTAGGATGCTCATTTTTTCAATTAGGAATCTTTTTTTTTGAGTGTAATCTATGGGTATTGGTGTGCTCTAAAAATACAAAGGTTATTGTTCAGTGTGCTAATGCTATGATAATTCTTTTAGAAACAAAGTCTGCACATAAAATTGGTTTTACCTTTAAAGTTAGAACTTTATTGATAGTGTCTTTATGAAGAATATTCCCATGTGTCATTAAGATGAATATGCCCATAGTCAAAGATAATGATGTAAAGAGTAGTATTTATGTCATTTGTTAGTATGCTTTCCTTGAGAGGTTATGCTTATTCTATAGCTTTTTCTTCCATAGAGGACACTCAACACTAATTTTCATTTCATTTTATTTATTATTTTAGTGTTTACTACCAATTGATTATCTTGTGCAATGTATTTTTGGAGCATTCCAATTTTTTCTAGAACAAAAGAGGGATCCTTTTTCCACCTTTTTACAATGTCTCAAACCTACCAGATCATGGAAATATTGCAGAAACAATCAGTTTGTTTTATACCATTTTCTAGTATCATTCATTTAACTTTTCTAGACAAGTTAGCTTGTTAGTATCTCAATTTAGAAATTTATTTTTTCATATTAGATAGTTTCAAGACAAGAATCTTTGATATACTAAGATCTTGAATCATAAATCTTTAATAAACTAAGGTCTTGAATTATGCAAATGATTTTTTTAAGAATTTTGATATTAATGACTGCATACAATAAGTTCAGCTTAAATTAAATAGCGAAGAGTACCTAACTTAAGCAATTACTTCAGTATCTAGACCTAGTCGTACTATGCATTTGATTACATATTAGAAAAGTAATCCATATAGCCAAAATGTGGTTAAATAAAGTATTTCAAAAAAAATATCACAAGATAACAAACTAAAAAATACCTAGATGTTTGCTAATTATCTCCATTCAGGCCCCATCCATCATTAGACTCTAGTGATTATAAAAAATTTGTATCAAAAAATTTCATTGTTCCAGCCTGCAAGAACACATTCTTTAGGAACATTGTCACTAAGTTTTTTGATCTCTTCATTGTCACTTCTAAGAGTAGTAGAATGTTGAACATTACTAGAAGTGTCACTAAGGTTTTTAAGAATTTAGAAACTGTTTCAATAGTTTATGATATAGTGTGTGGCAGCCAAAAGGTTGAGTAATTTTGAAGAGTTAAGTATAAGACATAAATGATGCAAAGAGAAATAGAGGATTACTTTTTTAGTTCTGCATGAGTGAATGCTTACTTTGGTAACCCAACTTCGCAACTTTAGTGAGATGTAGAGATTGGAAGATTAGAGGATTACTTTTTCAATTCTACATGAGCAAATGCTTACTTTGGTAATCCAACTTCCAAACATTATTGAGATGTAGAGACTAGAAGATCAAATGGTGATTTAGATTGAACAAGGAGATTATGGAAGGATAGTTTCAAGGTAAAATTGTCTCACAACTTGTGCTAATTTTGGTGAAGTTGAAGATAAAATTTATAAAATCATAATGTTAGATGCTCAATCATTAATTGTCACAAAGTTTCAGATTTTAGATGACCTCATTTTGTAGGAAACCAAAACAAATTCCAATAACTAGATTTGGGAAATGAAAGCCAAGATCATTAACTAGATGTTTTAGATTTGTTAAAAGTTGCATCCATATTTTAATTATACATAAAATATAGATATTATAAAATGATGGATGGACATAGAAGTTTTATTCTTTTAATATAGAGGAATACTTATACATTTTTTTAGAATGAATATAGAGTACCAAATGTAGAGTTAGAAGATATGCAAAGGTTTTTTCTCCTTTTTTTAACATAAATTTGAACCCGTGCATTTTCTATTTGTTTAAGGGTATTCATTTTTGTTGCATACTTCCTCATTTTCTTCTCAATCTATTGCATCTATCTAAAGACACACATATTTTTATTCCTTTCCAGATTCATTGCATTTGGAGAAGGGAGAGTTAATAGATTTGAATTAGGTTTTTGTAGAAGCTTAGAATCACATTCTATCACATAGATTATTAGCTTCAAAGGCATAATTACTTGTGTCTAGTGCATGTTGTAATGGATAGGTAGGTCTTAGTACATATAACATCAGATAAGTGGGTCTTAATGTTAGGATTTATAACACGAGGATGCTAAGTGAGGCTAGATTTTTGGATTGATGTTAATCATATTGTGTTTCAAATGTGTCTTGGTATTCTTATCTTTTAAATTTTTTTATGTTTTTGTTTCAGATCTATCTTGAGACTTTTATGTTTTGTTTTAGATATACCTTTGGATTGTTATGTTTTAGATCTATTTTGGGACTTTTATCTTATGTTTCATATTCATCTCTAAACTCTTATGCAAGTGAGGCATGTGCTTTTGGATTGATCTTAATGGATACAAGTAATAGATATTGTTTTGGATTAAGATTTTTTTAAAAAATTTGATGTTAATTGATTTTAAAATGATAGGTCTTCCTGTTGTGTTTCAAATTTGTCTTAGGACTTGCACAACAAGGATGTAGATGATCTTTTGCATTAATGTTATGGTGAATAAGTAGGTTGTAGGTTTTGGTCTCTTTTGGATTGGCGTTATGATGATAAATAGGTCTTGGTTTTGATCTCTTTGGAAATTTGACCAATCTTTATTAATGTTATGGTGAATAAGTAGGTTGTAGTTTTTGGTGTCTTTTGGATTTATGTTGTGATGGGTAAATGGGTTTTAGTTTTGATCTCTTTTGGATTGATTTCCTGATGGATAAATAGGCCTTAGGACTAACAAGGATGCTAAGTAGTACATGACATTTTTGTTTGATGTTATCCTTTTATTGATAGATCTTCATGTACTATTTTTTATTTGTTTTAGCACTCTTTCAAATTTGATTGATAACAACCTTTATTGAAAGATCTTCATGTTTTAGATTTTTTTTAGCATTTATAACATAAAGATGCTAGTGATGCATGTTTTAGATTTGTAAGGATGCTAGTGAGGCATGGTCTTTTGCATTGATAGCCAATCTGTAAAGTCCCTCCTCACATATACTTATTAAATATGAATTTTTCTATTAAATATATTATAGGAGATTTGAATGGACATTTAATTTTTTATGGTTTATATTTCCTCATAGAAATTGAGATCAGCTAATACATTCATGTTTTAGATACTCTATGACTCAAGAACTACTACATTATCTCAATTGTTTAAACATTAATTTATACTAATGATAATATGAGGTGTTCCACCTTGTGATGATGCTTTTAATTATGGTACCTTGATGATTAGGTTGTATGTATATTTATGGTGTAGTACACTAAATGAATGCAGGATTAGGAATATGGTTAATACTTTAATTGTGCAATTTTTTTGGCTAAACATATGAGCAAAAATGAGCTAAAGGTTACTTAAATGAAAGATTGATGTTTGGATTTATGTGATTATCTAGATGAGTTCTAAATATATGCATGTGATTTTTCTCAAACTACTGATGTGTGAAATGAGTGTGCAAGATTATTAGCTAGGAAATCCAATGGAGAATCGGTATTCAACCCTATGTACTATCTATGAAACCTAGGGCAAAGTCTAATTAAAGATGCAGACTCCATTTTTTTGTATTATATTTGTATCGTAATTGGAATGTGTGTATCATTCTATAATTGAAAAGTGTTTAATTTTATGTAATAGTAATTTTATAGTGTCACTTGACACTTGTAATTCGTATAGGTATAACAACATGATAATTAGGGTTAGCTGAGTAAAGTAATAATCTTAGATGGATTAAGTTAGTAATTTAAGACTAATTAGTGTTAACCTAAGTTAATTACCCTAATTAGGGTTTAGTGGTAGGTTTGCATTCCTAGGATTTCTAGAAAGTCCAAATATTTCAAGCCAAATTAATAGGTCCTTAAATAGACCTAGAGGCAAAAATTTATGAAAACTAAGTGCCTAGGGGGTATATGTAAGGGTTGGAGGCATTTTCCACCCCTTTAGACCCTTCTATTGACTTTTGTGACCACCCAAATATCCCATTTTTACTTTAGTGCGAAAATTAGAACTTTACCATGAGTTTGACTAGTATATACTCCACCATAAAGTTTGCATTAATAATAGAGTTAAGTTAGAAGACCCTAGAAGCCTTTAGTAAAGTTTGGAGTTATTGCAATTTTAGGTGGTTTTATTAGGAGCCTATTTAGTTGCAAATTTGTTGGTTGAAGAGTGATCACCCAATTTCTACATTTAGAGAGATTAAAGCTAGGATTGAAGGAGGAAGAAGGGATAACTCTTCTCAAATTTCAGTTGTCATAACCATTTGTAAATTTAGGAATCCTTCAATTTCATGCCTTCATGTTTTGTTTTCATTGCTTAAGTAGGCTTTCTACATGTGTGTGTCTTCATATGTAAGATGAAATATGTAAGGGATGGGATTGTGATGGGCATCCTTAAATGTTTTCTTTTTTTGTTTTAAATTTTTATTTATGAGGGAAATTTTAAGGGCTATGTTGGCACTACTCACCCTTGGATAGGGTAGAATTGGCCATGTATGGGAGGAGGGATTCAGTTGGACTTTGGGTAGTGCAGAGTCTCTCTTCAAGAGGAGGAGAGGGAGAGAGTAGGGTGATATGGGCCCCTACTTATTAGTACAAACCATGTTTGTGTTTTTGAAATTGAGAAGTGAAAGAATGCAAGTTCTTGTGATTATAGCCTTGGAAGGGGCATCTGTTATTGTGTTGTCACTGACTTCTCCTCCCCTAGAAAAATCCACCTTCTCCCTAGTCTAGTTTGATAATATACCTATTGTATAAACCTGGGATGGGAGTATTCGGTTGTATGTGTCCTTGTGTTAAATTTTTTTGTCTCCTAGTCAGTATACAATTCTCCATGGTTACCTTGATGTAATTTGTAGATTTTGTAGTGGCTACCTTGATATGGAGCCAATCTAGAATTCAGAGTTTTGGTATTTTTGATTTAAATGTCTTGGAGATTTCTTCTCGGGATAGTGATTCTATTGTAAAGAATTTTATTAACCTTATTTTTGAAATGACTATGATCTTAGTTTTTCTTCCCTAGTTCTTTCTTGATGGAGTCTTTCAATTACGTATTTGAATAAAATGAATAAGAAGTGGTCAGCCCATGTGTGTTGAAAAAATGAGCAATTTCCTTTCATATTATATTCCTTGTGATTCAAATTTGTATGCATACAATTAATGGTATTTAGTTAAAATGATGATATATATAGTTATGCAATTTGATTCTGAACTGGGTTAAGAAAATTTGATTACATGAATGGTATCTTTGTTGGAATACAAAGAACACTAAGAGGGGTGGGGGAGGGGGGGTGGTGAATCGGTGGTTTAAAATAATTTTCAAAACTTGAAACAAATACAAGTTATAAAAATTTAACACATGAGCAAGATAGTTAATGAATAACAAAGTGACATAATATTTTAACATGGAAAAACCCTTAGGATAAAAAACCACTTTGAACCTAAAACTTTATTTGCCTCTTGGACAAATATTTTAGAGCTACAACTATGGAAAGCACCAACACCCTATTTTAGAAAAAACAATTTTAAGGAACACCAATCCCTTACACCTGAAGCACCAACTTCATGAATACAAGAAGCACCAACTTCTAAAATGAAAAATTGAGATATAAAATCAAAGGATCATCTTTGTTGCAACACAAAACATAAATCACTAGTTTCAACTTCTTGTTGAAAACATAATGCAAGATATACTTTTGTTCTCCTCAAAACATCCAATATCCAAATATATTTTCTTTTTCCATTAAAAGATCTAATCAAATACTAATATGAATGAATGAAGAATCAATATATAACCATTCTTCTACCTTTGATAAACTTATACAATTAAAATGAAATAAAAAATATGAAATAAGAAACATAAAGCATTACCCTCTTCTTTGTTCTAAAAAATCTGCCTACAAATTGTTCGATCTACAAGGAATTCCACACCAATTCTGCAACTTCTATCAAAACCACCTATTGGATGTTTTAGAGGAATGAATCCTCTAGTTATAAACCAAGAAAGTCAAAATTTTGGATGTAGGTACATACCCCAAACTTCCATTAGACCAAAATTGCTCAAAATTGTTAAAACTGTCATAACAATTTGGTAATTATTTCTGATAAATAGACATTTTCTCCATATTTACATGCACTATACAAAAAATAACAAAAGAAAATATTAGCTAACTCAAAGGCCTTTCCAAAAAATTATGATGGTTGAGGTCTATGTAATAAAAAAGATTGTCCACTTTCTCATAAACCAAAACTGGTTTTTTATAACCAAGTTCTAAACCAATGTGAACATTAAGTTTTAATTATTTAACACTTAAGTGTTTGTCTTGAATATTTTTTGAACAATATTTAACGACATTAAATAATATGATTAAAATATTTTAACCATACCATATGCTCATTATAATTACATTATTGACATCAATGACAACAATCAAAGACCAAATACCAAGGGTTCAACATACTCCTCGTTTGGCATTGATGCCAATACCAACTTCCACCTATATATCCATGTGTACCTATATATCCTATATCTATACCTATATCCATGTGTACCTATACCTGTATATCCATCATGTAGACATCTTCTTCATTTTTCTCCCCCTTTGACATCAACGACAAAAGAGATATACCAAGGTTTCAGTGTAATAAAAAGATAAGAAAAATATGCTCACCCTAAAACCTATCACTCATTAATGAACTTATTCAAGAGACAAGAGGGATAAAAAAATATTATTCTTAACCCTTCAAATATGGCTCTTGAGAGAGGTTTTGTAAATATGTCAGCAAGCTAATTTGAAGCAGGAACAAATTCTAATTCAACATTACCATTCAAGACATGTTCCCTTATGAAATGATAAAAAACATCAATGGGCTTGGTACATGAATACATAACGGGATTCTTAGAAATATTGATTACACTCTGATTATCACAATAGATAGGAACTAGTTTAGACATTGGTACTTTCATATATGATAAAGTTTGAACCATCTAAAGAACTTGTTGACAACAAGAACATGTGGCTATATATTCAACCTCTACAATAGAAAGTGTAGTAGATTTTTGCTTCTTATTGTTCCAACACACTAGCCTATTACCCAAGAAAAATATAGCTCCTAAAGTACTTTTTCTTTCATCTAGACAATCTAGCCAATCTAAATTAGTATAAGCAACAAATCTAAAATCATCATTTTTAGGATACCAAATCCCATAATCCAAAGTACCTTGAATGTATCTGTGAATTCTTTTAACTACCATAAAATGAGATTATTTAGGTGAAAATTAAAATCTTGCAACCTAACATACAACATGCATGATATTAGGCCTTGAAGCTATGAGATATAGTAAACTACCGATCATGGATCTATAAGTAGTTTGATCAACATTAGGAGAATCATCATTTTTAGTACATTTACATCTTGTTATCATTGGTGTTCCCATAGGCTTACAATCTTCCATATGAAATTTCTTTAACATTTCTTTTGCATTCTTAGTTTGGGATAAGAATATACCTTTTTCCAACTAAGAAATTTGTAACCCAAGAAAATGGGATAGTTCTCCAATCATGAACATTTCAAATTAAGATTGCATAAGCTTTGAAAAACCTTGACTTAAAGCATCATCATTGGATCCAAATACTATATCATGAACATAAACAAGAACAATGAGAGCATCATCAAATGTACCATATATGTACAAATTGCTATCAACGTTACCTCTTCTAAAGCCATTTTTGATAAGATACTGATCCAATGTAGAATACCAAGCCCTCAGAGCTTGTTTGAAACCATAAAGAGCCTTATACATGATTAGGATAGTCTTTGTTTTCAAATCCTTTAGGTTGATCCATATAAACCTCTTCATCAAGATAACCATTAAGAAATGTCATTTTAACATACATTTGGTACATTTTAAAGCCCTCAAAAGCTAAATATGCAAGAAAGATTCTAATTGCTTCAATTCTAGTCACTGGTGCAAAAGTTTCATCAAAGTCCACCCCTTCTATTTGTGCATAACCCTTACAAACCAATCTAGCCTTGTTCCTTGATATCTTTCCATTTTCATCAAGTTTATTTCTAAAGACCCATTTAGCACCTATTATATTTTTATCTTTAGGTCCAAGCACTAATTCCCAAGTTTTATTCTTTCCAATTTGACTTAATTCCTCTTTCATAGAATTAACCCAAAATTCATCCATACTAGCTTCTTTATATGATTTAGGTTCAATTTGAGATATAAAAAAATAGATATTAGCACATTCACTAGATGTAGTTCTTGTTTTTTTCTGAATACCTACATGTTTATCCCCTATACTCTATTCTTGAGGATGATACTTCTTCAATCTTATTCCTATAGCCTTTGTACATGTGGTTTCTAGTATTTCTATTTGGTATTTTATCTCTTCTTCACCTTCATCAACTTTATTATCTGTTTCTTTACATTCATCAACTTTATTATCTACTTCTTTCAAGTCTTTGTCACTATCTTGTAGGAAAGTATTATCCATTCTTATTTCCTTTTTATCCTACACAACTTCATGTACACTTTCAATAAGTTTATTCAACCTTTTATTAAAACATTTGTAAGCTTTACTTTGAGAAGAATATCCTAAAAATATTCCTTCATCACATCTTGAATCAAATCTTCCTATTTTATCATTAGAATTCTTAATAAAGCATCTACTTCCAAAAATTCTAAAATGCTTAACAAATGTAGGAAGTCCATACCATAACTCATAAGGACTGTACTTATTTTTAACCCTTAGTTGTGCCCTATTTAAAATATATACTATTGTTTGAACTACTTCTTTTGAATACCTAATTTGGTACTTTAGATTCATCTAACATAGTCCTTGTCATTTCTTTCACTGTTTGGTTCTTTCTCTCAATAACTCCATTTTGTTGAGGTGTCCTGGACATTGCTTATTGTCTTTTAATGCCATGTTTTTCATAATAATCAACAAATTTATCTGATCATAAGCATTCATGTCTGATTCATTTTCAACCATTCTCTTGAAAATCTTAAACTTTTTAATGTGTTTGATTCATGCTTTAAGAATGTTACCATGTCATTCTTGTGTAATCATCTATAAAAAACATGAAATACTTTTCACCATTTAATGACATTGTCCTTGTAGTACCACGTAAATTAATATGTACTAATTGCAATGGTTTAGAAGAAAAATATTATTTTGAAGGAAAAGATGCCTTTGTTTTTTTACCATATTGACACCTTCACAAATAACATTCTCTGGCGTACTTATACATGGCATACCTCTTACTTTCTGATTCTTACTAACTTTTACCAAGTTGTCAAAATTCAAGTGCCCAAGCCTTTTGTGCCATAAAAAACTTTCATTCACCTATCCCATAAGATAAACATCTTCATGATTGTTATTATATGTGATATATTTTAAATTGTATGCATTCCCTTTAGATCTTTTACCTGATACAACTAACTATCCAGATTTTAATTTGATTTGGCAACCATGGTCATCAAAAGAAAATTCATATCCATGATCATAAATTTGAATAACACTTAGAAGATTGTACTTTAATCCATAAAAATAATACACATCATGAATGGACATTTTTTTCACTAACCATCAAAGAACCCAAACCTTTAATTTTTCTTGAAGAATCATCACCAAAACTAACATTTCCACCTTTGTAGTTAATCAATTTGTCAAACTTCATTCTATCTCTTGTCATGTGTCTAGAACAACCACTATCAATTATCCAAAAGTTTTTTCTTTAGAATTTAGAGCCATTTGAACAAACATAGAATTATCAATCTTAGGCCTCCATATCTTAGTCACTTTAGTATCAAATTCTTTATCAACCTGTAGACTAGCATAAGATTGATCATTCTGAATTGACCTAGTTTTTAAATTACTCATAACATGACCAAAGAGATTTCATTTGTAACATCTTATACCATTCATTTTATGAAAGGAATAATTAAAATAAACCTTTGAATAACTCCTTGACATGTAGCTACAAATACCTATTCTATGTCCATGTTGATGACACATGAAGTAGTACCCGTCAAAGAAAGAAGTGAAATTGTTTGAGTATCTTTTACCCATGAATGAAATGATTGATATAACCTGATTTTTTATCATTAGAAATATGATTAAAATCTGCATTTTTACCTATATTTTAAGTGGCAGCATTCTGATTTGTATCCTTACTTTCAAATTTAAATATCTCAAATAAAGATTTATCTTTCTTGTCACTAGAACATTGTCCAAGTTCAAAACCAATTCCTATTAGAACATCAATTCTTTTTTGTTTCCTTAACATATCATCTGAAGTAGTGTTCTCATATTTTTCCAACTTTCTTCTATATGTTACTACTTCATTCATTAACCTTGTACATTCTTGATCTTTAGAACTTAACTCTTCCTTAGTGACAAAGACAATTCTCTTTTGTTCCTCAACTTGTAATTTCAATTCTATAACTTGTTGATTTAAGTCCTTAGTTTATTTTTTAAAGTTATCTTTTTATTTTAAGAATTTATTTTATTAAACACTTAAATTCCTTTTTAATTCCTTGGTCTTTTTAAGTGCATAAAGAAATTCATATTCTAAATTAGCCTCAACAAGTTCAACATCATCATCACTATCTAATTCTTGACAAGTAGTTTCTATAGCCATGAATGAAACTTCATTTTCATCACATTCAAAACTACTAGATTCACTATCTGATACATCAAAAATCAAACTCTTCTTCTTCTTAAAGAACTTCTTTCTATTATAGAATTTCTGTTTACTTGATTTCTCTTTCTCATCATCTACTTCATCATTACTATTATAAGGACATTTAGATGCAAAGTTTCCTATTTTACCACAATTAAAGCATTTGAAAAGAATTTTACCTTTGTATTTACCTAGTCATTTATTTAATTTCCTTGATAAATTTGCTTCAAGAACATCAAGATCTTCTGATTCTAAAGAGACTTTCTTCACTTTCTTT
Organism: Cupressus sempervirens; assembly: GCA_028749045.1. Lineage (NCBI taxonomy): Eukaryota > Viridiplantae > Streptophyta > Pinopsida > Cupressales > Cupressaceae > Cupressus > Cupressus sempervirens. Next base: position 457,623,009 of record CM053792.1, read on the forward strand.
TCCACCTTGAATGCTACGTCTTTGCTTGTGGATTCTTGCTTGCCAAACTTTCTCATTTCATAAGCTACAAGTGCTCCATGAATATCTTCCATCGCATACTTGTTAATATCTCTAGTTTCTTCTATGTAACATATCTTAGAATCAAATTTATTAGGAAGAGATCTCAAAACTTTCTTTACAACATCAATATCATCATTTTTTTCACCAAGTCCTCTTATGACATTTACAGTTTCATCTATCTTAAGGAGATAGTCTTCTTCCTTTTCATCATTACCCATCTTAAGGTCTTCAAATCTTGATTTAAAATGTTGCACCTTGGCTTCTTTAACTCCATCATTACCATGATATGTGTTTTTCAATTTTTCTTATACTTCTTTAGAAGAACTGCAATGCATTACCTTAACAAAAACATCTTTAGATAAATTATTAAGTATAGAAAATTTAACTTTCATATCAGTTTCATAGTTCCTCTTTTCATCAGGATCTGTAGGTAAAGTATTAGGAAATTTATAACCATTAAAAATTTAAGCCCAAACATCAACATTAATAGATAAAAAAAATGTTTGAATCATTACTTCCCAAAAAGCATGATCTGATCCATAAAAAATAGGAACCTTTGAAGAACTATCTTGAGCCATAAAAGATAAGTATTCCACTCAACTAAAATCTACCCAAAGTTTTTAAACTTGATATAGGGAACCTTTCTCTAATATCACTTGTTAAAATACAAACACCATTGAGAGGGGGGATGAGTCAATGGTTTAAAATAATTTTCAAAACATGAAACAAATAAAAGTTATAAAAATTTAACACATGAGCAGGATAGTTAATGAATAACAAAGTGACACAATATTTTAATGTGGAAAACCCCTTATGTTAAAAAACCACTTTGAATCTAAAACTTTATTGGCCTCTTGGGAAAATCATTTAGAGTTACAACTCTAGGAAGCACCAACACCCTATTTCAGAAACACCAATTTCAAGGAACACCAATCCCTTACACCTAAAGCACCAAATTCCAAAATGAAAAAATAAGATATAAGCTTAGAGTATCATCTCTATTACAACCAAAAACATGAATCACTAGTTTCAACTTCTTGTTGAAAACATAATACAAGATCTCCTTAAAACATCCAATATCCAAATATATTTTCTTTTTCCATTAAAATATCTAATCAAATACTGATATGAATGAATGAAGAAGAAATATATAACCCCTCTTCTACCTTTGATAAGATTTTGCAATGAAAATAAAATCACACATATAAAATAAGAAACATAAAGAATTATCCTTTTCTTTGTTGTCAAATATCTGCCTATAAATTGTTTGGTCTACAAGAAATTCAACACCAATTCTGCAACTTCTATCAAAATCACCTATTAGATTTTTTAGAGGAATGTATTCTCTTCTTATAAACTAAGAAATTCAAAATTTTGGAGGCAATTACATACCTCAAACTTCCATTACACCAAAATTACTCAAAACTGTTAAAACTGTCATAACAATTGGGTAACTATTTTTGATAAATAGTCATTTTCTCTTTCTCTACATGTGTTATGCAAAAACTAACAAAAAATCACTTTAGCTAACTTAGATACCTTTCCAAAAAGGTATGATAGTTGGGGTCTATCTTATAAAAAATCTTGTTGACATCCTCATAGACCAAAACTGGTTTTCTATAACCATTTTCTAGAACCAATGTGAACATTAAGTGTTAATTGTTTAACGCTTAAGTGTTTGTCTTGAATATATTTTGAACAATATTTAAGGACACCAAATAAGATAATTGAATTATGTTAACCATACCATATGCTCATTATAATTAAATTATTAAGATCAATGACAACAATCAAAGACCAAATACCAAGGGTTCAACAATTTCATCTTGTATTTTCATAATTATTGAAAAGAAAAATAATCCTTTTTGATTGCATCAATATAAAATCAAATATTATGATATTATGTATCCTAGAAATATATATATATATATATATATATATATATATCCCCTTTGGTTATGTAAATAAATTAGGAAATTTAACACTTGTGAGAAAAAAAAAGGATACTTAAGAAAATTTCTCATTCCTAGAGCAAAAATGCTCTCTGCCCTTTGTATGGGAAAATTTTAATCCTCTTAGAATAGAGAATATTCCTTTTAAGATCCTATTTAATATCTTGGGATACCATTTTAAAAGAGAATTATGTAATTAAAAAAATAAAAATAAAAACTCTTACCTTATCCCTCCCCACTTATAAAACTTTAAAAATTTAACTCTATCTCCTATGTCACCCACTAAACTTCACTAATAAATCCCTCCCCTTCCAAAATGGGTGCACATCTTAAAGGAGTAAAGACAAAAGTTAATGCAAATCCTAGTTTGAATTTATAACCTTGCAACAATCAAGGCCACCCACTTTCTTACCTCATCCCACTCCACCTCTGTTCTGCCATGTGTACTACCTTGGGAGGACTCACATTGACTTGGTGTTTCGAGGTATTAATGGAAAATTTCTATGTCTTAGCCACCCTCCCTTGGACCTGATCTTGCATGGTGATTGGATAAGTTGTACACATCACCCATCACCATCCCATATGCACCCATGTACTCCATGGTAGGTTGCTACTTGGGAAGTGCCCAAGTCCACTTGGGGTGACATGTAGGAAGGTTGGAGAATGTAGCTGGTAGTGTGGGGAAGCACATGGGGACATTGGGTAGTGGGAAAGTAGGTGGGATAGCCTACTTTTTCCCCTTTCCAAGTATAGGTAGGCATGTGGTTAGTTAGGATTGTTTTAGCAACTATTAATGACAATTAGTAGTTAATAAAGGAGTTAGGAATTTGTGTGTGTGTGTGTCTATATATATATATATATATATATATATATATATATATATATGTGTGTATGTATGTATGTATGTATTTATGTATGTATGTATGTATGTATGTACATATGTATTTATGTTTAGTTCATGTGATATGAAAGAAAATTGACTAAAGAATAATTAGATTGAAGGGTTAGAAATGTAAGGTTGTCAAAATGTTACGTTAAGTTAGTTTGAAGATAATGCTAATTTATAATGTATGTATGTACGTACGTATGTATGTATGTATGTACGTATGTACAGATGTATGTATGTAAAGTTCATGTGATATGAAAGAAAATTGACTAAAGAATAATTAGATTGAAGGGTTAGAAAGGTAAGGTTGTCAGAATGTTATGTTAAGTTAGTTTGAAGATAATGCTAATTTATAATTTTTGTTTTATAAGTTTTGTATTTGGAGTTTTGTATTCGGAGTTTTGTATTAGAAATTAGTGTTAATGAAAATATTGTTCCATTTTAAATATTGAATGATATTATATTAGAAGTGTTAGGATATTGGGATTGATTAGTTAGAGTTGGTTGGAAATTATTTTGAGAGTAAAGATTAGAATATTACGAAATTGTTGTGGGTTAGTAACATTTATATTTTTTAGTGCTATTTTATTAGTGAATATTCATATAGTTAGTGAATAAAATAGGTATTATTAAGTAGGATCTTATAGTGGTTTATGATTTTGGATATGGCTAGTTTGTGTAAGAGTTCGATAATATGGTTTTATAGATAAATATTGTGGATAATGTATATTAGAATCTAATTGAAGTATTATATATTGGAATTATATCTTTTCTTTTATAGTTTTCAAAATTATAACTATTCTAGTCAATGGATAATTAAATAGGACTTAAGTTATGGAATAGGGTCATGGGTTGAAGCTGAATAAGTGTTAGGGTATGTAAATGAAATAATGTTTTCCATTTGGTATAATGTGGAGTTATTATTTGATGACTTGATAATATTAGGATGAATTTAAATAAAAATAATAAAAATAAAATAAATGAGGCTCAAAATAGAATTTTGATATTAAAAAAATGTTAATATTTTGAAAATGTGTAGATTAAGGTTAACTAGATAACTTGATAAGGTAAATTTGATTATGTTAGAAGATAAAGTGTATGTTGTAATTAGTCTTATGGTGAATATTTTAGTGTTTTTAGTTAGATCCAAATAGGTTATGATATACCCAAAATTAAGTATTAATATCTTATGATGGATTAACCTTTAAATGTAGAATTAGATTCTCCCAAGGATTGATCTAGTATAGTGTTAAAAGGGATAGCATCATAGTCGACATATGAAACTAGAAACCCTATAATGTAATTTAAATTGGAAGTCATACCTTTATAAATTGAACCTAAATGTGAATCGATAAACTCATTCAACCCGAGCTAAGTGTTCCAGTAACACTAGGACTTAGGGTTTCAAACTTGTGCATTGTGTTGGAATTCTAACTCTGCATCTCTATGATATGTATTCGAAACTCGCTTTAATCCTTTTTCAACTTTCCATAACCTAATCAGAGTAGCATGTATTAACATAGTGTATTATTAATGTTAAAAATAAATAAAAATTGTTGGTGTGTTTTTACCCCATTTTTTGGGCATGACACAATGTTTATTTGATAAGTAAGATACTAAGTGAGGCTTGATCTTGAATATTTAGTAATAGGTTTTCTTCTTATGTCCAAGAATTGTCCTTAGGAAAAGAAAATGATATTTTTAAGGTCTTAGAATTTATATGATAAGGATTTAAAGCAAGGCATGATCTTTTGGATTAAAGTTAACCTTTGATTGATAAACTTTTCTATTTTGTTTCAGATATGCCCTTGTTATGTTCTGTAATTGTTTTAAGACTTGTAACATAAGGACACAACTGAAAGCATGGTCTTTTCAATTAATATTAATATTTATTGTTAGATTTGTCTAAAAGTCTTATAATTTAATCCAAGACTATTTGTAATGTCCTATAATCTATTAGAAAAAGAATGGTCTTTTGGGTTGAAATCAATACTTATCGATAGTTTTTTTGTTATGATTTAGATTTGTCATAAGGACTTGTAAGTGATATATGGTTGATATTTTTTTTGGTTATGTTTTAGATTTTTTTAGAGACTAGTAAGTGATTTATGTTTAATAGATTTTTGGTTATGTTTTGGATTTTCTGTAGGCACTTGTATGTGATGTATGGTTGATAGATTTTTTTTGTTATGTTTTAGATTTTTCATAGGGACTTGTACGTGATGTATAGTCTTTTGGATTAATGTTAATATTTATTAATATATATTTTTGTTATGTTTCAAATTTTTCCAAGGTCTTAGAATTTAAAACACAAGGATGGTAAGTGAGGCATGATCTTTTGGATTAATGTCAACATATTATTGAAAATCTTTCCTATAATGTTTTAGTTTCCTATTTGACTTGTAACTCAAGGATACAAGTGGAAACATGGTATTTTGGATTGTTGTTAAAAGTAACATAATGATACAAGTGAAATCATGGTCTATTTGGGATTGATTTTCATCTTTGTTACAACACATAGATGATAACAAAGACATGGGTTTGGTCTTTTTTTTGTAGTATTGGATTGTAATATGGCTTATAGCACAAGGATGTTAAGTAAGACATTGTGTTAGTCATTTTTGGTGGATGTTGTGATGGATAAATAGGATTTAGGACTAACGATAACATTTACCACAAGGATGTTAAGCAAGACATGACATTGGTCTTTTTTGGATTGGATGTTGTGATGGATAAATAGGATTTAGGGCTGACATTAACATTTATTGATAGATATTTATGTAATGTTTTGGTTTTGTTTTAGGACTCTTTTGGATTGATTTTTTGATGGATAAATAGGTAATGGTGTTTTGAATTGATGTGAAACTTTTTATGTTTTGATAGATAATTAGGATGCTAAGTAAGACATGAATTGATGATAATATTTTTTAAATAAATTTTCTTGTTATGTTTTGGATTTGTCTTGGGAATTGAAAGGAAATGATACTAGAAGGTGTTAATTTTATTGAATGACTTATATTATAAGTACTATAAGTGAGCCATGGTCTTAATTATGTTGAGAGAGGAACGATGTTTTGGATTTTTGCTTGATGTCAACCTTTTGTATGGATCATAATGAAGATGGTCTTAAGTTTATTGAATGAATTATATCACAAGTATACTAAGTGAACCATGGTCTTAAGAATGTTGAGAGAGGAATGATATTTTAGATTTTGGATTGATGTCAACATTTTTTATGGATGGTAATTAAGATGCAAAGTGAGACATGATCATGGTTTTTTGAATTGATGTGAACCTTTTTATGTTTTGATGAATAATTAGGATGCTAAGACATGATATTTTTGAATTGATGTTAATAATTTTAAATAATTTTTGTTTTTATGTTTTTTATTTGTCTTATAACTTGAAAGGGAAGGATGGAAAAAGGTCTTAAGTTTATTGAATGGCTTATATCACAAGTATATTAAGTGAGTCATGGTCTTAAGGATGTTGAGAGGAATAATGTTTTGGATTTTGAATTGATGTCAACCTTTTGTGTGAATGGTAATTAAGATGGTCTTAATTTTATTGAATGACTTATATCACAAGTTAGATTTTGGATTGATGTCAACCTTTTCTTCGTGGATGGTAATTAAGATGGTTTTAAGTTTATTGAACATCAGCCCATTTGGCCAAAAAATAAATAGCTCTGTTCCATTTGCAAGGAATGTAAGTAAACCTAATGAACTCAAGAGAGGTACAAAAGACAAGATCTTGATTAAAAATAGTAATCAATTTCCAACTAGTGTCCTCAAGCTCCTACAAATTAAGCAAGTTCACCACCACTTGGGAGTCACACTCATAGATAATCTTGTACCATCCACTCAAACAACACTATTCCACAACATATAAAATGACCTGAGGCTCCATGAGTTTGTTAGTATGGTAAACCTTATGCAATGAGAAAATGAATTTAACTTCACTAGAGCTACAACGAGCCACTCCCCCAATAGCAATAGGTCCTATATTCCCCCAAGAAGAACCACCATTGTTAATTTTAAGATCTCCATGAGGAAGAGGAGTCCATTGCCTCTCCCAATTCACACATCCCTTCCCCTATTGTTGAGGTTTTTTGGGTACTCTTTGATACCATTGAAGTGTAGCCCCATCCTAAGATGAAAATTGAGGTGATTGCATATAACAAGATTGGTTAGATCCATACCCCCATCAAGCTCACACTTTTCTTGAATAGTTCCCTAAAGAGAATGTGACATCTTCCACTAGAGATGTATAACACCAATTTAGACATCTTGAATGATTTGTTGATTCCTCTCTAGCCAATATGCTAAAGAATGAGTGATGGGCCAACAATCCAAGAAACATAGAGATGAGAATCCTTGAAGGGAGAACTCCCCAAGTAGGCATATAACTCGAGAAAAGAGGAAACATGCCAACAAGAGAAACCCCAAGCACTCTACCAAAGGTGTCATGACTAAGTAGAAAATGAGCAATGGAAGAATAGATGTGAGACAAAATCCTCCCCTTTAAGGATGTTGAGAGGAATGGTGTTTTGGATTTTGAATTGATGTGAACCTTTTGTGTGGATGGTAATTAAGATGGTCTTAAATTTATTGAATGCCTTGTATCACAAGTTGGATTTTGGATTGATGTCAACTTTTTTTGTGTAGATAGTAATGAAGAGGGTCTTAGGTTTATTGAATGACTTATATCATAAGTATTCTAAGTGATTCATGGTCTAAAGGATGGTGAGAAGACTGACGGATTTTGGATTGATGTCAACATTTTGTGTGGATGGTAATTAAGATGGAAAAGTGACACATGATCTTCTGGATTGATGTTAATATTTATTAATAGATTTTCTTGTTATGTTGCCAAATTTCTTAGAATTTGAAAGAAAATGATACTTAAAAGGTCTTTGAATTAATTAATCTTTCATATTATGTTTTATCTCTAAGGGTCTTTATCAGATTGGTCCTCTAATATACTTTCAAGGAATCAAAGAGAACTAGGAAAGACAAGGAATCAAGAGTTTTGTAACATAAGTGTAAAAAGAAAGAGAAAAAGATGGAAAGAAAGAAGAGATGAAATTTTAATCTTAGAAATATAAGAAATGGAATTTTAATCTTAAAATTATAAAAGATGAGATTTTAATCTTAAAATTATAAAGAAGTGTAAAAAGAAAGAGAAAAATATGGAAAGCAAGTAGAGATGGCATTTTAATCTTAAAAATATAAAAAGGAGAAAAAGATGGAAAGAAAGAAGAGAAGACATTTTAATCTTAGAACTATAAAAACATCCATATTGTGTTTTAGATTTGAGGGTCTCTTTGTAATTGGTATTCTTTTGATACTTTTAAGGAATAAAAAATAATTAGGCAAGGTAGGGAATTAAGAGGGAATCAAAGAGAATTAGAAAAGCTAGGGAATTAAGGGTTATTTAAGAGAAGTGTAAAAAGAAAGAGCAAAAGATGGAGAGAAAGAAGACATGTCATTTTAATCTTGAACACTAATGGAAGTGTTGACCTATGAAAGAAAAAAGAAAAAGATGGAAAGAAAGAAGAGATGTCATTTTAATCTTGAACAATGATGGAAGTGTTGACTCATGGAACATGATTGTTTGATATTTTTTAGAATCTTTCAAAATCTATAATACTCATTAAACTCCTATGAAACAACTCAATTGTCTTGAGAGTAATAAAATATAATTGTAGTACCCTCCATAAATCTAAAGCCCCAAGATATTAATTTTATTGCTCCTACAACTACAAAATTACAAAGTGGTTTTGATAGGGACTGAAAACTTCACAACTAAAAATATTCAAGACTTCTCATTAGATGAAATGGTCTAGAAAGAAAAAACACCAAAAGTAATAAAAACCATGAGAAAAAATGTTGGAGTAGTGCTAGAATCAACAATGGGAGAGCCTCGACCAACCATAGTAGAACAACCAATAGTGAGCAACCAAGACATCTATAATTGTAGAAGATCTAGTAATAACATGAGTGCCTTGAGGCTAAAATGCTTCAAAAATCAAAGACACTTTAAGAAAAGTGTTAATTTTGAATAAAATAGTTCTCAAAAGAAGCACCCCTCTTCCAAGAGACAACTCTTTTCTTCTTGTTCAATTCGCACTAAGTAGAGACATGCCTAGTTTTAAAACATCTTTGACATTTGAAGGGAATGCCCTCATAATCAAGCAGCTTGAGTCTAGGAACCCAAGGAAGACTCAATCAAGATCTCAATGGGGAGCCCATTAGAATCATCTAACTCAACCAAGAATAAGTATTAGGGCTCGTTTGGATTGATTTTGTGATGGATATATAGTTATTAGGACCTATAGCACAAGGATGCATAGGTGATGTGTGACATTTTGATTTTGAATTTATGTCAACCTTTATATCTAACAAAGAGATAAGTTTCCTATTTGACTCATAACATAAGGATACAAGTGGAAACATGGTATTTTTGGATTGTTCTTAAAAATAACAACACAATGAAATGGTGTAGAAAGAAAAAAAACCAAAAGTGAGAAGCGGCGTGAGAAAAAAAGTTGGAGTAGTGGTTTAACAATGGGAGAACCTTGACCAACCATAGTAAAATGACCAACAATGAGCAACCAAGACATCTATAATAGAAAAAGATCTAGCATCAAAATGAACACCTTGAGGCTAACAAGATTCAACACTCAGAGACTCTTTAAGAAAAGTGTTCTTTTGAACAAAATAGTGCTCAAAAGAAGCACCCTTCTACTAAGAGACAACTCTCTTCTTCTTCAATTCACACTGAGTAGAGACATGCCTAAGATAAAAAAATCTTTAACATTTGGAGGAGATTCCCCTATAATCAAGCAACTTGAGTCTAGAAAACCAAGGAAAACTCAATCAAGATCTTAGTAGGGAGCCCACTAGAAACATCCAACTCAACCAAGCATAAGTGTAATGAATAATATCAAATGACTAATTCTCAATCATTAGAAACCCTCCTAAAGCTTCACCCACATCTTCTAACAAAGACTTAGGCCACAAGTGAAGATGAAGGTTAGGGGAGCTTAAACCAAATAAGAACTTCTCAGAAAAGGGGTTTTAAATTTAAATGACAAGGCTTAACCATCAACACAAATTTATCATTCCAGCTAAAGAAATGATCACATAAAATCTTGGTCTTATCTTTAACATTATTGAATTTAGCATCAGAATAACCCTTGGCTATAATATACATATGTACATAACCTATAAGAAGAGGATCCCATTGTTTAATGATCCAGACATGAAACTATTGAAGGATTAATTGAAATCCCTAAAATCAATAGATTAGTCTATGAAATTGTAAAATGGAAGCATTGGGGACTATCTCTTTCTATGTATTTACATAGAACCTAAGGGCCAAGGACTTGGGGATAAGAATGGGAGCCTTATATTGTATATCAAAATAGCTACAAGCCCTAGATTTCCCCTAGTAGAAACATAAGCCAACACAATAAGTAAACAACCCACATAATAAGTACAAGTAGGCACAAACAAAGCCCCCACACCACTTCTCACAACATTTGTAATAGAAGAAAGTCCCACTATAGACTCATTGGGCTTTATTCATCAGGAACCCATTTTCACAGATGACACAAGAACCCCTATAGGAAAACTGACATCATTCGTAGTAACAAAAAATGAAGGAACTCTCCCAGCTGATTTGGCACCAATAGAGGATAACTATGTTAGATAATTGAGGAGGGGCGGGGGGTGTGTGGGGTGAATCAGTTATGTCTAGTTATCCTACAGGCCTTTCAAACACTTCAGTACCAATGGAGCTTCATAAAAATCAATAGCAATAACTCAGTGATCTTATCTAACCTCACAATTCATATTTGTAATCAATTTACTTCTAAGTGTTAACTGATTTTTCCAATTTTATCAATTATCAAAAATATAACTTATCTTTTCCTTATTGTTACCTAGTGTTGATCTTAGATTGGTTTTGACAAGTGAGTGTCAATACACTTAAGCCATTTATTGAGTTCATGTCGAACTAGTAATACATGCTGAGCACACCATGTAAATAATAAACCATGTCGATTTGTAATGAGTGCCAAGTCACTCAAGTGCCAAGTAGAAAGATCATGCCGAGTGATTCAAGAACCAAGTAAATAGTGGATGTCAAGTAATGTAGGTTCTGAGTCAAGAATAAAAATATAGTGCATGTCAAGCATCAAAGACTTTATACACCAAGTGAAATAGTTTTGACATATTTGTTTGTAATGGTAAAAAAAACAATGTAAACCATTTTAAAGCTGACTTAAGGATAGATTGTGATCTTTTGGAGATAAGGACGAATCTATATTTGGATTCCCTATGTAATTACATGTAGCCAATCAGAAAATAGGAAGGTTTAAGTGGAAAAATGGATGAATCTTAGTCATATATTCATAGCTAACCCTAAGCTAGCTAAGTATTCTTAAGGAGGATGAAGCCCTAAACTCTTTATGATGGATGGGTGAGTGATTACACTAAAGGAGCAAACAATACAATTTGTAGAACAAGAATCACAAGCTATACTACTATGTGAGGTGACTAAATAGAAGAAGAAAGCCATAGAAGACAAAGCCATGATTGAAGAAGATGAACAAATTCTATCAAATAGTTTGGAAGAGAAGTCAATAGAGCTAACCAAGATCTCCAACATGCAATTGGATACTCTAATTCAAATGGTTAATGCCAATTATTAACTAAATGTCAAGGACATTGAGATAACTACATTGAAGTCACAGGAATAAACAATTGTAGAGTGACCTAAAAAGAGAAAAGGAATTTGATGAAAGTCTCAACAAGCCAAATGAAGCCATCAAATACTTTGAGCAATTATTGAGATCCCCTAGATCGAACAAAGATACATCGGGATTGGGTTGCACAAGTAGTGAAGAAAGATAATCATCCAAAGTTGTTGAAGAAAGTAACATCAAAGATAAGAACTCCAAACCTACTTGTCATAATTGTGGTAAGCAAGGACATACTGCTAATGTCTATAGGACCAAGAATAAAAATCAAAATTTCAAGCCTAAGAACATGAATCATTTCCATAAGTACAACAAGAAAGGTCATCAAACACATGAATGCAGAACTAGGACAAAGCATAAACAAAGATTTAAAGGATATTGCTACAGTTGTCAGAAGTATGGACATAGAGCCTTTGAATGCAGATCCAAATCCATGTGATCATCAAACAACCAAACAAAGGTAAGAAACAATGGAAACTTTTATAATTGGGATTACAATACAAGATATAGCTATCACTATTGTTAAGAATATGGACATATTCCTAAGAATTGTATTAGGACACACTTCAGTGGCAACTACAAAAGGTGGTTGAGTCAAACTACATGTTTTAAATATGTGAAGACTAGTCACATTAGTAAGCATTGTCCAACAAGGTCAAAGGCAACAAGTTGTGAATTTGATAAAAGAAAAGGCAAGGCAAATGTTAAACACATCAAAGATGAGATGAACAAGACATGAAAAAAGAAAGATGTTTGCGGCACATCAAATGGTAAAGGGATCACTTCACCCAATGGATCAGGTGATCACACCTCATTAAACTAGGCAATCAAGAGGTATGTGGGACTGATATTCAAGTGTTATATCATACATCAGTTCCAAAGGAGATAGTACCAAAAATACTACATTAGCATGAATAAAGATAAAAGATGAAAATTCAAATTAAAACTTTAAGTTTTTCATGTCATTGTCGAGCATGAAAAGTTTCTTGTGTGCCAAGTGGAATGTTAGTTGATGCCAAGCTACCAAACTATCTAGTTGATGCCAAACTCATAATAGCTACTGAGTGATGGAAATATCAATGGATGCCAAGTGATTCTAAAAATGGTTGGTGCTGAGCTTACAGTTATGTAAGTACTCAAAGTGAGAAGCATTTCAGAACATTGCTTCAAACACAAAGTCAATTAGTTGTACTAACAGTAGATGAGGCTAGCATAAGAGCCAAATTGACATGTATATAGGCATCCCTTACCCCACACATGGAGATACTACATAAGGAATTAGGTTATGTAGAGACTCTACTAAAGAAAGACCCCAATCTTTCTACTTTAGATGGCCTAGTGCACCTTGCTATCGAGCTTGCAATCCAAATCAAGTCATTGGATGTTGCATGTGACAACTAGGATGCAACCCTCAAGATCATAATGGAAGTCCACAAATCCTTTTTGGACAAACACACTATACATGTATAGCCCATTTGACATAAGTGTCAAAAAGGGGGAGAAATATACCATGGGGGAGATACAATATAGGGGGAGAATAAAAGAAATGAAGAGATAAAATATGAGAAACATATTTGGTGGAGTATTGATAATAGCAAAGCATGATATCAGGTTATATCATTGGGGTGATATACATTTTTGAGATACATCATTGAAGAAAGCAATAAATAGATACAGATATCAGCCAAGACAGAGCATACTAGATGAAAGAGTATCAGATACAGTGCATTGAAGTCATAGAGGAGCACAGATTTTGGATACAAAACAAACACATTAACTTGAGGGGGTGAGGGGGTAATCTATTTTGAAGTATATAGGTTATTGTAGAATTTTAAAATTTTGAAGTTTTGTATTTAAGCTGAGTCATGGATATGTTATTTTGAGAAGTTAAGTAGAATATTGTATATTTAAGTATTTTTGACACTCATGTCAAAGGGTTTTTGACAAGTGTCAACACACTTAAGCGATTTACTCAATTCATGTTGAACTAGTAATACATGTTGAACACAACATGTAAATAATAGACCATGCTAAGTTGCAATGAGTGTCAAGTCACTCAAGTGCCAAGTAGATAGACCATGTTGAGTGATTCAGGGACTAAGTAAATAGTGCACACTGAGTAATGAAGGTGTAGAGTCGAGAATAGAAATATAGTGCATGTCGAGCATCAAATACTTCATATGCCAAGTGAAACAATTTTGACATATTTTTTTGTAATGGCACAAACAACTATGTAAACCATTTTTAAGCTGACTTAATGACAGATTATGAACTTTTGGAGATAAGGAAGAATCTATATTTGGATTCCCTATGTAATTACATGCAACCAATTAGAAAATGGGAAGGTTTAAGTGGAAAAATGGATGAATCTCAGTCGTAGATTCATACCTAATCCTAAGCCACCTAAGTCTTCTTAAGGAGGATGAATCCCTAAACTCTTTATGATGGATGGGTGAGTGATCAAACTGGAGGAGTGAACAAGACAGTTTGTAGAGCATTCAAGGTGACTTAGAAGTAAGAGTGAATTGCAAAATCAGTTAGAGAAGAATATAGGATAGAGAAGGTGTAACGCCCTGCCAAGGGGTCCAAAAGAATTCATCTAAAGTTTTACTAAGTTTTCCAAACATATTTTATTTAAACAAGAAAGAATAGCATACACATCAAACATAAAGTAGTGGAAGTAATAACATACAATCATCAATAAGAATACATAATAGGTTATATTCCTTAAGGATCCCAAGACATTGAATAACATTTAAAATTAATTAAAACTAAGTCTAACAATTACCACATCCACATGAAAGAATAATTAAAAGTCAAAAGTCCATTTAAATAATATAAATTTGTTCTGAATGCCACTTTGCAATAAAATTTAGAATGCTCAATCATCCACTGTACATGTCATAGGGTATGAAAGGCTAAAAGAATATACATTTATAAAAGTAGAATTACATTATCCTTCTCGGATCCATAATACAAAGTAAAATAAAATAAATGAAACTATCCATCATAAAAAATATAAACATCCATCATAAGATATAACCATCCATCATAATGATACAAAGATAGAATGAAAGCAAATATAGACAAGGAAACTCCAGCCACAAAAGCAACATATGGATCTTAATGGTAAGAGTAAAAACCACTACCACCTAACTGCATGGAATCTAAATGGCCCACTCCCACCACACTAAGGAGATAGTCTCAAGTTCCAAATAGGATATCAATCCAAACATCAAAATACTCGCTAAGTCTAGGAAATCCTAAAAGTATTCTACCTCAACGGGTTCCAAGATAGGTCAACATCTATACCTAGAGGTACATAAGACACATCAAAAACCTACTATGTAAGTGGGCAAGTGTCATCATATGAATCATGCTACAGTTACCCAAGTAGTCTCTCAAGACCTTGGCCCCCTAGTGATCCCTATGTGGCCACTAGTATCCTCTTGTACTGATAAGGCATACTACGGATGCAAGGTTGCAACCAAGCATTCTCTCTACTCCCATCCTAGTTTGTACTAGCACTTGAGGCATGACCGAGAGCATACAAAGACTCTTATTAGGTTCATTTTATTCCCATTTAATGTAGTGTTTTCACTTATTAAACAACTTACAATGGGTTACCCTAGGAACCACTTAGGGCCCCGTCCCCCATTGCAAACCACTTCTCGACATTACATATAGATTACCTACCCTAGGCTCATAAAAGTACAAATCAATAATCATATAAAAATCACCTCAGTCCTATACAAGTGATTGGAAAGCATCAAGAGATAATTTAGAATAACACATCAATTCTCTATGAGAAATTGGAAAGCATCCCAAAATAATTGATTGAAGACTCAAAATGGTTAGGTCAGGTATCTCATAAACATACAGCTTAGCTTCACACAAGAAGACTGGAAAGTAATAATAAATAGTAAATGCATCCCATCATAGAGCATACTAAACACATTACCATGGTTGGGTTTAGAAAGATCGAGAACAAACATCATAACATCACAAACATAGAACTCCTGAGCCTCTGGTAACAACCTAAGACTGGTCAAAGCTAGGTCAACCCCAAAACCCCAAAACATAGACAGTACATAGAAAATATAATAGTCTAACAGTTCGGTTTGATTTTAAAAATATATAGTTGAATTAAATATAAGGTTTTCATTTTCGTTTCAGTGTACGTTTCAAGTAAATAAGTCTCATAGTTCACCCTTACAATTAACCCATTCTTATTTTTAAATAATTTGCCCAATTATCCTTATCTTATGAGATAATCCATAACTCATCATTTAAATAATTTAATAAATTAATTAATTTAAATTATTAATCTAATAAATAATGTTTATTTTATTAATCAGAATTCCTTAAAAAAAATATCATGAATAAATTTAATTTTAGTCCCGTAATATTTAATTAACTTCAATTAATTAAATTCAACTAAAAGTTATGAACAAAACTATATCAATATATTATTAATTATTAATTAATAATAATTAACAAATTTGTTGATAAAATTATTAATAACTAATTAAAAATTATTATTATTATATTTACAGTTCATTAATTAATTTAATTAATAATTAATAATATTTTATCAATAACATTATTAACAAAAAATATTAATAAAAATAATAATTTATTTATTTTTTTTAATAATAAAACAAACTTTAAAAAATTGCAAACCTTAAAAGCATTTTTAGGCCCGCCGGCCAGCCTTTAAAGGTTGTCACCATGCGACCATCTATGACCATAGATGACCTATTGCCGTAGGCAGCAATCATTACTGTTGTTGCATGCAGTAGTATGTCTGCTTATGCAAATGTACAGCTAAGCCGCGAGGGGGGGCGGGGGGGGGGGGGGGGGGGTGGTAAAAAGGTAAGGGAGGAGGTGCGGGTGTCACGGCCCCACCTCTCCATTATTATATATTAAATTTTTAATAATATTTTATTTAGTTTTTTCAAATTTACTTTGTTTAAAATTTTATAAAATATATTACAAACAATACCCCCAATAAAATTATATATATATATAACATTTGCAATTATAGCCTCATAGGAAAAATTCGATCAACCTTTTGAATTTCTAAATTACAATTTTCTTTTTAAATCTCAAACCCTCCCCAGTTTAATATCTAATTTGCAAAATTAATGGACAAGGTTTTCTAAGATATGTCAATCTCTACATATACAAAAGAATTAACATGTATACTGGAAATTCACAAAATTGAAAGCACCCATCACAAGAAATATTCAAATAGCTATTCCATAGTCATGATGAAGATAGGAACGAAAGAGTGTATTAAATTGAGCAAATAATCACAAGCATCTAGCTGGACTCTGATGCTATTCGCTACACCCAAGACAATTGTAGATAAATTCCTCCTCTTCGAACCTTCTCTCTCTCGGAATTCTTTTCTTTTCCAAAATTCATGGTCCCTTCCCAAAACTTTTGTCCCTTGAAAATGAACCCCCAAGTTGTGATATGGAGTTCTCTCCCAAAATTGAGGGCACTAATTGTGCGTTCACCCGAAAGAACTCTCTGCTCACCAAACTTCAACTCTTTATTAACTTTTTCTTTATCTTTCCTTTATCTTTTCCATGCATGTTTATTGAATTATTAAATAAATTTATTTAATTTTTACTTGACTTCTCTTTTAAATAATTTGTTAAATTTTAATCCTATGCATGCATCATGCAATCATGAAAGTTTTAATAAATTAATATATTTCACTTTTTTTTTTAATTTTATTTTCAAACGTTTAATTGATAAAATATTTATTAATCTTAAATAATAATAGTATTTATTTAAAAATGAACTCTAAATATATTATTATTAAATTAAATAAATATTATCACGTTCTAAAATTGAACTTGTAACTTTTACCTTTAAATTTAATTCATATATTTGATTAATTTCCTAATTAATTAAATATAATTAAACATTTAAAATATCATAATAATTCTCTATTAAATTAAATTATTAATTTAATAATTTAATTTGACTTAATTAATAGAAAAATCACCAAGGACTCATAAAAAAAATACAAAAACCCATCATAGGAAAACATATTCAAGATCAAACTAAGGGGTTATAATCACAAATTAATGTCATTTGACACATTCTAAAGGTAAAAAATTCGTATACTTGTCCTACTTTTCTAGGTAAAATGGCTTAAAAGTTTAGGATTTGGACTTAAGAATTTATCTCCCCTCTCTTACCATTGAGATAATGCAATAGGGTACACTCATCCTAGTAATTTAGGGCGATACCCAATACCTGCAACTTGCATAAAATCCATGCATGTGCAAATATAATATTCTAAACTAAATATGAAATCGAAGGAAGTGGTGCATCATGTAGATCCTAGATAGTAGGTGACTACAACTCCCTTAACCACATTAGAAATGTTGTACATAAAGAAAACATACACGCACACCATGCACATGTAGTATGGGGTAAGTATCCATAAGAAAACACATATGATAATCCATCTAACTAATCATCATCAATAACTGAAATCACTAAATATTCATCATGCATACATGAAATATAGAGTACCAAGTAATCTCATCATATAATCAACTGAATGTAAAACAATATTTGATGATCTCAAAACAATGCTACTAGTAATCAAGCATAAAACTAACCTAAAAGTGTTTGGCAATGACAACAAAATGTAAACCTGGGCAAGCACTACATCCACACCCCCCCAAGACTTAGGCTTACTCCTATAAGCCTACAAGAATGGTAATACTAAAGAGTTCATTGTATAGGTCTCGTTGGAACCTTTCCCCCTGTAGGAGGATATAACTCCACTGAGAACACTCTCTGAGATCTAGCCATGTCTCCAATCGTAGGTTCTGAAATTGTGGGTCTCTGGCTTGAGAATTGTGATTTCCCTTGAGGGAAATGGGATGACTTGTGTCCACATTATCCACATGTGAAACACTCTCTGTCAAAACTTCTCTACACCCTAGGTGCACTAGACTGCTGAACACTACCCCCACTAGGATAAGACTAAACACTCTAAGATGACCAATCATATTGGTTGTGCTTATTGCATTGAGCATTGTGATAGTTCCTAGCATTGGAACCACTGCCACCACTCTATGCTAGAGGATAAGTTCCTCCCTACTATAGATTAACTTTGGAAAGGGGTTTCCTATTACCACCTACTCCCTAATTACCCTTGGATCCTAATGCTAAAGGTGCTCCTACAAAAATCCCATGTCCTTGGTTAACACTCTGATCTATAAGAATGGCTCAATGTACTGCATCCTTGAGGGTTTTAGGTTCAAACACCTTAACATCCCCAACTAGATGGTTTTTCAAGCCTTTGATGAAATGTTGTGCCAAGTGTGTTGGGTTGTCACTAATTCTTGAAAAGGGCATGAGCTCATAGAACTTGTGCTCATACTCTACTACAGTCATAGTGAACTATCTCAGGTTGTGGAACTCATCTGCCCTATGCTGCTTCCATTCCTTTGGTAGGAATCACTAACGAAAGTTTTCCAAGAATAACTCCCATGTGACACTGTTCATGTCTATGCCCAGCTTCTTCTCTTTGATATTCCACCAAGTGGCTCCAAAATTTTCTAGGTTGGTAATAACAAACCTTGCTTTGACATTACTGTCAAAGCCTTGCATAGTGAAAACCCTATCAAGAGCAATAACCCACTGCTCGGCTACATAACTTGAACCCAACCCATTAAAGGGTTTAACCTTGGACCTCTAAAGGTCCTTCATCTGAGTAGATACAATCAATCTTCGTTGATCCCTCTGAGGGCTCTTAGACCTAAGTCTATGGTCATGTCCTATTTGATGAGTCCCATCCTGACCAACACCCTGAAGAGGAGGTAGGCAATCAATGATGGTCTTCATCATTTGCCTCAAGTCAACTTCCTCTAAGCTAGCCTATTGCCCTCTATGATTCTCTTCCTGATGCTCACTAACATGCTCTTCCCTACCCTCTTCTTGATTAAGGCCTTCATGGAAAAACTTGTGTACATTAATGTTTCTGCCTCGTCCATCACTTCTACCATGGCTTAGGCTACGACCTCTAACTAAAGATTTCATTCTAGATACCATTCTACAACAAGATAAAAGATATTATAATAACTATAAAACATACTACTGTAAACCATAGATAAAAGACACATGTTTTGAGAACAATTTAAGTTCAATTTTTAGTTTTTCCTATTTTTAGGTTTCAGTATAATTTCAGTTTTGAAGTCTAAGTGTTGAAGTATGAAAAATATACAACTAAAAATTTAAGTTCTATTTCAGTTCAACTAGTTCAAGTTTTAGTTTGAAATAGATATACATAAAATTTTAAATTTCAATTTAGTTCAACTAGTTAACAACTAGTGGTATTCCAATATGCCCAAAGCTCCCAATGTAGAAACTCAGGCTCTGATACCAAATGTAATGCCCCACCAAGGGATTCAAAAGAATTAACTTAAAGTTTTACTAAGTTTTCCAAACTTTAAAAAAAAAAAAAAAAAAAAAACAAGAAAGAATAACATACACATCAAACATAAAGAAGTAGAAGCAATAACATACAATCATCAATAAGCATACATAACAAGTTATATTCCTTAAGGATCCCAAGACGTTGAATCACATTTAAAATTAATTAAAACTAAGTCTAAAAATTACCACATCCATATGAAATAATAATTAAAAGTCTAGAGTCCATTTAAATAATATATTTTTTTTCTAAATGCCACTTGGCAATAAAATTTGAAATGCTCAATCATCCAATGTACATGTCACAGGGTATGAAAGGCTAAAAGAATATAAATTTATAAAAATAGAACTGTGTTATCCTTCTCAGAACCATAATACAAAGTATAATACAATTAATGAAACCATCCATCATAAAAGATATAAACATCCATCATAAGATATAACCATCCATCATAATGATATAGAGATAGAATGAAAGGAAATGCAAACAAGGAAAATCCAACCATAATAGCAAGGTATAGATCTCAATGGTAAGAGTAAAAAGCACTACCTCCCAACCACATGGAACCTAAATGGCCCACTCCCACCACACTGAAGAGATTCTCCAGTCTCAAATAGGATATCAATCCAAACATCAAAATACTCTCTAAGTCTAGGAAATCTTAAAAGTATTCTACCTCAAGGGTTCCAAGATAGGTTGACATCTATACCCAGAGGCACACAAGACACATAGGAAACCTACTATGTAAGTGGGCAGGTGTCATCGCACAAATCATGTTAGAGTTACCTTGGTAGTCTCTCAAGACCCTAGCCCCCTAGTGAACCCTATGTAGCCACTAGTATCCTCTCGTACTGACAAGGCATACTACAGATGTAAAGTCACAACCAAGTGTTCTCTCTACTCCCATCCTAGTCTATACTAGCACTCAAGGTATGGGTGAGAACATATAAAGACTCCTATTAGGTTCATTTTATTCTCATTTAGTGTAGTGTTTTCACTTATTAAACAACTTACAATGGGTTACCCTAGGAACCACTTAGGGCCCCAGCCCCCATTGCAAGGCACTTCTCGACATTACATATAGATTACCTACCCTAGGCTCATAAAAGCACAAATCAATAATCATATAAAAATCACCTCACTCCTATAAAAATGACTAGAAAGCATCAAGGAATAATTCACAATAACACATCAATTCTCTATGAGCAACTGGAAAGCATCCCAAAATAACTGATCAAAGACTCAAAATGGTTAAGTCGGGTATCTCATAAACATACACCTCAGCTTAAGACAAAAACACTGGAAAGCAATAACAAACAGTAAATACATCCCATCATAGAGCATACTAAACACATTACCATGGTTGGGTTTAGAAAGATCAAGAACAAACATCATAACATCACAAACACATAACTCCCAAGCCTCTGGTAACAACCTAAGACTACTCAAAGCTAGGTCAACCCCAAAACATAAATAGTACATAGAAAACATGATAGTCTCACAATTCGATTTGATTTTAAAAACATATAGTTGAATTAATTGTAAGGTTTTCATTTTTGTTTTAGTGTACATTTCAAGGAAATAAGTATCATAGTTCACCCTTACAATTAACCCATTCTTATTTTTAAATAATTCGCCCAATTTCCCCTAGCTTATGAGATAATCCATAACTCATCATTTGAATAATTTAATAAATTAATTAATTTAAATTATTATTCTAATAAATAATGTTTATTTTATTAATCATAATTCCTTAAAAAAAAATATATCATGAATAAGTTTAATCTTAATCCCATAATATTTAGTTAACTTCATTTAATTAAATTCAACTAAAAGTTATGAATGAAACTATATCAATACATTATTAATTATTAATTATTAATTAGTATCAAATCTATTAATAAAATTATTAATAACTAATTAAAAATAATAATAATAATATTTATAGTTCATTAATTAATTAAATTAATAATTAATAATATTTTATTAATAACATTATTAATAAGAAATATTAATAAAAATAATAATTTTATTTATTTTTAAATAATAAAATAAGCTTTAAAAAAAATGCAAACCTTAAAAGTGTTTTTAGGCCCACCAACTAGCCTTTGAAGGCTGTCGCCATGTGACCATCTACAGTTGCATGCTACAGTACATCTGCTTATGCAGAGATACAGCTGAGTCGCGGGGGGGAGTGGGTAAAAAGGTAAGAGGGGAGGTGAGGGTGTCATGACCCCACCTTCCCATTATTATATATTAAATTTTATTTTTATTTTTAAATTTTATTTTGTTTGAAATTTTATAAAATTTATTACAAACAATACCCCCAATATATATATATATATATATATATATATATATATATATATATATATATATATTATAACATTTACAATTGTAGCCTGATAGGAAAAATTTGATCAACCTTTTAAATTTCTAAATTATAATTTTCTTTTTAAATCTCAAACCCTCCTTGGTTTATTAACTAATTTGCAAAATTAATGGATGAGGTTTTCTAAGATATTTCAATTTCTACGTATACACAAGAATTAACATGTATATTGAAAATTCACAAAATTAAAAGCACCCATCAAAAGAAATATTTAGATAGCCATTCCACAGTCATGATGAAGATAGGAAAGAAAGAGCGTATTAAATTGAGCGAATAATCACAAGCATCTACCTGGACTCTAATGTTATTCACTACGACCAAGATGATTGTAGAGAAATTCCTCCTCTCCAAACCTTCTCTCTTTCGAAATTATTTTCTTTTCCAAAATTTGCAATCCCTTCCCAAAACTTCCGTCCCTTGAAAATGAACCCCCAAATTGTGATATGGAGTTCTCTCCTAAAATTGAGGGCACTAATTGTGCATTCACCCGAGAAAACTCTTTGCTAACCAAACTTCAACTCTTTATTAAATTTTTCTTTATCTTTCCTTTATCTTTTCCATGCACGTTTATTCAATTATTAAATAACTTTATTTAATTTCTAATTGACTTCTCTTTTAATTAATTTATTAAATTTTAATCCCATGCACGCATCATGCAATCATGAAAGTTTTAATAAATTACTTTCTTTTCACTTTTTTTTTTTAAATTTATTTTTGAACATTTAATTGATAATATATTTATTAATCTTAAATAATAATAGTATTTATTTAAAAATGAACTCTAAATATATTATTATTAAATTAAATTAATATTATCATGATCCAAAATTGAATTTGTAACTTTTACCTTTAAATTTAATTATTTTTATTTAATTAATTTCCTAATTAATTAAATATAATTAAATATTTACAATATCATAATAATTCTCTATTAAATTAAATTATTAATTTAATAATTTAATTTGACTTAATTAATAAAAAAATACCAAGGACTAATAAAACAAAATATGAAAACCCATCATAGGAAAACATATTTACAAGATCAAACTAAAGGGTTATAATCATGAATTAACGTCATTTGATGCATTTGAAAGGTAAACAACTCAAATAATTTTCCTAATTTTCTAGGACAAATGGCTTAAAGGTTTAGGATTTGGACTTAAGAATTTATCTCCCCTCTCTTACCATTGAGATAATGTGATAGGGTACACTCATCTTGATAATTCAGGGAAGTCGATACCTGCAACCTGCATAAAATCTATGTATGTACAAACATAATATTCTAAACTAAATAGGCAATGGCAAGAAGTGGTGCATTGTGTAGATCTCGACTAGCAGGTGACTATAACTCCCTTCTTTAACCACATCAAAAATGTCATACATAAAGAAAACATACATGCACACCATTCACATGCAGTATGGGGTAAGTATCCATAAGAAAACACATATGATAATCCATCTAACTAATCATCATCAATAACTGAAATCACTGAATAATCATCATGCATACATTAAATATACAATACCAAGTAATCTCATCATATAATCAACTAAATGTAAAACAATATCTAATAATCTCAAAAGAATACTACTAGTAATCAAGCATAAAACTGGCCTAAAAGAGTTTGGCAATGACAACAAAATGTAAACTAGGGGCAAACACTACAGAAGGATACAACATTGAGACATCTAATCATGAAGGATAAATTGGACATTGTGTAGAGGTGATTTGTTATCAGGCAAGTAAGTGTCAATTGCAAGATCTATGTTGAGACATTTTAACAGGTGATTTCAGTTAAATCTCTTAACAAAGTAGTCCTAACAAGCTATATGAAATCCTTTAATAGGGTTCTTACTTAATTGTAAGTTGAATTCCTCTAGCTAGACACACTTCTAACAGGGTGTTGAAATCCTCTAACAAGGTGAGACCTAATAGTCTTTGTAAGCCTTTAACAAGGCAGACCCTTTACAAGGCAGATCATGATTCATGGTCAAATCATTGTAACCGTCATTGGATACACTTTATTGCTATAGTAGTGAATATTTGTGGGTTTCATTCCCACCCTAGTTTTACTTTCTCACTTGGAGGGTTTCTAGGTGATCGTATTTGGTGTTATATGTGTGATTAATTACATGTTTACATGATTTAGATGCATATGCTTTACTTGTTATTTCAGTTTACATATTGAATGCATATGGTGAATGAATGGTGAAAGTTTTATGGTTCCAATTTTAAACTCTTGATTCATTCCCCACCTTCCCCCCTCTTAGAAGTTTACTCTTCCCACTTGTAATTCCAACACCTAGTTGTTATTGAGCTGTAGTATTAAGTTAATATCATGAAATTAAACTTGCAACACAAAAAAATTCACACATTTACACCATGGTTTAACATGAAAACCTTGTAAAGGGAAAATCCACCTAGGACTAACAACCCAAATAATTTTCACTCTTCTGAAGTGACCTTTTCTAGGAACTAACCTTCTTAAAGGTTTACATGCATATTTTTAGTGTGTCCTAATTAGAGTGTTTTAACATAAAGATCATCTAGACCTTATCATTCTTTGATCCTATTTAAAGAGTGGCATGCTCTAAAGGACTTACAAACATCACTAATCAATTTTACCATATAGGATTTTACATATTCACTATGTCCACTCGATTATGAGATTATTTTTTCTATAGTGCTAAGAAATTAATAGTCAAATGTTCTATAAGAATTAACAGTACCTTGCTTGTTCACATCTCTATTTTTCTCTGCCTTCTTCCTATTAGAAGCAATAGTCCACCAAGATAACTGAGGGGGGTAGAGTGAATTAGTTACCCAATAATTAAAACATTTATCCATCTTAAATAATCTTATCCATTCAACCAAAGTAAAAAAAAACCATAACAAGATGCAAGTACACAATTACACTAGATATGTTAACTAGGAAAACCCTTGATCAAGGGGAAAACCCTGGTGGGAATGATGCTCACAAGATGATGTACTAATATAAATATTCCTTGTTAAAGGATGGTCCTTGTTATGAGTCTATTACAAGATTTAGTATATATGAGTCCCTATTAGGAGACTTTGAATCCTTTTTACAAGATTCCAACCCTATTAGGAGTTGTGCCAACTTTGTTAGGAGTTGTGGAAGATAGAAGCACCCACTATCCAAATAGCTTCTAAGGCGAGACCACTAAACTCATTGTCCAACTGATCTGTCAACTATTCCCTGTAGAATAATTGTCTATACTATTCTTTAACTTATTCCCTCTATCCTATCAACTAGACCAATCACTATTAGACCTTGTAGACTAGGTCAAGAACATCAGATCCAAGTATCAAATTTTAGATCATACAATAAAACATTGGCAACAAAGTTTTCTTCACCTTCACTCTACTCTTCCTATCTTTACATTCCACTCTTCATGCTTCTCATAATCATTCATGTACATCCATACATGTTAAAGGAAAATCCCCTTCCTCTATACTAAATCCATACAACATTTCCTTGAGTCGGCTATTACACCTTCTCAATTAATTATTAAAGGACCACTTTAAGAACATGTTACACTTAGTGATAATATTAATTTTTCTCCTTGTAACTTGAATAACTTTATGTACATGTAACAATGTCATCTCCATAATTTCTTCTTCACATATTTAACTTTGGCTTCTCAAAATAACAACTCTACTAAGAGATATAACGAGTTTACTAGAACATGCCTCTATAAACTCTATCTCAAAATAGTCTTCACCGAAACTTTCATAACTTCTTCCAGAATTAATATATTATGCTTTTGAGGTTAGTTTCATATACTAGACACTTAGTAGTATATCCCCTCTCTTAGTAAAAATTCTCAACTATCTATCTGTACCAACTTGATCTTTTTGTTGTTCTTCTATCAGATGCCACAAAAATTACTATGTTGACATCAATGACAAACATAGTCATGAATGTGACATATCATCATGATAATGATCTAATAATATTTCTACAATACTCCTCCATACGAATATCATTAGCATTTATGCTTCCAAAACTTCCTTCTTTGTTCTATGCTTGGATGATTCATTTCTCCATACTTTCACTTTTCTCTAACTTTGCTTGATCTTCCTTATGCTTTCTTCGGTTCACCTTGCTTCTTTCCTTCTTTTTTCTTAGCACAAATCACCAACTTACCAATATCAATTATCAATAATACAATTAGTAACTCATTAGCAACCAAAACTTTTTTCAATTTCTTAAATAGTCATCAAAACTAATCAAATTGTTGCAAGTCCTTGTTGACATCTTCAAAATAGAGTCAAAACCTTGTCAAACCTCTCAAAACCAACTTAAATCACTTCCAATCTATTTAATATAGTTTGAAATCATTTGAAACCCATCTAGTATCTTTCAAAAAATATCTAGGGCATTATCAAAGTCATTGATGTCAAATGAAACCACTTTCAAGATTTTTCAAATCATGCCATGCCCTTATCAATTGTATCAACCTTTAAAATCTTATCAAGTCAGCTCAAACCAATTTCAATTCATTCTAAGACTTTTTCAAAGTTCATTGATGACTAATCATTTTTAATTTAATTCTATGGCATTGCCAAAGTTTACCAATGTTCTTTCATCAACCTTATCAACCAATTTCAAAGTCAATTTAAAAAAATTGTCCATGTCATCAATGTTTTATCAAAACCTTCAAAATAAATTCCATCTGGCATTAATGTCATTAATTCAATCAACAAAAAACCATTTTTCCCTCTAAGATAGATGACACATAGTTTATCCCTAAGTCTCAAATGCATAAATTAATGAATTTTATTATTCACTTTTCTATGTGTCATCTCAATTAGATAATTATTTGGCTAGATTTCATGAATTATGGTATTTCCTAACTACTAATTGCTAATTTGGTGGGAACAAATGAGTTTTAAATTCAAAAATAAAATTTCCCCTAATGTAATTTCGTTCCCTCTAATCATGCTTCATGATTTCATATACCTTTCCCTTCACATCTCTACTCTAATTTAGTGTCCATTTTCCTATTAATTTTGCTTTACCTTCCCTTCCACATTTCTATGATTTGTGTGCTAATTTATGCAGTCTAGTTTGTGTACTCAAATTATCATAATTATGAAAATCCTTCCAATTTGTATATCTAATTGCCAAATTCTCATTTTGGCTCTCATTTCCTATAAATTGAGATCAAATTACCAATTTTAACTAATCACCATCATTCAAATATTCTTCCTAATATCATCTTAATAATCTTATAGTTAGGTACATGGTCTTTATGAGAGCTACACTAATAATTTTTCAAGAAGTAAGAAATTACACAGTTGGAAAAATGAGGGAGTTTGTTTAGAGTTTAAACTCCAAATCTCCTTTTATTGTGTTTAGATAGGCTAGATTTTGCATGTTTTATAGGTTTGATGGTTTACTTTAATATGTTTTCTAACACTTTTTCTTATCATGTAACAAGTTCACATAAGTTGGTGCAAGTTTATCTTAGTTGATGTGGATTCTCACTTCATATTTAATGCATTTTCCTAATTGGGGTCCAATATCCACAATGATTTTACAAGTTTTCCTAAGTTGATGTGGATTTTCACTTGTTCTTACAAATATTTTTCCTAACTTGATAACTATTTTCACTTGATGGTTAATGATTTTTCCCAAGTCATCAATTTTTTCCACTTAATTTTATTGGTTTTGTCTTAGTTGAGGTTTCCACTTCATTCATAGTGTTTTTTGTCTAAGAATATATTTAAACTTTGGATTCTTAGTTTTATTAACTGTAGCAATTTTTAGTTTTATTAACTGTAGCAATTTTCACCTAGCCTTTTCCTTACTCTATTTTGATTCCCAATCTAAGGCTATAATGCCCCGCCAAGGGATCCAAAGAATTAACCTAGAATTTCACTAAGTTTGGTAGCATTTTTTTTTAAAAAACATGAAAGTAAATACCACTTATGCACCATAACGGAAGCAATAGCAATAACCATAAACATAAAATGCATAACAGATTACATTCTTTAAGGATCCCTTAACATTGAATTACATCTAAATCAACTATCATTATTGAATCCATCAATTACAACATCTACATAAAATAATAATGATAAGTCCAATGTTTATACATTACATTTCTAAATGCTCAATCATCCACTATACATGTCACAGGGTATGAAAAGCTTAAAAGAATATACATATGAGAAATAAGGTACATCATCCTATTCTAATCCATGATACATCAAAGTAAAGATAATCATATGATACACATGATACATCATCATAGAAGATATATACATCCATCATAAAGATCAAACATAATAAACTAAGTGCAAAGTTTCTCCCAACCGTAAATAGCATCATTAGACCATCATGGGTCCTAGCCATCCCTCTGTGCATAACATTCCAAATCACCAAGGAGATCACCAGTGTTAAGATAGTAGGAATTTCACTCCTAACATATACTATATCATATGCAGAAAGTAATCTAACATGCAAATATAAGAATAAGATAACATCATCTAATATATGCTAATCATTAGTGAAAGGATACATATCCACCATCATGAAGGAGGCATCAACCACAATGTCTCAATGGATCTCAAATGATAAGAGTGGAAAAAAACTACCACCCGACCATGTGGAACCTAAGTGGTCCACTCCCACCGTGTTGAGGAGATAATCTCAAGTCCCAAATAGGTTATCAAAATCACATAACATAAATCTCTATAAGTCTAGGAATCCAAAAAGTATACTAACTCAAAAGTTCCACCACACAAAATTGACATCTAATTCCCAGAGGCACACAATGACATGTAAGAAACCTACTATGAAAGTGGGAAAGTGTCATCGCATACATCATGTAGAAGTTACCCTGGCAGTTAGCTAAACTCCACGGGTCCCTACTGATCCTCATGCGGCCACTAGTATCCTCTCATACTGACAAGGCATACTATGGAATGCAAGGTTGCAACCATTATCTTTTTAGGTTCATTTAGTTAGTATTAGGTGTGAATGTTTTCACTTATTAACCAACTTACAATGATTTATCCTGGCAGCCTCTTAGGGACCTAGCCCCCATTGCAAGCCACTTCCCGACACTACAAGTAGATAACCTACCCTAAGCTCATGGAATCATAAATTTCAAAATCACAAAAGATAATCCATAATAAGGACATCAAATATGCACAATAAAAGCATCAAATCTCCATGAGCAAGCATCCATAGAAAATCATGACCACAACAGCTCTCTATTGGCAACTGAAGCATCACTGATAATCAAAAGTATCCATTGGTTCTTAATAACCAAAATATATCTCAAATCATACTGATCGAAGACTCCAAAAAGGTTGAGTCAAAACATGTCACAACATGACATCATAAATTAACATTTCAATCTCATCATGGCGACTAGAAAATAACCAAGGATAACTAATCAATGACTCAAAAATGGTTAAGTCAGGTGTCTCATAAATAAGAATCTCAACTATATTAATCAGTAATTACAACACATTACATAGAGCATTCCATCACATAACCATGGTTGGGTTTATAAAGATAAAAAATAAGACATCATCACGACATCACAATCATAACCCCCAAGCCTCTAGTAGACGTCCTATAACTGGCCAACACTAGTCAACCCAAAACCCAAAATAGAAGCATAAAGAAATGAACAATGAAAGCACATGTTTTGGTTTGCTAAAATTACATACTTGAATTAAATGTGGAGGTTTTCAGTTTTCCATTTCCAAATTTTAGATAATAAATGGAGGAATGTTTTAATGTATTTCCTAATACCATGTATTTGTTTTAAATTTTCTCTCCCAAAACTATTAGTTTCAATTTTCCAATTGTTCTAACATTATATGGTTTATATAAACGTTGTCTAGAAATGACTCCTACCAACTTCCAATAGTCAATTAACAATTCAATAATTGCATGATTTAAAACTTTGATTAAACACATTCCAATGATTAACCTTAATTAAACCAAGTCTAATTAAGTTAATTATTAATATCTCTCTATTTTAAATAATAATTGACAAACTATTATTAATATTTTAAATCATTTATCTTTTAAAAGAATGACTCATTAATTCAATCTTTTAAATATAATAATTATTTATAACTTAATAATATATATATACATATATACTTATATACATATATTTATACTTATATATATATATATATATATATACATATAAAAATAACATTTTATAAAACAAAATATAATAATCAAATCACAAATTTTTTCATAACTTTTGAAGTCAATTACATATATTTGTATGACAAAACATCACCGCACAGAGGAGGTACCATGCAGGCTTGCTATCGCAGGCCTGCGACAGTCAGAGCCTGCAGCAGCAATGCGCCAGCCTCTGCCATGTATACATAGTGGGGTGGGGGTATGAGCTCGTCCCTCCTCACCCACCTTAATTTGCATTCAATTTTTTTTAAAAAAACAAAACAATCGTATCATATACAATTCAATTTTAATTAAAACGTTTTGCAAAAAATGCAAATCGTAAAGCAATATGACATTCGATTCTTCAATAAGATATATTTATATATATATATACATATGTATGTATATATATATATATAAATTTAATTATGTTTATATATATACATATATATGTGTATACATACATACATATATATATATATATAAGTATATATATAAGTATATGTATATATATATATATGTTATGCTTAATTAATTTTTGCATATATATACATATATATATGTATACACATATATGTATATATATATATATATATGTATGTATGTATGTATGTATGTATGTATGTATGTATGTATGCAGATCTGAATTAACATGTCCATAGCAACACAATTCTCAATAAATTTTCTAATGGATTTGGCTATAATTTAAACCCTAGTCCCATGTTCTCTTCAAATCTATGCATATAAAATTTTCTAAATTAAATATTAACTACCCGTATTGAGAAAGCATACAACCAAAATAGGTAAAACCCTTAGAAAACATATGGAAGACACGATGAAGATAGGAAGTGCAAGATGCGAAAATAGCATAAGCAAAATCACAAGAGTCTACCCAGATTCTAATGCTAATTCACTTTTCCTTAGAAAACCTGCAGAGCAAGCTTCTCCCTTCTCCAAAGTTCTCGAGTCCTCCAATGCTCCAAAACGCTCTCCAACCACTATGTCTAAGCTTCTAGGAATGCTTGTGATGCAGGAGCATCTAGAGGTATAAGGGCAATCCTGTGTCACCCAAAAAAAATGTACTTAGACTTAGTTTCTGTTTCATGTCTTTACATTTTTGGATACCCATTTGGGTCAAATAAAGGTTCCAACTCTCACAGTTCCACTATCAGTGTGTTTAAAAATCCCAAAAAAATAGGAGCATGCAATTTGGCCATCATTTTGGTGACCTAGAAGGTGTGAATTGGCCAGATGAATGTAATTGTGATTTAGAGCATTCCAGAAAAAGAATCAGGTCAAAAGGCCCCACAGTTTGAAAGTTATTGCAATTTTTTGGATTTTGGAGACCTCCTAAGAATGCTTCAAAGTCAGGTTTGGGGCATTAAATGACCTCAAAAAGGGTCAAAAAATGGGGGACGAGCAAATTTGGTCCATAGGGCTATAGAGCGCTTCGAGAGCTTTCTGAAAATGTAAACGGTTCGTTAATCGGAGCTACGGTTCAAAAGTTATGCCTCCCGGAAGTTCGGCTACCATTTTTGGATTCTTCTAGATTTGCGCCGACTTCTAACGCAGCTTCTGGAACCTTCTATTTTGTTGGTGGATGCCTACTAGCACTTTCTAGAATGTACTCCTAGTCCTTAACCCTTAGGGGTCTATTTAAAGAGATTTCTGGCATTGTAAAAGGCAGTTCGGAGTGGAGTTTGAGAGGAGGTGCTAAAAGGAGAAATATTCTCCAGATTTATGCTATTGTAAGCCCTTAGGGCATGTTCTAAAGTTTATTTTCTCTGTACTATTTGTACTAGCTTATTTTCTCAGTTAATATAATTTCCCTTTCTATTGGTTCCATTCTGTTCTTGGGTTGTGTCCCCATCAACTTGAATATAAAGAACTCTCAGGAAGCACCTAGAATGTCTCTAGAAACAACTAGAAAGTGTAGACAACTAAGCATGAGTCTATTCCAACCTTCTAGATGAGTCATAAGGTTGTAGACACCATGTGCTTAATTGGTGCACTAACCCCCGTGTTGTTGACATATGAGAAATAAAAAGGTGTGCTTACTCCTAGGCAAGCTTATAACTTTTATTTAAATTTTTTATAACTTCTATTTAAATTTTATAACTTTTATTATTATTATTTATTTATTACTTTATTATTATTTTATAATTATTATTAATTTTAATTTCTAATTTTCTTTTATTTAATTCTTTTTCTCATTTAATTAATTATAGTCAAAATATCAAAGATCATGATATTATATTAATTTTCTCCAAATAATTAATTTATTAATTAAATCTATTTATTAAGACTTAATTAATTGAAAAGTCACTATAGACCTCCAAGATAAAATATAAAAACCCATCATAGAACAATTCACACAAAATTAGTCTAAAGGGTTAAAAATCACGAAATATGTCATCTGACACATTCGGTGGGTAAAATATCCAGATACTTGTCCTACCTCACTAGGACAAATAGTTTAAGGGTTTGGGATTTGGACTTGAGAATTTATCTCCCTTCTCTTATCATTGAGATAGTGTAATAAGGTACGCTCATCCTGGCAATTCAAGAAAGTCGATACTCAGTACCTGCAACCTACATAAAAACCATGCATGTACATACAATATATATAATACTAAGCTAAACATGCAATGGCAGGAAGTGGTGCATCATGTAGATCCTGACTAGCAAGTGACTACAACTCCCTTCCTTAACCACATCAAAAATGTCATACAATAAGAACAAACATGCACACCATACACATGCAAGTATGGGGTAAGTATCCATAATAAAACACATGAGATAATAAACCATCTAACTAATCATCATCAATAACTGAAAGCAATGTAATGATCATCATGCATACATGAAATGTAAAGTCTAAATGATCTCATCATATATCCACTGAATCCATAACATAATGTCTAATAGTCTCAAAAAAATACCACTAATCCATAAAACTAATCTAACGTAGTCTGATAATAATAACAACAATGTGTCCAGAAAGATGTGAACGAGGGTAGGCACTACAAAGGCTAATGATCGATTTTAATCAACCTTCATCAAGATGTTAAGAATTATGCCTTTTTAGATATTCAACTTTACAAATGGAGTTTGATTCAAATGCTAAGGGGCACAAGTTCCATGAAAACATAATAAATGAAATTAAATTGGAATTTTAGATTATTTGCAAGAGGATGGAATTAAAACAATGGGACCAATGTTCAATTTAAAATCATAAATCAAGTGCTAATGAGTCATAGATTCATTGAATATAACACTAATAAATAAATAAATAGTATATGATATTGAGAAAGAGGGGTAAAAGAATATTAAGATAGAAAGGATTATAACAAGGAGAACTCAATGAGGAACTTTATCCTGATCAACAACTTCACCAAATTCTCATAACAGATCAAGGGATAGCTGCCCCTATACATAATATTTTAGTCAGGTGCATGAATAAAAGCCCATTTGGCAAAAAAATCAATGGCTATGTTCCATTCATGAGGAATGTATGTAAACCTAATGAACTTGAGAGAGGTACAATAGAGACACTAGAACAAAAACAACAATATATTACTAAATAAACTACTAAAAATTGTAGATATGTGACTAATTTTGATCACATGACCAATGGCAGTTTATTGCCAGACATTTATCTCCCAACCAAATTTATGACTAAACTATTTTAATCATTGATTAGGTCATTAATTTAGTCATTTATTGTTGTTACTTGGTAGTTTATATAGTACTTTATTTGGTAATGTTAGTAGTTTATTTGGTAGTATATTTGGTAGTTGATTTAGTAAGATATTTGGTAGTTTTTGGGTAGTATATATGGTAGTATATATGGTAATATATTTGGTAGTTTATTTGATAGTGTATTTAATCATTAATTTAGTCATATTAGGGCACAATGGGATTGAACCACCATCCTCCTACTTATAAAGCAGGTGCTCTTCCATTGAGCTAGTACCCTTTAAAGAATAATGCAAAAAATTGACAAATCTGTCTTCCCAAAATTAGATCTATCGTGGTCATGGTCACTATATCATGATACACTCTTCTCAAAGAACACAAATTTTAGTTATTATGAAAAAAAATATATATATTTTTTATCAATAAAAATTCAACAATTTTAAATTATTTTGTTCAATAATTTTAAAATTATATTTCATGTCAATTACACTCTCTAAATTATTGTAGTGATAGACTCATATAAAATATAATTTGGAGCACTTTGGTCACACACAAGTATTATTTCTTGTGCTAACTTTTTAGAAAAAGATACAAATGATTATGCAATTTAAGTCACGAAAATAGACTTTTGCATTAAATTAAAACATTAAACCCCATTGAAAAATCACATCAAACCAACTTTTTTTTTCTTTTTATAGTCTCTACAATAATTGAGACTAGCTTGTGTGCATTGCAAAAATAAAGTCACTTGTTGTAATGATGAAATGTAATCACCATAATAATACCAATGTCAAGAGCATGGAAAAGCTATAGATAGAAACATATAATTGAATTTTTTTCACTAAAAGATCAATGCAAGGAATTATACAAGGAAAATTTAAGACTAGTTGTATTGTCTCCAGATAATCAGTTTGTAAAAACATTTTAGAAAAGGTTGATTTTTTATAATTGAGTCACAATTCAAGGAAATTTAACAAATAATTAAATCGTACATTTGGCTTTTATAAAATGGATACCTTATGAATATATTTAAGAGAAACTCTAGTTTGATCATCTGAATCTAAATTTGGTTTCATCATAGCACATTGGATGCAAACTCCCCACATAAAGCCTAGATGGGACGGGCATCTTGGACTACTACTAGATGCTTCTATATTATCTAGAAAAGAGTGACAATGCATGAAATAACAATAAATCATTTTCAATCAAATGTACAACAACATGAAACAAATAGACCTTTAAAATAGACATTTAAAGCATTTCATGAAAGTCTATTTTTAGATACCTTTAATGTCTTTAGGAATAGAAGCTTGCACCTCTTTGCTTCCCATAGGCATCATTTGTCCATCGCACAATCTCTTTCTTTCTGGTCTGATTATACCCAAAGAAAAAACATTGTAATGTAATATTGGGAAACTTTTAGAGTAAAATACACAAAAGATACAACAACAATAATTAATACTTACTATCAATAGCTTTTTCAAATTATATTTTTTGCAAATATGAACACTAGAGATGCCAAATTCTTAAGACAAGACACTTGAACATAGAGTTCCATAGCAATTTTACTTGTAGGAGAGGTATGATTTTCAATAAAATGTGCAATTTTGGGTACTTCATCTTATAAAATTTGTGCATAAAAAATATAGAAATTACTATATTTGGATTTCTACTTTCCATCTATTCTATTGTTTTGCACTCTATTTAATCCATGCTAATGTAAAATTCTTAGTTGACATTAAAATTTGTACCTTTCTACTTCCAAAAATAGATAGCTTGACAAAATAGCCTAAGATCTACTAAAACACTTCTTCAAAATATTTTAAATTTTTACATTTACTTTTAGGGGTTTACAACATATTTCTTTATAGCTCTCCACTATTAATCTATAATTATGGTGGATGAAATCTGTTTGGTGCATTTTTAGGATTGTTGTTTGACTTGTCAAACTAGACTTTTAAATTTAGCATTAGAAGGTAATAATAATCTTTGAATCACTGTAAGTTATGTAGTATCAAAAATTTAGGCTTGATGTGAGGTACTACATTTTGTTGTTACAAGATTTTTAAACAAAATAGGAAAGGACACTTTGTGTTACTTCAACCAAATATAGTAGTTTATAAAATTAAAAATTATTTTGAGTTCGATCCACCTAACTTACAAATTTTTTTTAGATTTATAGTTTTCTGGTCCAAATAGCCAAAGCCTACTATTGCCATGATATTGTAAGTATATAAACATTATTTTCCAATAGCTATCGGCCACAAAATTAATAATAGCACCATTGTTGTTGTCTCAAAATATCACATAAATTGATTTAAAAGCCAACTTGAAAATAAATGCAAAGATAATTCCTCTATATTTTATTATTGAACTATCCTATATTTCACACTTCTGAATTGAATTCATGATTTCATTGGCCTTAAATACTTTGTTTGTTAATTCTCCAAGTGAGCATTGGCCAACAAAATACTATTTATAGGGGTGCGATAGTTGACAACTTAACAATGAGTGTTGTAGAGTGGTAGAATACCCATAAGTTGGCAAGCTATAGAAGGCATGTAGTAGATACTACAGGTGTTTCATCCTTATATGTATTTTTCTGTTGCTGATTTTGTTCTCGGTGTTGCTAATGCTCTTGGAATGGAAAGATTGGCTATTTTTGTTGACATTCGAGTTAGTTTGGCCCCTATTGTTCATTTTGACATACATTTTTCTATTCTTGTTGATGTTGTTTCTCTTCCTTAATCTTTTGTGACTGCTATTTCTGGTAGTGTTGGGGATTTTTATTCTCCTTCTGACTATGATTGTGGTGGTGGTGGTGTTGATATTCTTGTTGTTGGGAACCTAAAACTTGGGCATGTGTAGGATGAGGAGACGATGATAGAGACATTTTGGAGATTATATTTTATGGTAGACTTGTAAATCAATACATAAGGCTCACACTACAAAAGATGCAAAAAGCAAGAATTCAAAGGCATTTTTTAACAACATGATGTTAAAATCAGAAAAGATGAGGCACATACCTTAACTATTTTTTACTTAACAATTATCAAGAAAATCATATGTATTTTTGAGCAATTGATGAGCTTAAAACCATTGGCACAAATATAATTCGAATCTTGAATAATAACTCCATTTTTTATCGTAGAAATATTAAAGAAAAATCACAAATTGGCATTGTTCCTAATTCTATCATTGAAAAAAATGCAATTACACAAAACATTGTTGACTATCACAACTGCCCCTATTCTCTCACTTCTTTTTAGCCTAGCTGCATTAAAATTATAGGTTTGACAAATTTCAATTCTTCCTTATTGGTGGGATTTGTATGGGATAGACTCATTCATCCAACACATTTTGCTTTTTTATTTTTGTATGATGATAGGAAAGCGCTTCTTTCCCTCACCATCACAGGTTGCCTATGCATTGAAACTATGGTTATGGGAATGGGAGTTGCTATTAATCAAGCCAAATCAGTTATAAGCATGGAAATAGCATGGAAATATTTTGATTTATCTTTTAAGGTATTGTTGGACTGTGGTGTAATGCTGATGTGGGACCACATGGCCACATATTAGTTTGTGAATACAATGTGCAATATTTCTCACCTATGCAGGTGTTCTATCTATGCTTCCACATCTTTTGAGAATTTACAATATTGGATATTGATGACTTATTGAATG
The DNA here is from genome assembly GCA_028749045.1 of Cupressus sempervirens. NCBI lineage: Eukaryota > Viridiplantae > Streptophyta > Pinopsida > Cupressales > Cupressaceae > Cupressus > Cupressus sempervirens. The sequence goes on from CM053792.1 coordinate 457,661,110, forward strand.
GTTGAAATACTAGTTTTTGTAGTGGATGAACATGAATTTCAAGGTATAATTATCTATGAGACTGAATCCCCTCGCTGTCCATAAAATTGATTTATATTCTACTTGTTTGACAAAATTTTGTACAAAATGGTGAGAGAATAGATCACAAACAACAACTACAATTGAAGGGAGTGAAGAGAATGGGAAAATGTGTATTTTTAGTCCCTTGTTCTACATAAATCCTCTTCTACACATTTTTTGTAATTGACATTACTTCAATAAACTAGATGTTACTTTTATCTATGTACACTATATTTGACACATTTTCCAATATTTTACCAATGCTACTTATTCTTTAATATCCTAATTATTTCTTATTTTAAACTAGGTGATGAATTCTATTGATCCATTTCCATGACATGTATGTACTATGAAATGGTAACTAGAGTTATTTGTCAATGACCTTTTCTCTACTTGATAAAACATTACAAACATTTGATCCAATGATAGAACATATACAACATTAAAATTCTCCCAAATGACTATTACTTAAAGGAGTGAGAAACCAGGTAAAAAAATAGGGGAAACCAAGTTTTAAAAAAAGTATTTTCCCTACTTGTACGAAAGGGTTAGAGGTGAGAAGAAGAGAAACACCAACACCATCAAATGCCTTTTTGCAAGAGCCCTCAGTGAGAGTTTGCCAAAGACCCTTAGGTCTCCCAATTCTAGTAGTCTACATCTGAGCTGATGCTGTGTCTAGTGGCTTTCCAAAACAAAGTGAAACAATATTAGAATCTTTAATACAATGTAAATGAATAAGTTATACATAAAATAATGTAATACAATTAGTCATATTTAATAAAAAAAAATCTATGATCAAATTTAACTCATAAATACAAGAGTTTCAGAGCCATTACAAAAATATTAGGAAACCTACTACTGAATGCCAAGGATGGAAAGACCATCTCAAGGACTATGCCAAAGGCTAGTTTGCATAAGCAATCATTAGTAAATCTATGACCTCACAGTGGAAAAATGAGAACCATATGAAGTTATTTTTTCTAATGCATAGATAGTTACACCCACATTCCTGATATCCTAATAAAGAGCACACTGAATTGAATTAAGATATCACAGCCCCAGACCTATTACAAAAAGGAATTGATGGAGAAAGAGTGAATAAAAAACCAAATTATGGAGATCTACACAAGGAATTTTGTGAAAAAAATACTGCAGATTGAACATCATAGGGCAGAAAAGATGCATTTCCAATGTTTCCAATGTTGATGCTCAAATTAGAGAAATCACCACGGGAACCTAATGAATGGACATTGTATGATGATGCAATCTGAGAATATGATGATTTAGCATCAGGAAGTAGGGAAATTGAAGGTCTATATATTGATGGAGATTCTATTAAGGATGACAATGTTGACTAGCCCTAGGAAGAGATTGAAGAATCTGCACACAAAAATAGGATGCTCTTTGTCACTAGGAGATCTACTACAGTTACATGTTTTGCACCACATTTACATACAAGGAGAAATGCCCACTAGCTTGTGAGCCATGAGTCTATATGGAGAGCATGAAATTTATGGTAGCAAGGTAAGATACATAATTTCTCTATAGATTTATAATATTCAAGACATAGAACATAGGTTTCTAATGTGGAGTTGTCATCACGTGACAAATGTGAATGTTAGACTTGGTAAAATTTATATGAGTTTCTCCACACTCATGAACATGAAAATGAATAACTTTACTTGAAAATTATTTGGCTATCAATTTCTTCTCTCAGGTAGCAGTGCAGAGCAATATTCAATTCTAGATTGGAAAACTAGGCTTAACATAGCATTAGATGCAACAAGAGGTAAACATTATTTTGTCATAAAGATAAATGTGAAGACCAGACTAGTTTGTCTAATCCTACCTATGATATTTTGAAGGGCTGGAATACCTGCACGTAAATTGCACACCAAGAATAATTCACAGAGATATAAAGACTACGAACATTCTTCTGGATGACAAATTAACTGCAAAACTGGAAAATTTCAGTCTTTCAAGAATAACTATTGATGGAGAAGCTTCTCATGTGACTACTACTTGAAAGAAGTAACCAATAGTTTTGTATAAAAATATAGATTGCAAGAATGGAAGCCATTAAAACAAGAGAAGCAAGGAGATTATCATTATTCCTAATGTTGTATTGAGGGAGGGAATAATGCAGCATTCCATATTTGGTTCTCCAACATCTCTCAAGAGCATTTGACCAACCACCTTTGAGACAAATATTGCATTTATCAAGTAGCACCCCTAAAGTCCCCACCCATTGCAACCAAAGTATTGCCATGATAATTGTTGTAGAGGATAACCACTTTAAATCCTGCACTTTGTGCATTTCAAATTTTACTCTCAAAGTTGCATTTACCTCTTTCAATCAATGCAAATTGTGACTATACACCTTCTCCTAAAACTGTTTGGTTTCTTAGTGGAGAATAAATATCAGATGGTTCTTCTCTCTAAAGTATCGCAATGTTTTAGTGACTCGTAATCCCCAGTGTTGAGAGAAATAATTGACATCATAGTGTACTGGTCTTGAAATTGAAGTGTACTCCACCAAGTCAAATTAGACCTCCAAAATGCATTACTTTGTTGGGGGCAGCCATAAAAGCTCTTTAGGACAAGGAAAGACTTGTGCAGATGTATGTCACATAATCTCCAATTTTTTCATTCGTTCTGGGACAAATAGTCAAACTAAAGTTATAACGATCCAGTTTGAAGTATGAGTTAAAATACTCTTCTACGCCAAAAACAATATAATACATGTTGAGGAGGAAGTAATGTGGCTTTGGTTTGGGGAATTATAGATGGTTTTATCTCCTGAATTGAATAACGTCAAGGAATGGTTAGCATGTATCGTTATCCTCCATCTAAATAATGAATAATTGTAATCTCAAAAGAGAGTGAAATAAAACTATCAGCATTTCCAGTTACATGCTCAGTACTAATAACTTAATTTGTAAATGTGCAATTGCGATTAGATTAGAAAAAATTGAAGTGGTGTGATACTTCAGATTTAGTTTTAATACCTTTTCATCCTCATATAAATATAAGATGTAAAATCAAACAACAGACATGATCTTACAATCATTATCACACAAGAAGATTATATGCTTACACATTGGATATACTACAAATAAATAGTTTTTTGTAGTATTGAAGCAAGATAAATCCACCATTGCTAGGTCTATAGGGTAAGATAGAAGTGCATCACTTCTAGAATATCCCTTGCACACTTCATCTTCTATATTGTATTTCCTACAACTTACAACATCTCATTCTTATCTTTCAACTAAAAAAAAATTTTGTTGCTTGCCAGTCATGGTTTGTACATAGTTTTTTTATGAGATCACCTTATCTGATAAGGATTCTTAGCTCAAAAGAATGATAATAAGATACGATAGATTTTTTGTTATACTTAATACTTTAGTTATTTTCTTTGTTTCAATAATAAAACTTCTTGAGGTAATGCTTGTTTCATGTACTAGCAAAAAAAAATGACCTAAACATGTAATCTATTATTACTATACAAAAAAATAGCAATTTGATTGGTGCAACTAGGTAAAAATATGTCATGGCACAAACTTGACAGGTTATCAAATTTGAAATTGTTATCCATTACCAACCAGACATATCTTGAGAAGTAGGAGATATTTTTCTATGGCAATTCAAATTGTGATATTTCTATCAAGATTTAACTATGCAGTTTTTGAGTCAAACTCATTGACCCATGTTTCATGAGTAGCATTTCACATGAACCCATTTGTCATGAGAATGAATGGAACACTTAGCACTTATATCTATAGACCTCTTAGAACATACATATTTTGTTTTCAAATGCTTTGTAAAAACAATAACAAAGTTCACATATAGAAAAGAAAATAGGAGGAAAAGAAAGACAACTAATCTAGAGAATAGAAAACCCATAAGTACTACAAAATGCAGTAATTGTAGCTTGATTGGCAGGTTCTAAAGACTATTGAATGATGGTAGCATGTGCCAATTAAGATACAAGAAATCCTTTTGGATCTTTAACATCCCTAACTGGATCTTCTTTCTTTCTAGCATTGTAAAGTTGAGAATATATTGAAGTATATCTTTTAGTCTCTTTAGGTTTGGAATTCCCACCTCCTCCTCCTGAAGTTTTAGAATAAGGACTATATGTAGACTTTTGGGTTAGTACAACATACATATTATTTGATAAATGTGGTGACACTTTGAAAACTATTACAACCTTTATAATTATATTTTAAAAATAGATTTATACAACTCAATAGTGGATAGCTAGTAATGTTTTATTTATTTTACTTATCACTTGATCTATCTTTATGTTTTGATCAAATATTCTACCACATCTTTAATTGTAGTTCTTTCTTGTTAATTGTTACTCTATAACCCATTGATAGGCCCTAATTTGGAAATATATTGATTCAATAAAAAATTATCAAATCATTTTCCATGTAAACTACACCATATATATGTAGAGCCAAAACACATATTTATTTGATAAATTTTGAGGAAAGAAAATCTAATTGACATATAGGCTAGTTTTATATGTTTAATTATTCTATTTGTATATGTCAATTAAATTAATATGAATCAAAATGCACCATGCCAAGTGGTGTGTCTAAAAGTGGTTTAGATTTTTGTCTGAAAGTGGTTTAGGCTTGTCCAAAATAAATAGTAGGGATCTCTCTATATTTTTTGGATCTAAGGAAATGCATAACCAAGACATAATTTTTACATTAGACATAGTAAAATTATTGTCTTGAGCTTTGAAAAAGTAATATTTCTTAAAATGAACAACAATGCAAGCAATAATGTGTGCTTTTTTCCTTGTTTGTATTGCATCTACATATTAAGATTTAAATTTTTTAAGTTAAGCGTATTTGGAAAGAGTATGACCTTCACAATGATAATTTTTTATAAAGGTTTGTGTGAATGAATATTTGATCATGTTCTCATTGACAAGTTATTTGCAATATCATTGTAATTTATTAGTTTTTCAATTGTGTTTGAGGTTGATAGTGCATCTTTGTTTGTCCTCTTGTTATTATACAAACTCTTGTCGTATGATCTTTCGTACATGGGGCTTTATTTGATTTTTATTTGCTCATGCAAATGGTCATTCAGGTCATTCGTAGGAAATAGCGTGAAGCATCAATAAGGAAGGACCAAAAGAAAACAAAGAGTAATTTAAAACAATAAAAAAAACTTACCTATTGCAAAAGGTCTCCATCCAATCTGCAGGAGGAGGAAGCTTGTGAAGATCTACAAAATTCTTTCCAAACACTAACCTTTATTTGCAACTATGGAGCAAGAAAAAGAATACAAAAAATGATTAACATCAGTGGCCAGTGCCGATCAATAGGATTTTTACCCTAATAAGTGCTTGATTGCGACATAATTTTAACAAAAACTTTAACTAATGTAATGCTATCCTATTATTTATTATAATTTATATGGTAAAATTAAATAATTTTAATAGATTTATTAAAGTATATTTTATCAAAAAGTCTAATATATATTTATTATTTTCTTATAGTTGGAAATTTTTTGTGCATGCAATGTAATATCAAACATTCTAAAACGAAATTCAAAATTTTGTTATAAATTATAGGACATAATTAGACATGATAAAGAAATTGCATAAATGTTATAAGAAAGGAATCTTTCTTAATTTTCATAGGTTCTATTATTCATTCTAGTGGTGTATTACAAGATTTTTGGAGTTTTTGTTAATTTTTGCATGCATTTGAAGGTAAAGTATAATGTGAAGATTTAAATATTTCCAAAGACATGGGGTACTATTAGGATTATTAGATAGAAATATAATAATTACATCCAAATTAATGAGGAAAAGTTTATCTCTAAGTCGAATAGGCTACCCATAATAATAGGTACATAAACTAACGATGTGTCACTAAAAATTTTAAAACATATTTTGCAAATTGAACAACAAAAGGAGAGTCATGTCTCTTTACTGAGAGAAGGAGAAAAAGACAATGTAATGCTTTCAATTTAGGTATCTTATGATAAAAACATTTCCTTATATGATCTCATATTTGGAGTGAGCCTATCATAGTAATGTTCATTTATTGTTGCTCACTATTTCATTGCACATTTGTTTTTTCCTTAGCATAATTTCCATTATCATGAAGATAGTTTGCATTGATATGATAAAAATTCTATTAAAAAGTATAAAATTTAAACAATATAAACGCTAAAAAAAAATTTAAATATTTAAAGGCCTTAAGATAGCATCAAGAGGCATGTCTTCCACATAGTAGATATTTTTGGTGAACAAGGCTACTAGGGCAACTAAATGACCTAGCAGTTTGGGCTTTTTAGAATAGTAGAGTTTTGGTGTAATGAAACTTACAGATATAAACAATATGTAATTTGCTATCAATAAATAGATAAATGAAGGCTAACTTGAACACCCAAATTTCAATGCCCCACTCCTAAATAATAAATTAAAATAATATCTCAATAACTGTCCTTTGTTAATGCTCACCTTCCATCACCATCAAAAAATTCTCAACTAAAAATTAATCAACAGCTCATGTGTAAGATGTCATAAAATTATCAAAGATTCACTTATAATAATAGGTTTGCACATGATCTTTGAGGTTACAAATTCTCTCATAATTTATTTGTGCCCTATTCTAGAATGCAAATATAAAATAAATATTTTAATATGTAATTGATGCTAGGTAATCAAATTTCAATGCCAAATCATGTAATGAAGAATAGTGATGTGTTAATCTAATAAAAAATTAGCAAATCAAAAATTAGTGGATGATCAACATGATAATGTGTTCTCAAATATAGTAGTCAAACATCATTTTAATAAGTGTCTTTAGTTACTTCATGTCCTAAACATAACATCGATAGAGGATACACAAAAATTGATTGTGTAGCAACATATACATCACCTATCCTAAAATTATCAATTGTTAGTGTAAAAAATTAATAATCATTCAATTAGTCATCTTTGTCTAGGTAACCAATTATCTAGTCATCTATTTGCTCATTTATTTAGTCATCTTAACTTATCTAGCCTTGTGATTTTATCCAATGATGGTCATTTATTTAGTCATTTATACTTATGAATTGAAAAAAATTAGTAGAATTTGATCACTTTTAGTCATGTGACTAAAAATTTTAGCCATATGGTCATTTATTTGCCTAAATTCTACTAGTGAGAAGAGTATGATTAATAATAGTAGCTAGTTGCCAAATAACATCCTCAAGCTCCTGTGAAGTAAGCAAGTTCACCACCACTTAGAAGTCAGACTCATAGATAATCTTGGGCCATCCCCTCAAACAACATTGTTCCACAACATATAAAATGGTTTGAACCTCCATGAGATTGTTAGAATGATAACCCTTATGCACTGAGAAAAAGAATTTAACTTCACTAGAGCTGCAACAATCCACTCCCCTAATACTAGCAGGTCCTAGATTCCCTCACGAAGAACCATCGGTGTTAATTTTAAGAACTCCATGAGGAGGAGGATTCAAGTGCCCCTCATAATTGATTTTTCCTTTCCACTATCACTAAGGATGTTTAGCCACTCTTTAATACTATTGAGTTTCAGCCCCATCCTAAAGATGAAAATTGAGGCAATTACATATAGCAAGATTGATTAGATACATACCCCCATCAAGCTTAAACTTTTCTTGAATAGTTTCCTGAAGAGAATCTGAGATCTTCCACCAAATATGCATAACACCAATTTAGACATCTTGAAATATTTGTTAATTCCTCTTCAACTAGATATGCCAAATAATGAATGATGGGCCAACAATCCAGGCAACATGGAGAGTAGAAGCCTTGGAGGGAGCACTCCCCAACCAAGCCCAGAACTTGGGCAAAGAGGAAGCATGCCAATAAGATAAACCCCAAGAACTCCACCAAAGGTTCCATAATTAAGTAGAAAATGATAAATGAAAGAATAGATGGGAGACATACTTCTCCCCATTACCACACGAAACACAAATGAAGGGCCCTAATATTTTCATTTACAAAGATTATCCCACATAAGACAATAGTTGTGAGCCATTAATCACATGAAAAAATTGCACTTGGACCAAGAAACTGTATTGCAAACTTGTTCCCAGGAAGGGACCTTAACATCCCCTAACAATTGCCTAGTTATCTCCTAATACCCAACAAAGATATAATATTTACTAGACAAGGTACCTCCCTAAGCAAAAACATTTGGTCCTAGCATAGAGAAACACACCCTAGAGGAAAAAATATGATAAAGCTCTTGTTAAACCACCTCTATGCCTCTAGGAGGCCAATTTGAAGGGTGCTTCCATCTACAACCAACAATAGGTCCCAATTGATAAGGATTCTTGTAATGAGCCACTTTAACCCATCTAGAAACAAGTAAAGAATCATAGAGTCTAAAGATGATAGTACATGGATAAGATGGAGGGGAATCCATCCAAACCATTGGACTAGAAAAAAGCCTTAGAACCTCCCTTTCATATCCAAAAAATACCCCTCTTAACTAAAAGAGCACTAGTCTTGGGATCATGTGTGACCATAGAGCCATGACCTTCAAGAGGAAGTGTAGAAATAGAGAAAGGGTTAACACCTCTAAAATATTTATGAGTAATAATACAGGCCTAGAGCTGATGATGTCCAGAGCACCATTGCTAATAAATCTTAGTAGTCAACACTTGACTACTCAAGATAGTTTATCAAAGACCAAGACTTCCCTCCTTCTTAGCCTACAAAAACTCTCCCAACTAATCAAACTCCATTTAGAGCTACATAGATTACCACTCCAAAGGAATTTCCAAGAAAGAGCATTAAACTCCTTGAGAAAGTAAATGGGAGTAGCTTAAACCATGCTTCTATAAGTAAGAAGAGCTTGAATAACAGATTTAAGAAGCATAATCCAAGTATTAGTAGAGATCCATCTATGAGTCCAATAATTTACCCTTTCCTAAAGCTTATTAATCAAGTTCTACCAGAAGAGTCGTGGGTGCCTAGAAACAACAACAGGGATGCCAATATAAGTCAAAGGAAGCAACCCAATATAAAATCCTAGAATATTATCAATCCTTTATTGAATAGATTTAGGAGTGTTAAAAGAATAAATATAAGAATTGTGCTCATTAAATTTTTTTCCTAATTCCACCAAATAATGATGTAGGAGCATCCTAGGTTGCACTACTATCCTGCATGTTTTTAGTTTTTATCTTGCTACTGAAATTGTGTTTTCTATTTTTTGGGTGCCTATTGTAGATTGTGTAACTAATTTTTCACAATGAAAGAGAGGCTTCAAACTTCATGGATTTAAGAGGTCCTAGATTACTATCTATGATCCAAGGTGCAAGTTCTAACTCCTAATTAGTTGGGAGATATGGCAATTCTCCTAGAGTATCAATTTCTAGCAGTTCTACACAATAGTTTTCTATGCTTGACTTTGAGGTTGGATACACACTTTTCCTTATTGAATCAACCTTTGCACAGTTAATGGGTTTTAGAGGACCTAAAATAATATCCACAATTTGAAGTAAAAGTTCTAATTCAATCAGAGCTAGGAGATATCATGATTTTTCTTAAACTTCAATTTCTGGACATTTAATTGCTGATGCAGGTTAACTCGTGGCTCTTCAAGAATTTAATATTAGGTTTATTTTCATTTAATGTTTGCTAAGAGCCAAATTATGGCTTCTATGTTCTAGAATTATTTGTAAGATATTTTTTCTAGTATCAATAGAGTGTTTAGGCTTAGAGCTAGAGAATTTTTTAAGAGATGATTGGAGAGTAGAAATAAAAAGTGTGAATTCAAAGCTGGATCTTAGATAATGAATGTATTTGTATTTGGCCATAACCCAAAAGGCCTTACAGCTGGGCATGGTGGTTTAGATAGCTAGGTGTACCATTGGCCCTAATTTTTATTATCCTTCCTTGTGCCAAATAAATATCCAAAGTATGTCAAAAGGCTTTAGCTTCCTTAATCCAAGAAAGTTCTACAAAAGAAGAATCATCAACAATTTGAAGGTGGGGAAGAGTAGGTAAATGGTTAATGAATAGAATTTTGGGACACTTGATAGTTAATGAATCTACATAAGCCCTTATCCATAATGATGAAAAGATATGGGGAGAGAGGACCACCTTGGTAGAGAACTCTAAAGGCATCAAATTGCTATGAAGGATGACCATCAAGGAGAACATAAAAAGAGTCAAACGTAGCATAACTCATAATCCAACTCACCCAGTCAGAGCTAAAGCCAAAGGTAGGAAGAATATTGCTTAGGAATTTCCATTTAACTCTATCATAAGCCTTAGCCATATCCAACTTAACAAACATAGATCACTCCCTTGAACTAGCAATACAGTGAACAACCTCAGTAGCAATAACCACCCCATCCAAAATTTGTCTTCATGCAACAAATCCACCTTGTTCCTCTGAGATAATAAGAGGGAGCCACCTTTTAATTCTCTCAAAAATCAACTTAGTAATGAATTTTTAAACCCAATTACATAAAGTAATAGGTCTATAAAACTCCAATTAATTAGCCCCCTCTCTTTTTGGAATAAGAGTCAAGAAAGTAGAATTCAATCCCCAAAGCATCTGCTTATTAGAATATGATTCCTTAACCATCTCAAAAAAATCATGACTAATGATGTCCCAAAATTTCTAAAACAATTCAATTGCATAGTCATCAGGACTAGGAGCTTTGTCCTTAGGCATGCCAAAGACCACCTCCTCCAACTCATCCAAAGATCAATCACATGAGATGATCATTCATTTCCTAGGTAATAAGGGAAGGATTACAAGACAAAATAATATTTTATTCATTATCAATAGGAGAGGGTCCTCAGAGAGGAGGGTAGAAAAGTTTTGAGTATCCTCTTGGAATAGAACTAACAAGGAAGATAATTGAATACCTTCATAATATAACCAATGAAGAAATATTGCTTTAGTTTCAGTGAGATTGCATAGTTTTATGGAAAGAAGCAGTGCTCCTATCTCCTTCCTTGAGCCAATAAACTCTAGCCTTTTTCTTCTAAAAAATTTCCTCTCAAAGTTCTCATTCTTCTATAGCTCTAGAAGCAAGGGATTCAACCTTGCCAAGATCCTTAGAAAAACATTGATCTCTAATCTGCCTAGTTATGACATCAAGATATTCTTGAGAAAGCCTCTTCATAGCATGAAGGTTCCCAAAAAATTATCTATTCCATATCATAAGCTACCTTTTAACATATTTAAGCCTTTTAGAAAATGAAAACATAGTAGTACTATATGCAGGAGCTCTATCTCTCCACCAACAAAATACAAGATTATGAAAAGAGGAGTCATGAAGCCACATCAACTAGAAATTAGAAGGTGGATGCTTCTGAATAATAACCCCAGTAGTAAAAAAATTTATTGGCCAATGATTAGAACCCCTGCAGTCTAGAATTTTTGAAGAGAGGGTAAGGGTGCCACTAACCCAAGAACAAGAAATAAGAAATCTATTAAGACATTTTGAGATAGCATTAGCCCTAGTCCTTCTATTATTCCAAGTATAGAGACCATTAGAAGGCTTAACATTAGAGAGGTGAAAAAGAGCTATGTGCTTATGAATAAGAGAAGAAGAAGGCCCCAATCTAGCCAAACCACCTTGATTCTCTTCTAGACTTAAAACAAAATAGAAGTCTCCTGCTAACACCCAATGATGAAAAGGGTAAAAATTTCTAACATACTAAATAGGCTTCAAAAGTTCCTCCTTTACCACAAAATCAACAAGCACCTACACATTAGTAATCTTAATCACCTCAATGAGTCCAAAGAAGAAGCCACCATAGAGAGAGTTGAGAGAAAAGTCAACTAGCCAAGGGAAGAAATTTTTCACAAATCCCAAAAGATATCCAAACCATGAATACTTCCCATAGCTCCAACAAATTGGCATTTCCCAGAAGGCCAAATACTAGAGGCATAATAGACCATAGAATCCACAAAGAGCTTAGTCTCTTGGATACAAAAAATATCAGAGAGTGATTAACCACCAGATTTTGAATAGCCTTTTGTCTAGGGATGTTATTCAACCCCCTCACATTCCATGAGAGAATAATCATCATTAAGTAGAATGGGAAAAATGAGCATCCATTGGTTTCATTGATACAGACTCTATAATATATCTCATGTGAGTTCAATCTTCTCCTAGTCTTTTTTGCACCCACTTGTTATAGGAGAAGTAAAGGAAACCCACTTAAAGGGTTTATGCATCAACCCCAAAGGGAGAGGAGACCCCTCACCCTTACTAAATGCCAACACATACTTAACTAAGTTAGCCAAAACAATTTCATTATCCTTATGTACCATAGATGTCGCTACAGCTTTAGACTCAGGAGCTATAGTAACCTCACTCTTTTGATGTACCACAACCTAGGATGTGCCACAAGCGTAATGAGGTGGAGCTCCCTCATATGAGAAAACTAGATTAGAAGAGATACCATGAGGAATACCCTCCTCTAAATCTATATTATCTAGCACCTCAAAATGATTAAAACCTAAATCAGATTATTGATCTTTCAAAGGCCTCTTCTGACCATGCCCCTTAGCTCATGGGTGAGTAGGGTTAAATCCATCCTTATCCCACATTTAAGCCTTTCCTTATCCTATATTATCTAGTTGATCTTTCCCCTTAGTTATATTATCCATTTGAGCTTGTCCTTTTCCTATAATGTTTGCCAAACCACCTCCATTGTTGGCCATAGAACCATCCACTCCTTTTGAAGTCAAGTTTTGAGGATACTAACACTATAAATAACCATACTCATGACATATCTGACATCAAAAAGGGAGGGATTAATAATGTAATTGTTGCACCTAAGAAGAAGACTCAAGAAAAATTTCCAAAGAATCTGGTAATGGGTTATTTAAATTAATTTCAACACAAATTCTAGCAAAAGAAATAACCTTTTTATCAAAGGATTGATTATTTAATCATAGTTGATTTTCCTAGAAAAGCACCAATTTGATAGACAATATCTTCTTGCTAGAATTCTAGGGGAAGGTGAGGCAAGTGAACCCACACTAGTACTATTAAAGGGATATCCTCAATAGAATTAAATCCTAAATGTCAAGGTTTGACAAATAACCCCACATGGTCATAGAAATAAGGCCCTCATTCAAAAACACAATCACAATCAGACATGCATGAGAATATAACAAAAAAATAGCTAACTCCATATCTCTTTCCACCTTCCATGAGTGATGAATCCATGCCTAAAGAGATGATAAGGAAATCCTAATTGCAAGAAATTTTCATATCAATGCATTCTTAGTCTAGTATTCAATGTCCTTCATCACCACCACTGGAGGAATAACTAGAACATAGTGATTATGGTTATGCGGAACAATCATTAACTTTTTTCATCTTGTAGCTCTCCCCTGATTAGAATGATTCAAATCTCATTGCATGCATAGTTGGAGATGAACCATTTGTCCTCACCAACATAGAAGAAATCCTAGACCTTGTCATGTGAATAATAAAAAACCCCAATTTAGCAACCACAAAAAATGTTGACAAAAATGAAAACCCAACAAAAAAAGTCCCAACAATAGAAAAGGTTGTAAGAGTTTGCCAATAATAAAAACCCACATTATAGTCATCAAATCCAACACCAAAGAAAAAAAAATGCATGCATAGGAGTCTAGGGACCAAGCCCTAGCCTAGAACTTCCTCGCAGCTCCCCAACATTTTTCCCTTCATTAAATTCAATATTTTTTAAATATCCATTAGTATATGATATAAATTTAATAAAGTTTTTTCATTTTTTTATTGGATGGGGTTAATTAATTAATTAAGAAGTCAATTTATCTATTCCCTCCTTAAGCCAAGTAAACAATATTAAGTAATAATTCTCTTTGGATCTTATATCCATATAAGAAGATTTGTCAAATTATAAATTAAATTAGTGAAATTGAAATGGACAATGAGTACTATGGATTGATTTACACAAGAAGTAGATCAAACTCTTCTAGTAGGGAAATCACAATAGAATTTATACTTTTTATCAAACATCAAAGCAATCCCAATGTATCAAAAGTCCACAAAGTATGTTTTTGAATTAAGAAAAAAAAGGTTTTTGAAGGGACCCCAACACCTTGTACAAAAAGAGTGGAAGAATAGACCCCATAAAGATTAAATGTTATTCAAATAAGTTCTTTTTATCTAACAATCCAAAACTAACTTATGAAACATAGCTAAGAAATAATATAAAAACAAAGCACTAGCCACTCAAAATGTCAACAATAAATAGTCAAGAAGTAAGACAAACAAATCCCAAATTGCCTTTTAGGGTTTACATTGCACACACCCACAACTTAAACTATCTTTAGAATACCACATCAAATATGTGTACAACAAGGAACTACTTTGTTCAGTGCCTTCTTATTGATGACTATTTATATTCTTACTTACCATGGGAAAATCCCAACTATTTCTCATAAAATCCCACCTAGCTTTATAAATCAAAAACCCACAAATGATAATCAGGGTCAACACACAAATATACTAAATGAATATATGAATACCATGGGAATGGGCATGTTGTAAAGTTGGGCTACGGGGTTGCATTTGAGCTACAACTTAGTGTTAAAGGAAGTCATCCCAAAAAGATTAGTGCCACAAGTTGTGCTGCCCAAATGCATTAAGGTTGTTATTGCGAAGCTAAGCATTTTCATATCAAATCACATAAATCAGGTTTCAAACAATTCCATTTTCTATCCACATAAATCATGTTTCAAGAAATTTCATTTTTAAATCACATGAAAAATACATGTCCTTGCTAAGATAGTGTCAATAATATGTGGGTTTTTAGCATTCAAAGGTACTCATATGGTATAGGAAGTTCACGCTAAAACCATAATCATGCCTTTCACACATAGTCTTGAGTGAAAATGATTTAATGTTTTTATTTTTTTACTGATTTCCCATGATCATCCAAATTTTGAAATTTATCATCATAAATAGTTAGATTTTCAATGACGTCGAAGGAAAAAAAAACTATAAAAAAATAAAAATGTGCCCCTTTGTCAAAAATTGTTATTGAAAAATAAGGCCAAATGTAGTAGTGGTTGGCCTAGAGGCCCATGCACATGCACATGATGATTACAAAAAAGGATTACCTCCCTTCATAATAAACTACCTCAAGATGTCATATTGAGCTGCTTATAATCTCCTTTGAGAGTCCATGGAGTAGTTTTGATAGGGATTAGATATGAGTAGAGAACACCATTAAAACTAGATCCTTGTGGATTATAGAATCACTCCAAGATGTATGGTTGTCAAGGTCATTATCCAACACTCCTCTTTCATTAACTTCCATAGCTATGAAAAAGTATGTGCAATTTTCAATGTAGTAGTCCCAATGGACCCTAACAATTCCTTTTCAGGTTGTACGATTAGTGACATGGCAACATCTTTTGGTCTCAAGCTGATGAAGGAATAAATCCTTCATGTTTATTATAATTTTGATACATGTATATATTCTTCAAGCTCATTTTGGGTTGTCTCTCTTTGCAAGACTTTTGGCATGCAAGGTTCTAGCTCCTAAATCCTTATCACTATTTATGGAATTTCATGCAAAGAAATTGGTTTACAGGTTATGCTTGGTTAGCTCTTTGCACTCTTTGGAGGATCAACATGTTGTTCAAAACTTATATAGTGATGGTCAGTCAAAGGCTTCCTTTTGGTGATTTTTCCATTCTCCAATTAAAATTTTGTTAAATGGTGGGGCATGTCCCAATTTTAGATGTATGTTTTTATATGTTTAATTAGGATTTGAAATCCTCTATCTTGTAAAGGTATGGTTATCAAAATTCTTAGTGTTACATCAAGGTTTATAGGTTTATTACTTGAGCTTCTACTCGATTATAAGGTTATTTTATAAGGCTAACTATAAGGATTGCATTATATACTTTGTTCTAGCTTAGGGTGGTTCATCTTGATACATGTAATTTTTTTTGTATTTGGTGAGGATTGGAGGTTTTCTTTTACTAGTTCTTTCCTCCAATAGCCCTTGAACTAGTTATTATTATAAATATAATATATTAACTTGGCTTGCCACTTTTTCTAAAAAAGATAAAATAAATTTACTTGTAACACACAATTAACTCAAAAATGTACTTATAACAATAGTTGTAGTTGTGCTCATTACTAATATCATTGATAACTTATTGCCTCCAAACACTAGCATATCTCATTTGGATTTTTAATATTGTTTATTATTCTCCATTTTTTTGCAAAATAAAAACCTTTGTGCTTAACATTAAGTGCTTCACTTTCTTACCATGATTATGAAACTAATATAAAAAAATACCCCTTATATAACCACATCATTTGACCAACTACACGTCAACTACCAACTAGGCCAAACAATCTACTTCTTAGTTCTCTTCATGATAAATATTAAAGACCTTAAATTCTTTAGTCCCATTAGTACCACCTAAAATTTATAGTCAAGGAGTCACCCTCTAATTCATTTCAACTCAGGCCTATACTTTAGTCCCATCAATGTATAGTACTAATCCTTATTTATTTGTATAAATTCCCCAACCCTTCTAGTTACCTACAATGAAATCTCCCACCATGATCTATAGTAAGGAATCCAACCCCATCAGGCCCTTAATCACCCCCAAATACCCCATCAAATTTCACTTTGACCAAATTATTGGTTTCATCTATTCAACATTGCTTTCCATCTCCATTAATGTGATTACATCATATTAATATTAATAGTCATTACCTTACCTCGTATTAGTAATATTCAACATTAGTTTCAACTAACCTATTCAATAGTTATCATCTTAGCTCATAGTAACATTACTTTATATGAATTATCTTGCATCATATTATTATATTTTAATCTCGATAATTGTTTTTATGCTTTTTCATAGAGCTTTGAATCAGTGGGGTCACATTTCGGGGAAGCCATCCTAGTGGCAATTATGCTAGTCACTACTTAGGCATGAACACCTTCCTATATTTATGCACTCATTTCACTTCGAGACTAGTTCTCAAGCACCCTTATCACTCCCACATACCTCCTTATAACTCCACGAGTCCTAGTCACAATGATTTTGGTAACTCGAAAACACTTCAAGTTAAAGGTAAAATTGAGGTGGGGATGAAACCCATAATTCTTTATTGTTACAACAACAAACTTTTCTTGTTAGGGATACAATTT
Organism: Cupressus sempervirens; assembly: GCA_028749045.1. Lineage (NCBI taxonomy): Eukaryota > Viridiplantae > Streptophyta > Pinopsida > Cupressales > Cupressaceae > Cupressus > Cupressus sempervirens. The sequence continues at coordinate 457,678,358 of CM053792.1, forward strand.
TATCATATATGATGATCTACCCTATGAGGGGTATTCTCTAATAAGAGCATTTAAGACTATTTTGATTACGTAAAAACATGTTTTAAAGGACACAAAACCTTTAAAAAAGTATCAAAGAAATAAGAACATAAAAGTTTAGAGAACAAAAGACCTAAAATCCAAAAGAGAATAAATAGAAAAAGCTCAAAAAACATGATGCCAAAATACAACTATGCAAGAAAAGACAACAAAAGAAAAGAAAAAAGATAGCCATCGAACAACTATAGATTTTTCAAAAGGTCTGCTTCTTGGTCTGTTAGGATGTTCATATTTTCCATAGAAGCTTTCATGTCATCCATATTTTTTCTTCCACTCCTTGATTCTTCTTGGAATTATCCCTTTTGCACTTGCTCAAGCCCTAGTCCTCATTCACAGCATGAGAGTATTGGACTTTACTCTACTCCAATTTGTTTAGCATGGTGTTAAAGTTGTCAGCCATAGTTTTCAAATAATGCAGTTTTGATCTACTAGTTTCATGACTATTCTCTATATGTTTCTCACTCTAGAATCTAGACCATCCATCCTTTTTAGAAAATCTTTTCCTAAATGATCTAAATTCTTGTTCTTGGTTTCAAGTGTTGGCACACACTTCATCAAATTCTTTACCTCTTTTGCATTGCCAATAACCTTAGAGAGTCTATCAATGTGTTGACCTTGTGTTCTCTCCCCTCTTGCTGTCTTGCTCAGATGATCAAAGTCCCTTGATATATCCAGCATTTTCTATTTTAGAGTACTAGTATCCTTCATCATTGTCCCCAAGTTACCAATCATTCTCTTTAGGAACCCCTGGTCATCTTCATCATTGTTTTCTCAATGTAGTCCTCATGTTCCCCCTATTTGTTCCTATCTAGATCCATCTCCTTAAATTCATTCTCATTGCCCCCATCCTGAGAAAGCACCTTTTTTCTTTTTCTTTCAACCCTCTTAATTAAGATTTCATCATCAAAGGGGATAAAATCTCTTTCAACATTCTTCCCCCTATTTCCCAAAACCTTTCCCAACGATCCTCTCTTCTAAAAGTCCTTTTTATGCTCATCCTCATAATCACTATCTTGTTCTGATTCACTCTCCTTTTCCTTCCTTTTCTTCTTGGAAGAGATTCTAAGGTCACCTTTCTTTCTCTTCTTAATTTCAACCTCAACCACCTCATCCTCTATTTTCTCATCAAAATCCTCCTCAGATTCACTACCCTCTATCTCACAATCTAGAGATTTCTTGCTCTGCCTGGGCCTATCCATCTTTTTTTATTTCAAAATGTTCATTATTAAAACCATTAACCCCTCATGATAGGTGTGATCTCCCTCAAGATCATTTTGAATGGCTAAAATGGAATTACCCAAATATTTTCTAAGGTAAAAGGGTAAATTTATTCTAATCCTATGACTAAAATGGTTAACCAACATGAAATGGTGACCATATATCTTAGTGAAGAAACCATCTAAGGTAACATACTCAATCACCACAAACATAAAAAATCTCCAAGGGTGCAAAATGGAACTAGGGCTAAAGTAAGAATTACCTATTTTCACCAATTTGTTGCATTCCTTAGCTGAGTTTGCAAACTCTTTGATTTCTCGATCTGAGAGCTTATTATCCCAGTAGAAGTTAATACCTTCCATGTTAAGCCTTGTTGCTTCAGAAATGGTATCTTCAAAAATCTCCATCCTCTAATTCCCTACCAACACACTCCCATCTTTCCATGTTTTGATAAATTGTTGGGTAATGTCAGGATTACTTCCTTTCAATTTTTCCATATAACCAGTAAAATTCCCTTGGTCCAGTATGTCCCAAATCTCACTCTTCTTCTTCCACTCTTTACAACTTGTCAGTTAAATTCTTTTTCTCTTTCCTCCCATCTTCTTGTCACTAAAATGAAGACTCTCTCTTCTTAAAAAACCCTTTGCAAAAGAAAATTGAAGTCAAAATTGTAGCCAAGGATTATTGTGAGAAAAAAGACCCACAATCCGTGTGGTATTGAATGGTAATAAATTGTCCTTCTTATAATTGTTTGTCACTTCCCTATCCTACCCATGTAATAATTACTCCTTGCTAACATATTCATCATTAATGAAACATTTTTTTTTTACGTTTAGCTCTATCATGCTCGATCAATAAAAACCCCTCAACAAGGATGATATCATTGTGATTCTAAATTAACTTTTCATCACTCTTACATGCCACACTAGCCACCTAGTTAGCAACTTGATTTGATTCTCTATAGTTGTGAGTGACAACACACATTTAAAAGGAATTGATAAGATCTATGACCTTACCTATAATATTATTAATAGTCCAAGAAGGATTAGTAACTTTATTAAGATAATTAATTATATTAAGGGAGTTCCCCTCAAGCCAATTCTTATTCAAATTCAAACTTTTTGCATGGCTAAGACCATAGAGGACTGCACTTTCTTTTGCCACATGGTTAGTTTGAATCCTAATAGGAATGGTAATTCCACCCACTCTATCCCCATTCATATTCCTAATGATGATACCACAACTAGTTGTTCCTAAGTTTCCCTTCAAGGCCCTATCAAAATTAATCTTATACCAATCCTTTGAAGGACAATCCCATCTTGCTAGATCCCTAAGGTTAGGACCATTTGTCACCAAACTAAGACCATTCAAATTCTAATTCTAAAACACTTATTCTTCCCAAACATTCTAAGGTTGGTGTCCTTTTCCATAGGATTTAATATTCTCAAATACCATATTCTCAATCTTACAAAATAACTAACCTGGATTAGTTTCTATACCCTTAAACACTCTATCATTATGTTCCTTCCAAATGCCCTAGCAAAGGAACAAAAGAATAAAATCCCACAATCTCAAAATCAAGATATTAGTAGAGGGAGACTTCCAACCATTAAAAAAATCTTGAATTGTAGTAGGGAACCTAGGTAATATTCAACAAACCACAAACCTTCTCCCATAATATTTTAGTATAAGAAGAATGGATAGTAAAATGATTAACCAATTCATCAACATCCTTACAGACATAACATCTATTAATAATGTTGAACCCTCTCTTCAAAAAATTATCCATTGTCAAAATTTTATCTTGTAGAAGAATCTAAAGAAATATGTTAACTTTGGGAGTCATACCTTTAAACCTAGCTTTAGCCTAGGAAGGCTCGTGATGCTCTTCAAAAGCATTAGCATACATCGAAGACATAGAAAATAATCCATTATGATTATATTTCCATATTAGAGCATCCTCCTCATGGCTTAAAAAGACAAAATTTAGAATCTTGTTGACATCATTAAGGTTTTTATCCACTCTATTAAGATTCAACCAATTATTCTCCTCCCAATAGTCTCCTACAAAAATCCTAAAGAGATTCTTGCACTACTCCATAAAACCATTCCACCTTTGATCAACATTGAGGGGGTGATCAAGAATCCAAATATAATCCTAAAAAAGAATAGTCCTCCCATTTCCTACCTTCCATCTGACCCCTTCTTAATAATCTACTCTTTTTTTTGTTCATGTTTCCAAATCATTGAACCCTCTTGTAAAGTCTCATTGTTAAGGAAGTGTTTAAGATCTTGATTCTCCCTATTGTACTTATCATTCCAAATATCTCACCATTCTCCTTTCTCTTTAAGCCATCTCCATATCAACTTGGAAAGAAAAGAATCATTCATAGGGCCAACTCTTCTTAGACCAAGGCCACCTTTACTAAAAGACATGAAAACTTTCTCCCATGAAATCAAGGCCAGTATTTTCTTTTCTTCCATACCCATCCATAAGAAAAGCTTTTGAATTTTTTCAATTTCCTAGGAAAACTTTCCAAGGATCTTAACAAAACTCAAAACATTTATCAAAACATTTTGTAATGTGGATTTGAGAACAATAACCTTCCCAACCTAGCTAAGGAGTGACCCTTTCCACCCTGCTAACTTTGAAAGGATTTTATCAATCAACAAACTCCAATAAATCTTAAGTGGGTCTAGACAAAGGGGTAATCCTAGATAAGATCCTACTAAGGTGCCAATCTTACAACCAATGATTCTTTTAATTTTATTCTACCTATTATCATTAGAATTGATGAAATATATCACACTTTTGTTCCAATTGACTAGAAGCTTGCCCATAATCCTCCAAAGCATTCTTTATATTTCTAGCATTCCTCCTTGAAGCTTCTCCCATCAGTATAGAATCATGCACAAATTTCTAATGAGAATAAATCAGCTCTTTAGATGAGGGTTTGAGACCAACAAAATCCCTAATAGACACCATTTCCTCCACAAATCTTCCCAAGCATTCAATCATTAGAATGAAGAGGATAGGTGAAAGAGGATCCCCTTTCCTCAAACCACAAGCAGCCCAGAAAAAAGGAGTCAAAGATCCATTCACTAGAATATAGAAAGTGGTAGAAGAGACCATCATAAGGACCAGCTCCCTAAATCTCTTATTAAAACTAAAAGCTTCCAGCCCTCTTTGTAAAAAAAGCCCAATCCACCCTATCAAAAGCTTTAGATAAATCAAGTTTAAGGAGGAACCCCTATCTCTTGGATAAGGAAAGGGAGTGAATATTCTCATGCACTGAGATGATAAAATCCAAAATATGCTTGTCAAGAACAAAACCATTCTATTGTTTAGAAATAAAATTAGGGAGAAAAGACAAAATTCTAAGAGTTAGCACTTTAGATATAACTTTATAAAAAGAGTTACAAAGACTGATTGGTTGAAATTGGTCCATGCTATTAGCACCCAAATTTTTTGGAATCAAATCAATGAAGGTACCATTCATCTCTTTGAGAATTTTTCCTAGATCCAAAGAACTCCTTATCCCCATTACAAACATCTTCATGGATGATATACCAATACTTATGGAAGACAAGGAAAGGAATCCCATCTAGCCCTAGTGCCTTGTCTTCATCAAAGGAGAAGACAACCATGGTTATTTCTTCTTTAGATAGAATACTAGCGAGGAATTTATTTTGATCCTCTAATATACAATTTGGGATACAGTTTAGAAACATATTCTTCTTCTCCTTGTCCAAATTGGCCTTTCCGTAAATTATTGAAAAAATCCATGGCTTGCATTTTTATAATCTCTTCATCCTCAGTAGGAACCCCATTAGCAACGAGTCAAGAGATTTTATTGGCCATTCTATGCTTCAAAATGGTCATGTGAAAGTACTTTGTATTCTAATCCCCTTCCTTCAAAAAAAGCTTTTCTAGATTGCTACCTCCAGAACATCTCCTCAGTAATAATATCATGCACCTCAGTCAATTTCCCACTCTCCTCTTGCTTGAAGACTGTCCCATATCCATCAACCTGAATATTCTCTTGAATCTCTTTAAGTTCCTCAAAAACCTTCTTTTTATTGTCAAAAATTTTCCCAAAAGTATCCTTATTCCATCTTTTGATATTCCTTTTAATATTTTTCAACTTACTTACAACTTTGAACATGGAAGTACCCTCCTCTTGAATTCTCAACCATTCCTTAACAAGGTTTTCTAGTCCTAGATGGAGAGTCCACATTTTTTCAAACCTAAAGAAATAATTCTTCTTGAAGGTTAACAAATTAGCCACAAGGAAAATGGGTAATGATCTGAGCCAACATGGACCTAAGCAAAAAGAGAGCATCTATATTTTTAAACCATTCACTACTAATAAGAGCTCTATCCAACTTGACTTGGATAAGATCCTTCCCAGCTCTTCTATTGGTCCAATTATAATCAACCCCATGTAGATCCATATCATGCAAGAGATTATTGTCAATAAAATCCATTAAATACAATCTATTATCCAAGTTAGTCCGACTTCTCCTATCTTTTCATTTTCTTTCAATGGAGTATTAAAATCCCCCATAATGATACAATTCTCATAAAACAAAAAAATTCTATTTGGTAATATTTTCCATAGTGCCTTTCTACCCCATTTAGAATTTGGAGCATAAACATTAGTGAGCACCCATACATAGCCATCCTTAAAATTGGTAAATCTAATGTTCATCATATTTCTATTCTAAGAGATTAGTTCCCCATTAATATATTTTTCATTCTAGTAAATTGCCATACCACCTAAGGCCCCATCATAATCATTCCCAATAATCATTGACCTTTTTGGGAGCTCCATTCAAAGATGGGAATTTTTTAGCCCAATGACCATATTTTTTGCAATGAAAACAAGCAAAGGGAATTGATTCATACTCTATTTTCTACTTCTAGATTCCTAGCTTGAACTTCAAGCCTAGCCATTATACTTTACAAAAACTGATTAGGTTTTATAAAGTATATATTTTTACTACTATCTATGTCTAAGGGCATTTTTATACCCTCAAATGGTAGTAGCAGCATGGATTCTACAGTGAGAACACCAAAACTCGATCAGGTTTACCATAGAAACTAATTTTTTATTGCATTTCCATCCATGGTGCCCTGCAAACAACGTAAATCTTCATTTTATTCCTCATTTATTTTTTTAATCAAATTTTTTAATTTATAAGTTTTGTAATTGTTTTTAAATTTTTCTTAGTATAGATGCATCAAGAAATCTAAGAAAACAAAGGAGAGAAGAAAGACCACCTCCTACACAATTAAACCCTCCACCTGTCATGACAAAACCACAAAAGACTCCACCCATTATGACACAACCACAAAACCCTCCACCCCTAGTGACACAACCACAAAACCCTCCACTCAATGTTCATGTTCAACAACCATTGCCTCCTATAAACCCTTCATACATACAATTACATCATTTAACTACTATACAAGAGAACCTCATAAACTACCTCTCACAAAATAGTGCTAATATTACCCAAATGGTCAATAGGTTGTGATCATCTACACTTGATCACCACTCAACCCTAGTGAATACACTTGAACAGATGGCCCAAAATGTAAATTAGGTGTCTAGGGAGGTTATGAAATGGGGTACATGGAGGTAAAGTGTCATGCATTTTATACTGATGGGTTATCATATCAGTAAGTGAAAGATAAAGACATAAAGAAAGGTACTATATGTTTTATTTTCACCAATCCTATATCTGGCAACTCCCTATTACACACAACTAAAACATTTCCTATTCATTGGTGCACTCATGCTAAGATGAAATCATGTTTTTGGGATAGGTGGTATATGGTATTTGACCTACCATCATGTAATAATTATGAGGTACCAATATTTTTTTTGAGAAATCTATATTATGAGTTCATTCTTGGTGAGAAGACAAATTACTTTGACATCTATCAGTTACAAGGTAGAGAGAGAGGCTTTGCATAGGATAGACCTAGGGATCATAGGGCGGTACCACAACATGAGAGGAGATGTGCATCATGAAAAACCATGCCTCATGTTGTGCTCCCATCAATTGTAAAGAGTCTAATGATTTGTAGACTCTTCATGTGGCTACATCATTGATAAATGTTATCATTTAGTATGGCTCATAGTTAAGTGGTTTTCCTTCACCTATGGCAACCTAACCATCATTAGATGCACCTTTAGGGTCATGATAGCATGCAAAAGTTCCATCAACATCACCTATGGCACTAGGGCCATCACAACATGTGATAATTCCATCATCATCACTTATGGTGCATCGATCATCACAACCTATGACAACTCCATCAGCATCACCTGCACCACCAATTTCATCTCCTCTTGTGTCACCTACACTACTAGTGTCATCTCCACTTGTGTCACCTACAAAATTCATGTCATCCTCACTTGTTTCACATGCATTGTCATCATGTGCATCACTACAATCTTTAGGGCCCAATCAACATTTTTATTTTAGTTGCCAACACATGTGTGATGAGATAGATATGGATGCATCTAAGGATGGAGTATCATCTCATCCATGTGTACATTATTGACATACCTTTTATTCAAATGGAGGTGGGGATTTTCCATCATAGATGATTTGATGGTGATGGTCTTCGATGGATAGGGGACATAGGTTTGTTTGTTTGTTTAAGTTTTGACATGATATTATTTAATTACCTAAATATCATAGAAGTTTAAAAAAATTATAGATCACTCTAGTTTGATATGTGAACAATATGCAATGTAGGGTGCAACAAGCAATATGAAAACACCATAGAGTACTCCTTCCACTAGAGGTGAGAGGCTAGGAGCAAGAACACTCAAGGTAAAGTTTTTAAAATATTCTTAAAAATACAATAATACATTGGCTTTAAAATATTGTTTCTTAATTGGTATGACACTAACAACCCACATATAGATCCTCTTCCATATCCTACCATCATTGAAACCCTCTCATTCATCAAATCCTTTGAATTCTCATCCACATCTCTTGCTCCTAGCATTAACCCAACCCCATCTAATGAACCTCATGAGTTTTTACATGATATTATTTAATCACATAGAAATACCATAAAAGTAAAATAAATAAAAAATTATAGAGAACTTTTGATTGATTTGTTCAAACAATATGCAATGTGGGGTGTAGCAATACAAGAACACCACATATTACTCATTCTGCTAGAGGTGCAAGGCTAGGAGCAAGAACACCTAGGGTAAAGTATTTTAAATATTCTTAAAAGTACAATAATACATTGGATTCAAAATATTGTTTCTTAATTTGTATTCTTAAAAGTACAATAATACCTTTCCATATCCTATCATCATTAAAAGCCTCCCAAATTCATCAAATCCATCCAATTCCCATCCACATATCTTGCTTCTAGCATACCCAAACTCCATCTAATGAACCTCATGTGAGTTCATCCTCCACATACACATCTGCATCAAAGAACCTCCATATCACATAGGGTATCTTGTACGAGTGTGGAGATCATGAATCTCTACTTTTATTTCTTGACAAGGTGCCAAAAGTTCATTCACATCTCTCTTTTCCTTTTTAGTCTCCTTGTTTTCAATTTCTAGACCTTGTACTATCCTTCCAATATCATCCTTCAAGTCCTTTTTTCTTCTTTCCCTCCTATGATATTCTTGTTGTTATTGTGCCTTCTTACCATTTACAACATTATCTCATATTTATAGCAATACTCTTTATTATTTTATAGGGCTTGTCGGGGGCTAAAATTTCTCAAATTGATGATGCCACATTTTATGTCATTAACTTTGGCCTTGAGAGCTATGTGGTATCATAGCTTGCACACCTATCAAGTTTAGGATTTGAGTTGAACTAATGATGTGTCTTATTTATTCCTCTTATGTTATATTTATTTCTTCTTTAGGGTACTTGACATATCTTGAGGTTTGGAGGAAAAGGGGGAAAATTAGCAAGAACACCAAAACAAAAAAAGGTATTAAATACAAGTCAAGTTTTTATTTTGAAATTTATTATGAATGCATGTATATACATGTACTCAATATTGATGAATACACGTTGACTTGTTTGTTGAATATATGTAGAAAAAAGTGAGTTATGTAGAGTTGATGAATGCTCCTAAGACTGCTAATGTTGAGGTAATGGAAGAGGTAAAATTTCATATTTTCCTTCTCATAAAGTTTAGGTTATAGTATGCATTTTTTCTATATACATATTAAATAGTTGCATTTAAAAATGAGTACATGTTTTTTTTCAATTTTATAATAATTACCAATAGTTTTTCTTATTAACATGTGTTATTTACCTTTTACCTATTACAACACTCTTTGAGACTTCGTGCAAATCCTTTCCCATTTCATTTTGTTAGGACTCTCGAGCATCAAAGATAGGATCAAACACAATAGAGGCTAGAGGTATGATTGTAGAGTCTTAATTGAAGTCCTTTTGTGATCTCAATTTGGATTTTGTTTGTGTGTGATAGAAATACCTAATGCCTACTCTACAATTCTAACATTTTAACACTTACCATATAGGTTGTGCCTTGTACCAATATTGATTCATTAGTGCTTGTACCTCCTACTAGCACAGGAGATCTAGCTTAGGCTACAATACATTTTTTACTTTTTTTACTCTATTTGTAATCCCTAATGCCACTCTATAATGCTAACATTTTATCAATTATCATATAGGTTGTGCCTTATACCAACATTGATTCATCAGTGCTTGTAGCTCCTACTAGCACAATAGATCTATGATGCGTTACATCATAAAAAAGAAAAAATCAATGGGATACATGTTGATCCCTTCAAAATACATTAAATAATTCCATTAATTAGAGGCATCTCATGCATCAAACACAATATTCATCAATATTTCACCAATTACATAATATTATTTCTATTCCATAGAATATCATTCATAAATTTTATTTCTTATAATTTCTTGCCAAACCCTTTGGAGGATTTATTTAACTTTAGTCCTTCTAAAATATATCCAAATCTGATCTATAGGATGCATTGTATCAAATTGATATCAGAGCTTGAAGATCTTGAGTGTGTGGGTAGAGTGATGAGGAAGGAAATAGACACCAAGACTTTAGAGATTTGGTATTTGTTTTGTTGATGAGTTTTGGTGGTAGGGTTCTTATCCATTGAAGATGTAGTAAGAAAGTGTGTGTGGAAGACCCAAGAAGGGGTCTTAATATTGTCTCTATCAAGATGAAGTTGGGTAGAAGATGTAAAGAGAGAAACCACTAAGAGAGGGTGGTAGTGTATCTTCCATGGTCTTGGATGGGTAAGATGGCAATAGGTTGGTAGTTGTGTAGCAGCAAGAGGAATGGTGGATTTATGGAACCTTTGTATGACAACCATTAATGCCCCACTGATGGGAGTATTTGAGGTGATTTTGAGGGAAATCCTATGTCCTTAAAGGAAAATATTATGGTGATAAAGGCATGAAGAGGCAAAGGAAAATGAAGGTAAAGATGAAGATTTTTCGTCTAATTTTTTTCTTGTAGGGTATTGGTTCCAAGTTTCCAAGAGACCTGGAAACTTTTCAAAGTTGGGAGTATGGTGTAAGAGAATTTAAAGTACAAGAACATGAGAAAGTTAAGATTCCTTATTTGAGATATTTAAATTCATTTGAGTCATTTATATTGTAATTGGGTCAATTTGTAAAGGCTATGAAGCCATTTTGTCAAAAATGTAAAAGTTGCATAAAAAGTTGTAAAATGCAACATTGAGAAAGTTGCTAACAATAAAAAAATGATATAAAAAGGTATATGGTTGGTCTTGGGGGTAGTTAGGAAGGTTTCTAACTATCAAATGGATATAAATACCATTTTATGGTCGAACCAAATCAATATTGGAGAAGAGAAAATACTTTGATATATTTTTTATGCATTCTATTATTGTGGTTTTGATTGGTATTTTAGTTTTAGGGTTGTTTCCAAGCCTTGTACGGAATTTTATGGCCTAAAAACCATGTAATATAGTAATGGATAGATATAATGATGAATCCTCCTTCTCATGCTTTTGGTTTCATTCAATTATATGAAAAAATGAATATGTTATGATCATTTTGGTGAAAGTGGGTATTTGCAGATTTGAGATTCCCTGAATATAGTCATGTTGCAGCATGTGGTACAGACATATTTTGGAGACTTAGGACCTCTAATAATATCCATTTGAAATATACATTAACTATATTTTATTTCTAATTGGTTTGTGTTGTATTTCCACTTCCCTCCAAAATTTGCATTTTATATTACCCTTCCCGCCTTCGATATGCCCATATTCAAATACCCGTGGAGATATTAGAATTACCAATGTTTTAAACCTTATAATATACTCTTATGACCTGTGAGTTTCTGGCTGTCAGATCAACTGGGATCAGCGAAGGGTGCTATCTCTCTATGGCAAAATTGTGTGAGGATTATATCAGCGACATCGTGTCCAATTGACACGTGTCTGGTGGACCCGATGAGTGGGCTACAACGGAGCGCAGGTCGAGAAAGTTTTTGGTGCCACAGGCGCTATGGCACTATCGCACGCCGATCAAAAAATCTCCATGGTGACATAGTTCCCTCCAGAGATGCTCACATCGGCAGGCAGGTCATGTTGCCGAAAAGATGTTGCGGTGGTCGGATAAAGGTTGGTGGGCCAGAGAAGATAAACAGCGAGAACTTCAAGAAAAATATTGGGCCCCATTAGGTACCTCATCTGCCCAGTTGGTGGAGCCCGGTGCCATGGTAGTGAATTAGAAGGGACCACGCACGGATAGGGACATGTCATCGGTTGGGCGCTATGGTGCTATGGGAATTTAACCTCAATTTTCCCATAGCAATATGGTGCCTGGTCGACATGTGGTCACCCCTGTGAGGCCAAGTCGCAAGTTTTCCTGGTGGTGTTTCGCTGGGCCAGTAAGGAACCACCACATGTAACCAGGCTAGAATTTCTGACAGCACAGCTAGCACAGCCGGCTTTAGGATCTCCCCGACAGATCAGGGCTGATCGACGGCAGGCGCCATCACATTATGGCAAAACTGCAAGTTTTTTATCATGGCGACATAGCGCCCGTGCGTCGCGTGTCCTGGTGGGACCAATTTCATGCAGCCGAGGATTGAATGACCGCTGGACCAATAGGAGGATGCCATGTATTAGTGGGCCTGGCAAATCAATAGAAATGGAGGGTTACGGGAGGTCAAGTTCTGTGACCGTCAGATTAGAAGAGATCGGCGGCAGGTGCCATCTCGCCATTAGGAACTGCTCGAACTTTAGCATCAGCGACATAACATCCGTGCACCATGTGTCCTAGCGGGGTTGCATTTCATGCTGCCAGAAGCAATTAGGGTTGGATGATCGACAAACCAACTGAAAGATGCCACGTGCCCGCGGGCCTGACGAATCACGAGAAAAGGAAGGTTGCGAGAAGTCAGATACGTGACCATCAGATGAGAAAAGATCAATGGTAGGCGCCATGTCATCTTAGTAAAGTTGCAAGATTTTTACCATGGCGATATCCCGCCCAATTGACGCGTGTCGATGGGGTCAGGTCTCACTGGATGCATCACTGAGGTGGCACCGATTCGGATGGGCCCAGTCGCAGGAAAGAGGGTCCATGGCGAATCAGAAACAACCACGTGTGCCAAGTCAGAACATAGATATGTCGAGGGGCCAAATTTCTTGATACGACTAGTGCATTAAGGGGTGGGTTCTCCACCATCAGATCTACAGAGATCCAGGGTCGACGCTATCTTGCCATAGAGGAACTATGTGGATTTTACAATGACGAGTTAGCGCTTGGAGGGCATGTGTCCTTGCAAGCTCGATTTTTGATGTGGTGATTAGCTAATGGTCAGCGGTTAGATGGTAAGGGTGGCATAGTCAGTTTGATGAAGGTGGTCAACTGCAGAAGGACTCTCCAGGTGGCAAAACAAAGAGATACGATTGGCCCACGTGGCCTAGTCAACATATAAGAAGCCTGGTCGACTAATAGGCTAGGTCGATTCATGAACTAGGAAGCAGAGATGATCGACGTTATCTTGTGATCTGATCTTCGCGATCATTTTTGACCTGCCAAGAATAAATGAAAGATATAAGGACACTCCACCCATTCAGTCAGCTCATCTACCCTGTCAGGGAATGTTGTGGCGGTGTTCTGTCTCCTCCGGGCTCCTTCTCAAAAGGATATGAGATTTCTTGGTATGCAAGTCAGGATTCAATCAGACCTCCAATTGGATTTTTAGTATGGAGTTAATTCCAATATGTGACAAGTGAATGTAATGCAAAAATCTTTAGTTATGCCTGAGCTATAAAGGCAATTTTGTGATCTATTCTTGGGGTCGACTCTTCTTGATTTTCTCTGCTACTGCTTGCAGACTTGCAGTGTAAAATCCCTTTGCCTCTGAGCCATGTAATACCCTGTATCATCTCTTTCAGCCATCAGTGTGCATGAGCATCATTTTGCCTCCCATTGGTGTATTGTTGAGATCAGTGATCTGCATACTGTGTCTATCTTTGGCCTATTGGATAATTTACAAGTGAAATCCCCTTTTCCTGGTGTCTTTCAGTTGGTCCTCTGATTTGTATGTGATTATTGATCAATATAAGTCTGGATGTGTATGACTTTTGTATGTTACCCTGGTTTTGTAGTGTATATATGGGCAAGAATGAGTCTGAACACTCTGTTTTGGTGCATCACTACCTTAGATTAGACTAGGTAGATTTGCTTTAACGCTCTCTTTCTCCCTTTCCCTTCCAAGAATAGATAGGTGTGCCCTGACAGTAAGAGGAAGTTGGCCTTCTCCAGAGACTCAACCTCGTAGTTCAAGTCCCACAGCTTGGAGGTTGTTTCCATGTTTCACTAGGTTGTCCTCGCGCATAGGCCTTGGACAAGGGTGCAAACCTAAGTGACAACAATTTTTGGCACGCCCAGTGGAACCCATACCAGAAGATTTCATGTCTACTGGTGTCAAAAGAAGAAAGAGTTTTTGAGATTAATACTGAAGAAGTAGTGCCGGCTTCAATATTCAAGCCTTCAAGAGGCTAATTCATTAAGTACTTGGCGACTCTGAACATCAACAAATCTGGTTTCAGGCCAAAGTTGCAGAAATTCATGCCCAGGGCTGAAACAAGGGCGTCTTCTAGAGGTAATTTTCAATATCAAGAACTCTCACTTTCAAGTCCTAGAAGAAGGAGGGCTAGAGCTTCATTATCACCAGTTAGAGGTGGAATAATAGTTAATATACCTATAAGATCTGTCTCTACTCCTCCTACTGTCCGAACTCAGTCTAGACTGCCATTAGCACTCGTCAATAGAACACTTGCGTATATGGCACACCCTCGAGTTCATGCTTTTGCCACCTTTAATGGTGGAAGTCCTCTATTGTTAGCCCAAAGACATGATATACCAGTAGCTGCACTAAAAAGCATACCTGATTTTACTGGCGAAACTTCTATTTCCCCCCTAGAGCATATCCAGGAGGTAGAAAATGTCTACAATATTCATGGTATTACAGAAGATGATGTTGCCGTCAGACTTCTAGCCTCATCTTTAAAAGGAAAAGCATTACAATGGTATAGAGGCTTAGCTCATGGTTCCATAACTGATTGGGATGGACTAGGAGTAGGATTATGCAAACATTTTGAGGATAAGAGTGACCATTTGTCACTACTAGAGCAGCTGACTACAATAAAAAGAGCCCCCCATGAATGTATGACTGATTTTAATTACAGATTCCAAAAGACATGGGATAGAATACCTACTATAGTGAAACCTACCCCTGGTAATGCCTTCTTGCATTACCTTAGAGATTTTAACAGTGATATTGCCACTACAATCCAAACTATGGGAGGAGATACATTACCTAATGCTTATGAGACAGCTATAAAAGTTGAGAATATCCTAATACAAGGTGGAAAGTTGGCTCCAAGGCCTCCTATGCCTTTCTTTCCTGATGTTCCCAACCACCAACCAGAAATAGCCCCTCTCCCTACGACTCCTACATCACAAACCCTTACTCCAGTTCCCCAAGCTTCCACGTCCTCAAACGGAATAGATGAACTCAAGGAAATGCTCCAAGGTCTAGTGCTAAGCACAGACAAAAAAGAGAAGACCCTGGACAAAAAATTACAAGAGCAAGGGAGGGAGTTGAAAGACCAAGGGAAGAGATTAGAGGATATTTTTTCTCTAATACAAAAGATGAGTAACAAGGTGGTGGCCCTAGAAAGGCAGCAGGCCCAAGGTGGCAAGCCTCCCCAATTGCAATATCAGGCTCCAAGTGGTGGTAGGTCTCCTAATCAGTGGAATAGCTCTTTTGATCAGAATAGGAAAAATAGTCATGCTGTTGCTTCAAGCTCAAATCAGAACAGAGCTTTATTTCCTCAAAATAACTTGGCCCAAGACCAAGATTTTTGTCCCTCATGTAACTATTCTTATACCTACTGCCTATGTCAGAAAGCAGAATCTTATTTGGCCCTAATTGTCCAAGAGTCCACAGTAAAGCAGTCACGCAAGGAAGATCATCCCAGGGAGGCCTCATATGTTCAGAGGCAGGGTGATTGCTCTTTTATGAATCACCAGATGGAGGAGCATTGTAATGTAAACCAGGATTTCGTTGCTCATAACACAAGAAGCAAGAAGAGAGCTATGGAACATGCTGCCCCCCCTTCTCCCAATCAGGCCTCAACTTCAAGTCCTACACCTCATACACAAACAACAAATGAGCAGACAAACACTTCACAATAGCAAAAGCAAGGTCCAAGAAATGAGGATGCAAGTGATCCTTTGGTTGCCCCATCTCAACCTCTTATAAGTGCAGCCCCCAAAGTTTCTACCAAAATTCGTAGCACACCATTGAGTGTGGTAGAGAAAATGAAGAAGACCAATGTAAAAATTTCCATGTGGGATGCTGTTGCTACCATACCAATGCAGAGGAAGATACTGCAGCAAGAATTGGAAAGGATTGAACCCAAGGATCAGTCGTCTACCATGGAGAGTGCCACTAGTTTAGTACAACCAGCAGGAGATGTGGAGGCAAATAAAAAGGTTAGACCTCCTCCATTTTATGTTTCTCTCATTATAGGGGGAAAATTAGTCCATAATTGCATGATAGATTCGGGGGCTAGTAGCTCAGTAATGCCTAGGTGTGTTGTTGATGCTTTAGGGATGAAATATGAGCCCATTGTTAGGGATGTGTTACAACTAGATGGGAGTATTGTCAAAACCGTAGGCATCCTTAGAAGTGTGGAAATGACCCTACATGCATGCCCTAGTTGTACTGTGATTCAAGACATATCTGTTGCTGAGGTTAAGCCCTATTTTTCCATCTGTCTTTCAAGAGACTTCACTGCTCAAATTGGTGGATTCATATCTACTGATTGGTCTTACATGTCATTTAAGACTAGATATGGGGCCAATGCTTCAATAAGAGCAGAACCTCAAGCCCTTCATCACACTGAACCCTACACTCCCAACTTCATCAATATGAATTGCCCTATCCTAGAGGTGGACAAAAATAACATAGTAAACGAGCCTGTCACTTCCATAGCAGAGATTCCTGATTTCTTCTTAGATGAGTGGGCAAATACATGTCAGTTTGAGCCTATGTCAAAAACCCTTGAGACAGGCCTTAGTACATATTGCATAATAGAGAAAGAGATTCGAGTTCCTGACCTTGTTAGGACTAATGATGACATAAATGGAGTATGGAGTATGTACTTTGATGGCTCAAGGAATAGAAATGGATCAGGGGCTGGTGTTATGTTGATCTCTCCTGCACAAATAAGATACTACTTCTCTTTTAGGTTCCAATTCAGTTGTACCAATAATGTGGTCGAGTATGAATCCTTGATCCAAGGTCTCCTACTTGCCCAAAAGAGGGGAATTCAAGCCTTGAAGGTATATGGGGATAGCGAGTTGGTATTGAACCAAGTGAGAAATCATAATATCACCAAAAATGGCCTGCTCAAGTCTTATAAACACAGAGTCTGGGATTTTCTTGAGGGTTTCCAAGCATTCAATATTCAAAGCATTCCTAGGAAAGAAAATAAATATGCTAATAGACCTGCAGCAGTGGGTGCATCTTATGATGTGCCAAGGAATCTCGAGGAAGAAAAGAAACAACAAGTAAAGGTAGTGGTAAGGCCTGCTGTTCCTAATAATAATACTCAGTGGCAAATGTTTGAGTCTGATGAGAAAATTGTGAGCTTCTTGCATAATGAAGCAAAATTTTCAGAGAGAAATTAGTCAAGACTACAAGATCAATATGGTGATCAGATCATTCATCTTAGTTCCAACAAGCTGCCCAAGGGTCTCATCACCTTGGAAAGTGTCTTCAATCCTGATGATCAGTTAAGGGATAAAGGAATGAATCTAGCTGCAGAAAAGGATGACCATGTCCTAGTTACTATTGCTGATGGAAAATCACTTAACATGGGGAAGGTATGTTCTGAAGCTGAGCAAGAAAATTTCAGTCATCTATGTCAAGAGTTTAGTGATGTATTTGCTTGGACATATGATGATTTAAAAGGGTTTGACCCTAGTTTGTTTCAGCATACCATAGATTTGGTTGATAGGGTCAAACCAGTAAGGCAAAAACAGAGGCCAGTGAATCCCAAGATTGAACCTTTAATGAGGAAAGAACTATCCAAACTGATTGAGGCTAACATAATTTTTCCTATCAAACACTCATCATGGGTAGCTAACCTTGTCCCTATAAGGAAGAAAAATGGAGAAATTAGATTGTGCGTGGACTTTAGGGATTTTAATCGGGCTTCCCTTAAGGATCACCATCCTCTCCCTTCTATGGAGCAAATTCTGTCCAAGGTCAGTGGGTCAAGGAGGTTCTCTTTTCTTGATGGATTTTTTGGTTATAACCAAGTGTCGGTTAAAGAATCTGATAGATATAAGACAACATTCACTACTAAATGGGGTACCTATGCTTATTGAAAAATGCCATTTGGATTAACAAATGTAGGTGCCACATTCCAAAAGGCAATGGAGGTAGCTTTCAGAAGATTAATTGACAAGTTTGTCTTAGTATACCTTGATGATATAACTGTGTATTCCAAGAATGTGGAAGACCATCTTGATCATTTGAGACAGGTATTTCTAAGCTGTAGAGAGTTTGGGGTATCTCTCAACCCAGCCAAATGTGTCTTTGCTACAAACCAGGGAAAACTATTGGGACACATTGTATCTAAAGATGGATTAACCATTGATCCAAAAAGAACAAAAGCAATACTTGCCCTTCCTCTCCCTAAACACAAAAAAGAGCTACAAAGTTTCCTGGGTAGGATAAATTTTGTAAGAAGGTTTATTCCTAATCTTGCTACCATGGTGAAACCCCTTACAGCCATGCTCAAGAAAGAGATGGTCTTCTCGTGGACCAAAGAGGGGAAGGAGAGTTTTGAAAAGATCAAGGCAGCCATAGCATCAGCCCCTACCCTCATGAACCCAAATTTTAGTAAAGATTTCACCCTCTACACTTTAGGTGGTGGGTCAAGTATTTCTGCTGTCTTGACCCAAACAAATGACAAAAATGAGGAGCAGCCCATAGCCTTCTTTAGTGAAGGGCTCAAGGAATATGAGGATAATTATAGCTTTGTTGAGAAGCAAGCCCTTGCAGTCATTAGAGCCTTGAAGAAGTTCAGACACCTCTTATCCCATAATAGGATCCATTTGTTGGTGCCCCATGCTAGTGTAAAGGATTTCCTTTTGAGCAAGGACATCAGTGAAAAGAGGGTTGGATGGATCACTAAGGTAATGGAATATGATGTTGATATTCAGATTACTAAATTGGTAAGAGGAAGAGGATTATGTAAAGAAATGTTATCGGATCAGAATTCAGATGAAGAAGTTGCCATGGTAATAACAGAGCAGCAGGGGGAAAGAAATACTAATGGTCCAAGGAGCTGGATAAATGACATGAAGAATTTCTTATCAGGGAATGGATACCCTCAGGGATTGGACAGAGCTAAAAGAAGACAATATAGACTGCAGTCCATCCCTTATGTTGTAATTGATGGCATCCTATTCAGAAAGGATTTTAATGGGACCCTGTTGAGATGTATTGAAGAGGATCGGGTTGAGAGGATGATTAAAGAACTTCATGATGGCCCTGATGGTGGCCACTTCTCTACAAGAACAACCGCCATGAAGATCATGAGGGCTGGATATTATTGGCCATCTCTATTCCATGATTGTTACAAGTATGTGAGGAAATGTGAGAAATGTGCTTTTTTCTCAGGAAAACAGAGACTTGCAGCTCTTCCTCTCCATCCTATTCAGGTGGATCAGCCCTTCACCCAGTGAGGGTTGGATTTTATAGGCCCCATTAATCCTCCATCTAGTGTAGGTCATAAATGGATCTTGGCTACTACTGATTATTTCACTAGGTGGACAGAGGCAGTTGCCTTGAAGGATGCCACAGAGCCATCAGTTGTTGAATTCCTTGATGGAATTGTATCTAGATTTGGTGCTCCTTCTACTATCATCTCAGATAATGCCAAGTCTTTTGTTGGAACCCAAATTTGTGCATGGGCCATGAATCACAATATCTACCTGAGTACATCATCGAACTACTATCCTCAAGGTAATGGTTTGGCTGAATCCTCCAACAAGAATCTGATCAGAATTATGAAGAGGACAATAGAAGACAATCAGAGGGCCTAGCACAAGAAATTAAGGACTGCTCTGTGGGTTGATAGGATAACACCCAAGAGATCTATTGGGAATTCACCTTTTGTGCTAGTATATGGTAGGGAAGCTAGACTCACAATCTCGTTGGAGTTCCCATCCTTGGAGTTAGCTCATCAGCTGGAACTAGTCGAAGATGATACCATGTCAGTAAGAATGGCAGAACTATTTGAGTTGGAAGAAAAGAGAAACAAAGCCATGAAAACTCTAGAGATTCATCAACAGCAGATGAAGAAGAATTTTGATAAGAAGACAAGGACCAAAATCTTCAGAGAGGGGGATCTAGTCCTCAAATGGGACTCAGATAGAGCAAAACTAGGAAGACATTCCAAATTTGATGCACTATGGAGCGGCCCTTATCTGATTTCCAGTTGCAAACAGGCAAATGCATTCCAACTGAGCAGACCTAACGGTGAAACCCTACCCATTCCATTCAATGGGATCTATTTGAAGCCCTGTTTTTGAAGGGTTGTGAGTCCATGTACATAGTTAATCTAGTTGCTTCCTGTTTGTTTCTGTTTTGCAATAAGTGCATGTGCACATGGCTCTCGTCTTGAGTCACCGTTTCCCAAAGTTTTGACATGTCTTAGGCTACTGAGGAGGTTCTATTTTTTTTTTGTTTCCAATCATTGAAGTAGAGCTAGAACCTTAAAGGTTTTTAATGTTTTGATTTCCTCTTTAAGGGTCAGGGTTTCTTGCAGTTCTCAGGATTTGTACCTTTCAGACCCATTTCTTGACTCCATAGCCCAATGGATTTTCTGCAGGCACTAGTCTTATGCATTGAGCAGGCTCATGCCCCCTGTGAGTCACCAAAAATATTGTATTTCCACTTCCCGCCAAAATTTGCATTTTATATTGCCCTTCCTGCCTTTGATATGCCCATATTCAAATACCCTTGGAGATATTAGAATTACCAATGTTTTAAACCCTATAATATACTCTTACAACCCGAGAGTTTTTGGCCGTCAGATCAACTGGGATCAGCGAAGGGTGCTATCTCTCTATGGAAGAATTGCATGGGGATTATATCAGCGACATCACACCTAATTGACACGTGTTTGGTGGACCCGGTGAGCGGGCTACAACAGAGGGCGGGTCAAGAAAGTTTTCTGGCACCGCAGGCGCTATGGTGCTATCGCACACCGACCGAAAAATCTCCATGGCGACATAGTGCCCTCCAGAGATGCTCACGTCGGCGGGCAGGTCACGTTGCCAAAAAGATGTTGCGACGGTCGGATAAAGGTTGGCGGGCCGAAGAAGATAAATAGTGAGAACTTCAGGCAAAATATTGGGCCCCATTAGGTACCTCATCTGCCCAGTTGGCAGAGCCTGGTGCCATGACAGTGAATCAGAAGGGACCACGCGCGGATAGGGACATGTCATCGGTTGGGCGCTATGGAGCTATGGGAATTTAACCTCAATTTTCCCATAGCGATATGGCGCCTAGTCGACACGTGGTCACCCCTGTGAGACCAAGTCGCAAGTTTTCCTGGTGGTGTTTCGCTGGGCCAATAAGGAACCACCACGTGTAACTAGGCTAGAATTTCTAACAGCATAGCTAGCACAGCTAGCTTTAGGATCTCCTCGACAGATCAAGGCTGATCGACGGCAAGCACCATCGCATTATGGCAAAGCTGCGAGTTTTTTATCATGGCGACATAGCGCCCGTGTGCCGCGTGTCCTGGTGGGACCAATTTCATGCAGCCAAGGATTGAATGACCAACGAACCAATAGAAGGATGCCATGTATTAGCGAGCCTGGTGAATCAATAGAAATGGAGGGTTACGGGAGGTCAAGTTCTGTGACCGTCAGATTAGAAGAGATCAGCGGCAAGCGCCATCTCGCCATCGAGAACTGCTTGGACTTTAGCATCAACGACATAACATCTGTGTGCCACATGTCCTAGTGGGGTTGTGTTTCATGCCACCAGAAGTAGTTAGGGTTTGATGACCGACAAACCAATGGACAGATGCCACGTGCCTGTGGGCCCCACGAATCATGAGAAAAGGAAGGTCGTGAGAAGTTAGATCTGTGACCGTCAGATGAGAAAAGATCAACAGTAGGTGCCATGTAGTCTTAGTGAAGCTGCAAGATTTTTACCATGGCGACATTGCGCCCAATTGATGCATGTCGGTGGCATCAGGTCTTGCCAGATGCATCATTGAGGTGGCGTCGATTCGGATGGGCCCAGTCGAAGGAAAGAGGGTCCACGGTGAATTAGAAACAACCACGTGTGCCGAGTCAAAACACAGATATGTCGAGGGGCCAAATTTCTTGATACGACCAGTGCATTAAGGGGTGGGTTCTCCACCATTAGATCTGCAGAGATCCAGGGTCAGCGCTATCTCGCCATAGAGGAACTGCACAGATTTTACAATGGCAAGTTAGCACTCGGAGGGCACGTGTCCTCGCAGGCCTAGTTTTCGACGTGGTGGTTAGCTAATGGCCAGCGGTTAGATGGTAAGGGTGGTGCAGTCAGTTCGATGAAGGTGGTCAACCGTGGAAGGACTCTCCAGGTGGCAAAACAAAGAGATACGATTGGCCCGCGTGGCCTAGTCGACATATAAGAAGCCTGGTCGACTGATAGGCTAGGTCGATTCATGAACCAGGAAGCAGAGATGATCGACGTTATCTTGCGATCTGATCTTCGCGATCATTTCTGACCTGCCAAGAATAAATGCAAGATATAAGGACACTCCACCCATTCAGTTGGCTCATCTACCCTGTCAGGGAATGTTGTGGCATCGTTCTGTCTCCTCCGGGCTCCTTCTCAGAAGGATATGAGATTTCTTGGTATGCAAGTCAGGATTCAATCAGACCTCCAATTGGATTTTTAGTATGGAGTTAATGCCAGTAGGTGAGAAGTGAATGTAATGCAGAAATCTTCAGTTATGCCTGAGCTATAAAGGCAATTTTGTGATCTATTCTTGGGGTCGACTCTTCCTGATTTTCTCTGCTACTACTTGTAGACTTGCAGTGTAAAATCCCTTTGCCTCTGAGCCATGTAATACCCTGTATCATCTCTTTCAGCCATCAGTGTGCATGAGCATCATTTTGCCTCCCATTGGTGTATTGTTGAGATTAGTGATCTGCATACTGTGTCTATCTTTGGCCTATTGGATAATTTACAAGTGAAATCCCCTTTTCCTGGTGTCTTTCAGTTGGTCCTCTGATCTGTATGTGATTATTGATTGATATAAGTCTGGATGTGTATGACTTTTGTATGTTACCCTGGTTTTGTAGTGTATATATGGGCAGAAATGAGTCTGAACACTCTGTTTTGGTGCATCACCGCCTTAGATTAGACTAGGTAGATTTTCTTTAATGCTCTCTTTCTCCCTTTCCCTTCCGAGAATAGATAGGTGTGCCCTGACAGTAAGAGGAAGCCGGCCTTCTTCGGAGACTCAACCTCGTAGTTCAAGTCCCATAGCTTGGAGGTTGTTTCCATGTTTCACTAGGTTGTCCTCGCGCATAGGCCTTGGACAAGGGTGCAAACCTAAGTTACAACAGTTTGAATCATTTTTATTTAGATTTGTGAAATTTATGAAGATTTGAGTGAAAACTAATTTTTTAATGCCTTCAATGGTGTTGCAGACAACGATTTGATCTTATACAGTGATTTATGAATGGGAAAAATAAATGGCTTACCGATTTGGAAACTAGACTCAAAATGGATAATGTGGAATTGGTTTGGTGTTATTTGAATTTTTTTTGTGAAAGATATTTGATGCCCTAGGTAGGGTTAGATGTTTTACTTCTAGTTTATGATAGAGAAAATGGGTCTTGGTACAGATAGTATAACTTGTAATTGGGTTGTTGGATTGGGCTCATATTTGGATATATTTTAGAAGGACTAAAGATTAAAAAATTATTTGAAGGGTTTGGCAAGAAATTATCAAAAATGAAATTTATGAATGATATTGTATGGAATAGAAATCAAATTATGTAAATGGTGAAATATTGATGAATATTGTGTTTGCCTCATGAGATGCCTCTAATTAATGGAATTATTTAATGTATTCTCAAGGTATCAACATGTATCTCACTAATTATTTTCTTTTTATGATGCACTACATCAATCTAACTTAGGTTGCAGTATGTTTTTTATTGTTTTACTCTATTTCTAATCCCTAATGCCACTCTATAATGCTAAAATTTTATCACTTATCATACAAGTTGTGCCTTATACCAGCATTAATTCATTAGTGCTTGTACCTCCTTCTAGCACAAGAGAACTAGCTCATGTTGCAGTACATTTTTAATTTTTTTACTCTATTTGTAATCCCTAATGCCACTATATAATGCTAAAAATTTATTGCTTATCATATAGTTTGTGCCTCTCGTGAGCATTGTTTCATGAATAGTTGTGTCTCCCATTGTTACTCTACCTCATCATTTTGTGAGGAGTCCCACCCATCAACAAAGGAGCCCATTACCACTATCATTTAGTGCAACTATGGGACAAAGGGATGAGGTAATGAACAACTCAACTATCCATAATTTAGAACCCAATTTATAGTTATTTTCATATTACTTATAGGTAAGATATTTGATAGTGTATTTAAATTTTTCTTCTGCAGACACTTGGTGAGCCACAAATTGCATCAAAGAGGCTCAATTTTGATGACTTTGCATAGTTATAGATATTGACAGTGATACACATATGTAGTTGTGGTCATCACATGACATTGACATATATTCAACTTTTGTATTGTATATATTCAAGATTTGTATTGTGCACATTAAATATTTATATTGTACACATTCAATATTTATCAGGTATTCAACTTTTTTATTGTATATATTCATTATTTGTTTTGTGCACATTCAACATTTCTATTGTACACATTCAAAATTTGTTGGGTATTCAACTTTTGTATTGTACCAATGAGACATAACATATTTTTGTAACTATATGATTGATATGACATAATATATTATTCATTTTTATATACATTAAACTTGGATTTCCATCCAACTTTTTTAATGTGTGCATACAAACTTGTATTTCAACTTACTTTCTTGAAATTAATGAAACATATGAATGTTTATTATTTTATACAGAAAATGTAACATGTTTATCAAATTCATTATAATTGTAATAATATGTCACTTATTTTGATGTAACAAGACATGAAAAGTAAGAATATGTCATTTTTTTGTATTTGTGTCAAATATTGCAGCCCAATGGTGCTTAGAGACCCTTTGGGACACCTCCATTCAATGTGGTCAATACTGTCAGAGGCAAATTGTTGCTAAAATGGGATTGGTCTTAGGATAAACTCAACCAACCAAAACTAACAAAGCAAAATATTTGATCCTAGGACCAATAGTTTTTAGTATACACAACCTTTCTCATTTTAACTAAGCGACATTGCAACTTTTGGCAATAGGCGAGATACAGATGCCAAATTAAAATAAAGTCAAATCCCTAAAAACTTAGATAGTTTGTTGTAGGCCTAGATAACATGATCTTGAGGCACTTAACAATTTGTCAATATCTTACATGAGCTTAGAGAATGCTTGATCAAAGATCGCAGCCAGCTGGTGCTTAGGGACCCTTAGTGATGCTTCTGTTCAGTGTGGTCAATACTATTGGAAGGATGTTGTGGCTAAAATGAGGTTGGTCCTAGGCTCAACCCAACCAACCAAAGATAATGGGGTAGATGGTTCAATCCTAGGACCAATGGTTTGAAATATGCATAGCCTTGCACATTTTAACTGAGCAACATTACAACTTTTGGCAATAGGTGAGATATGGATGCCAAATGCAAATGAAGTTGAATCTCTAAAAATTGAGATAGGTTGTTGCAAGCCTAGATAATGTGATGTTTAGGACCTAATAGCTTTTCAATACTTTAGACAAGCTCAAATAAATGTGCGATCAAAGATCGTAGCCCGATGGTACTTAGAGACCCTTAGGGACACTTTCATTTAGTGTGGTTGATACCATCGAAGGAATGTTGTGGTTGAAATGAGGTTGGTCCTAGGCTAAATTTGACCAGCCAGAGCTAACAGATCAAATGATTTGATCCTACGACCATTGATTTGAAATATACAACCCTTACTCATTTTAACTGAGCAACATTACAACTTTTGGCAATAGGTGAAATATGGATGCCAAATCCAAAAAGAGTTGAATCTCTAAAAATTGAGATAGATTATAGTAGACCTAAATAATGTGATCCTATAGGACCTAACAGTTCATGAATATCTTGCACGAGCTTAGAGAAATTCCTTATCAAATATCACATCTCGATGGTGCTTAGAGACCCTTAGGGATGCTTCCATTCAATGTGGTTGATACCGTTGGAGGGACATTGTGGATGAAATGAGGTTTTTCCTAGCCTAAAATGACCAATTGAAACAAATGGAGTAAACAATTTGATCTTAGGACCAATAGTTTGAAATATACACAACCTTGCTCATTTTAACTGATCAACATTGCAACTTTGGCAATAAGCAAGATACGGATGCCAAATCCAAACAAAGTTGAATCTCTAAAAATTGAGATAGGTTGTTGTATGCCTAGATAACATGATCTTGTATCACCTAAAAATTCATGAATGCCTTACACGAGCTCAGAAAAATGCTTAATCAAATATCACAACCCAATGGTGCTTAGAGACCCTCAGGGATGCTTCCGTTTAGTGTGGTTGATACCGTTGGAGGGACATTGTGGCTGAAATGAGGTTGGTCCTAGATTAATCTAGGACCAACCTCATTTCAGCCACAATGTTAATCTAGGACCAACCTCATTTCAGCCACAATGTCCCTCCAACGGTATCAACCACACTAAACGGAAGCATCCCTGAGGGTCTCTAAGCACCATTGGGTTGTGATATTTGATTAAGCATTTTTTTGAGCTTGTGTAAGGCATTCATGAATTTTTAGGTGATACAAGATCATGTTATCTAGGCATACAACAACCTATCTCAATTTTTAGAGATTCAACTTTGTTTGGATTTGGCATCCGTATCTTGCTTATTGCCAAAGTTGCAATGTTGATCAGTTAAAATGAGCAAGGTTGTGTATATTTAAAACTGTTGGTCCTAAGATCAAATTATGGAGTAGATGATTTGATCCTAGGACCAACGGTTTGAAATATACACAACCTTGTTCATTTTAACTAAGAAACATTGAAACTTTTGCCAATAGGCAAGATATGAATGCCAAATCCAAACAAACTCAAATATCTAAAAAAATGAGATAGGTTGTTTTAGGCCTAGATAATGCGATCTTGTAGCACCTGATAGTTTTTTAATATCTTACACAAGCTCAAAGAAAATCCCAATCAAAGATCACAGCCTGATGGTGCTTAGAGATCCTTAGGGACACTTTCATTCAGTGTGATCGATACCATCAGAGGGACATTGTGGCTGAATCAAGGTTGGTCCTAGACTAAACCCAACCAACCAAAGCTAACAAAATAGTGGTGGATTGCTAGGAAAAGCCAAAATTGTTCATTAGGTCCTAAGTTGGTAAAAAGTTGCTCAATGAGCCAAAAGTTGTTAGGGATGGGTAACTGAGGTATTAGGTTACTTAATACATCCTAGGAATCTTAACTAGATCCATATAAGTTGAAGATAATTTTTTTTTTTTAAGGATATATCATCAAACTCACAAAAAATGATTAGATGGAATACAAATATGCACATGTTACATGTTTTCTCTTTTTTATATACAAAATTTGGCACCTAAATATGCACATGTGAAATCTCTTATCGGATTTTTATACAAAATATGGCATAAAAATATGCACATGTTACATATTTTCTCTTTTTTATATATAAAATTTGGCATCTAAATATGCACGTGTGACATCTCTTATCGAAATTTTATACAAAATATGCCATACAAAGATGTACATGTTACATGTCTTCTCTCTTTTATATACAAAATTTGGCATCTACATATGCACATTATTGCAAAGTTGCAACATTTCACATAACATATATACACATTTTTCAAAATTATTCTACCATATGTAGAATGATTAAGCTATATAGCACACAATCAATCAAGGGAACCTTCTAGATCAACTCTAACCCTTCTTATACTAAGTATTGCCTCATAATCAAATGCATGTACTTTTCACAACTTCTTGTTAAGAGACCTACCATGATATGGTATAAAATTAATATTTGTTGCAACAATAAGGTTAGATTAATGAAGAATATGTCTATGTGTCTCAAATCCCTCAAATAACCACTTGGTAGATTTCTTGATAGGGTACCTACATTTAATTGTAAAGGCAATTTAATGTCAAAATTTCAATACATTATACATGACAAATTGACTTAAATAGATATCCATGGTAGCCTAGGACAAAAATATACTACCTTCTAAGCCATGTGCTTGTCACAATGATGGATCCTACTGGGTACTTAATATCCTCACCATCAATGACTACAACTATCAGTTTCTTTTTGGGCTCAATACACTGACATAGAAAGTAATCTATTCCTTCATCATTATTCTCATATGTAATAACTGCATATACATGACCTACATTATATAGAGGGATAAGTTAATATAAAAATTGAAAGTAATCTATTTTAAGCAAGTATTAAATTGATAACTTGGTACTTGGTTCAACTAGGTTAGGTATATGCTCAAAATCTATTGATGCTTTAACCTAGTTGAGTTGTAGTGCTATAGGAAGTTGATATAAATCAATTGGATGAAAAGTTCTAAAAGTCCATTGGTCAACCACTCGTTTGATTCACATTCATCCCATAAATGATGCATACACGAAGAGAAAAAGCATGCAAGTTTTCTAGTATGAATACCTGGTGATATTGCATTTGAACTTCGAAATGAATACATCTCACTTGATCCTATAAGTGTACAACAATCTTGTAAATTTTCAATGTTAGGTTTACGTATCAACCAAAAATATCTAGAAACCATAGACTTACCTATGTTACTTGGTCCCATCATAGAATTGCACCACTGGATAATTGTTTCAGATTTTCCAATATTGTGTCACCTTTGTACTTTAATTCTTCTCTACTAAGGGCTCTTTTCACACATGCTTTGGCACCATCATGCTCTCCCTTTCCATGTCATGCCTCAATGAAATTCCAAAAATGTTGCACTCCACTTGTCACATGCATCCTACTCAACCAATAGAACATACTTGCATTCTTGAATTATGCAGTGCAATTTTATGACCATATAATGTTTTGATTGTATATTTCATCTCTTTCCCTCAAATTGTTATAGAAAATTCTAAAAAATCCTTAAACTCTGATGAATGAGTTTGATCATCATTGATATAGAAGTGACACTCTCTTAATATTTTTCTATTATTCTCTATTCTATCATGTGCATGAGTAAAAGCTATGTGTACAAAAATTGATAGTTGTATAGAGTTGTAATACATTGTTCGCACTTCATTTTGAGGTTTTAGTGTATAGTTTTAAGTGAAGTCAACAACTAACACAATTGTACCGAAGGGAAAAGTATCCTTACACAACTTGAATTGCTCATCTAACCATCTAGCTCTATGTGTATGACCTACGTAGTCATATACTATTTTCTCTTGAAATAATTTTATAAAATTAGCTACACATACATCACTTTTCACTAATTCACACCTCTTTAATTATTTTCCATCTTTAACACCATATATAACTGATTTTTACTTTCCAAGAGAAACTAGTGTCTTACCAATTTCATGTGTGCTATCTAGATGTAGGCATCTATGCAACTTTTGGAAACCACCACATTGAGGGCAAAAACTTTTCAAACACAAGGTATTATAATAAATGCACCCATCATCTCATTTACATAGTATACTTGCAATAAATTCTCTTAGTGACTTAGGAGGTAATTGTAGACCACATTCCTACAATATTTTGTTAGTATGCAAAGTACAACATATATAAAAATAAACATCATAATGAATAGAAAACTCAACATGAACCCTACAACAAAATGTAGTGTTTGTAAGATTTATCTTAATGTAGAATGGCTTTGTTATCTAAAAAAACCTTTGGCTGATTTTAATTTCAGGAAATCTTTGAATTAATATTTCATAAAATTGTGCTTGAGTCATATCCAAAAAATGTTTTGCATGTGCCTCATTGTTTTTTTTCTAATTTGTCTTTTGACAACATCTTTTTGGTTTGGTGAAGCCCTTGTGTTGTCATGCCAAAATTTTTCTATTAATGTTCTTAGTGCATCAACAATAACTTTATCCTTATGTGGGAGTCTACCTTGGAATGACAAAAAAGAAGTCTCATTAGAATTCTCAATTTTCTTTTGCCTCATTAAGGCTTTGACTAATGTTGTCCTATTTATCTTAATTATTTACTTTTTTTCCTTACCATATGAATTTTTGCCATTTCTTTTTCCATTATGATTGATGTGAGGACCCATTGAGTTGTATTAGCAACTTTAGTACATTCTTTTGAACCAATGGATTCGTATGCATCAAACAAATTTCTAACAATGGTTCTTTCACTACTAATTTTAGATGTTCTTAACCCCAAAATTCCCATTGTCTCTCTAAATTTTAGATTTTTAACCATTTCAATGACAAGTTGGCATCTTCCACTTTGATTTAAATTTTCAAAATAGTTATTCCAAACCTTTTGAACAATTCTCCTACAATTTCATTCTAACCATTTAGCATGCATTGGCTTCAAAAATATTTTCAGTAATGTCAAATAGAAACTTTGGTTTTCTACAAATTATTCTAGGAGATATTTATGTACATGCATGCTCTATATTATCATTACTCACATCATGTGCATTCATAATTTCAACTTGAGAGGTTGCATTAGGGGCATTGGGTGACATAAGTGTATTTGTTATAATCATTTCAATTGGGGTATGTTGAACATTTTCATTTGTCAAATTAGGTGCATTTTGAACATCAATATTAATAGGTATATTTTCATCACTTAAATTGGAGGCATTTGATGATGTACCTTCATGTAATCTCCTCATTTGCTCCTTTATTTTTTCCTTTCCCACCTCTCATTTTTCAATCATTCCTCTCTTGTTCTTTCTCATGATTGTAGATGCAAATTACCCTACAAACAATAACATGAATAAAATAAAAATAAGACACTAAAATGATTATTTTATGCTCAATCATAAGATACTGACATAAAATAACATGTTGGAACATGAAAAATATTAAATTTAGCATTTTCAAGCACAATAAACTTAAACTTGCATATCTAGTATACAAATACATGTGAACAACAATAGAATCTAGTCTAGACCACATTGAAACAACATAATAACCATTGACATGTTGTTTTATTCATAGCTTTCAATAACTTGATTGGGTTATTAAGTTCTAATTACATTTTCCATATGGACAAATAACCCGATCAAGTTTTGTATAACCCGATTAGGTTATACAAAACTTGATCAAGTTCTACAAAATCCAATCAAGTTCTAATTTACTACTACACAAAGGTAGATTGAAGTAGGGAGGGAGTGATGGAGAGAATGAGAGAGAGAGAGAGAGAGAGAGAGAGGGTGAGAATAGGATAAAGAGATAGAAGGGGATATGAAGAGGAGAGTGAATAAGAGAGGTGGAAAGTGAATGGGTGTGTGTGTGTGTGTGTGTGTGTGTGTGTGTGAGAGAGAGAGAGAGAGAGAAGGGGGTAGGAAAAAGAGAGGATGGGATGGAGAGAAGAATTAAATGATGTGATAGAGAGAGATTAGAGGATATGATAGAAATAGTGTGAGAGAGAGATTAGGGGATATGATACAAAGAGTGAGAGAGAGATGGAGAGAATGAGAGAGGACAAAAAGGGATAGTAGAAAGAGAATGGGTATAGGATAAAGAGAGAATGTGTGTGTGTGTGTGTGAGAGAGAGAGAGAGAGAGAGGATGAGATGGATAGAAGAATTAGCTCAGATATGATAGGAGATGTGAGAGAGAGGGTATAAATGTGTGTGTGTGTGTGTGTGTGTGTGTGTGTGTGTGTGTGTGTGTGTGTGTGAGAGAGAGAGAGAGAGAGAGTAGGGGATATGATAGAAATAGTGAGAGAGAGATTAGGGGATATAATACAAAGAGTAAGAGAGAGGTGGAGAGAATGTGTGTGTGTGTGTGTGTGTGTGTGTGTGTGTGTGTGTGTGTGTGTGTGTGTGAGAGAGAGAGAGAGAGAGAGAGAGATTAGGGATATAATATAGAAAGAGTTTGAGAGAGGTGGAGATAATGATTGAGAAAGAAGGAGATGGGGAGAGAGAGAGAGAGAGAGAGAGAGAGAGAGAGAGAGAGAGAGAGAGAGAGGGGATATGTGTGTATTTGTGTGTGTGTGTGAGAGAGAGAGAGAGGGGGGGGATATGACAGAGAGAGAGAGAGAAGGATTAGGGGATATGATACAAAGAGTGTGAGAGAGATAGAGAGAATGAGAGAGAGGGAGAGAAGGGGATAATAGAAAGAGAGGTGGGATAGGACAAAGAGAGAATGAGAGAGAGAGGGTGGGATAGAGAGAGAGAGGGGGGGGATATAACAAAGAGAGAATGTGTGTGTGTGTGTGTGAGAGAGAGAGAGAGGATGGTAATTTTTGAAGAATTAGAGTATATGATAGAAAGAAAGTGAGAGAGAGGGGTATGAGAGAGTGAGTGAGAGAGAGAGAGAGAGGGAAACAGAGGGAGAGAGAGGATATGAATGTGTGTATGTGATATATCTATATATGAGAGAGAGGGGATATGAATGTGTGTGTGTGTGTGTGTGTGTGTGTGTGTGCGC
The DNA here is from genome assembly GCA_028749045.1 of Cupressus sempervirens. NCBI lineage: Eukaryota > Viridiplantae > Streptophyta > Pinopsida > Cupressales > Cupressaceae > Cupressus > Cupressus sempervirens. The sequence goes on from CM053792.1 coordinate 457,711,094, forward strand.
GCGCATGTGTGAGAGAGATAGAGAGATGAAGAGGAAGGGGGGATGAGAGAGAGAGAGAGGACAAGGAGATAGATTAGGGGATAAGATAAAGAGTGAGAGAGAGAGAGAGAGAAGGGGATATAGAAAGAGATATGGGGATAGGAGAAAGAGAGACAAGGATAGGATAAAGAGCAAAAATGAGAGAGAGGGAGTAATGTAGAGAGAGGATAGGATGGAGACAATGATTGGGGGATATGATAGATTTTTTTTTATTAGAATACATAACCTGATATCTCTCTCTCTCTCCCTCCCTCCCTCCTTCACTCCCTCCCTCAATCTAACCCTATGAAGTAGTGATACAAAACTCAATTGGGTTTTGAATGCATTTTTTTATTTTCATAACCTGATTAGGTTATTTAAATCCCAAAAACTCAATCAAGTTATGCCTTGGTGATAGACTAGGAAAACAACCCAAAGGCTTGGGAGACTGTTTTCCCTCCATTTTCTTTCCTTTAGATGTTTTTTCATCTTCTAAGATGAATTATTGTCTTTTCCTTCATCAAGTTTTTGGTAAAGTGGGTATCTCTAATATCACCACCATTATCTTACACATCTTCTAATCTTTCTAACCATAAAAAATTTTCTTTTTTTGGACAACATTAACATTGTAAACTTTAATTACTTTTACCAATGCCCTGACATTCCTCATAGACATATGTCTTCCATTTTTTTAATAAATTTTTATATACTTAACCAAATTCAAAAAATTATATTTTATTGTTATGCACTTGATTCTATACACTTTCAAAAAAAAGTTTCATTTTCAATTGTTTTGATACAAGTTATGCTCAGTAAACAAACAAGTACCAAAATTTCAGGATGTAGTTAGTTCAATAATTCATAATTAAAAAATTATTCATCATAAAATTACAAAAAAAATCACAACTTCTAGATATGACTCTTAACTATTATCTTACCAACGGGACATGCAAAATAAATATAATTTGGTCTTTTGTGTTGCACACAGAAACAACTATGTTATGTTTTCTAAAAAAACCCAAGAACTATTTTTTGTGTGCACAAGGTTTGACCCACCTAATCTTATCCATTTTGTAAAAACTATAGTAGTTCATAAAGTAGATTTAGAGTACTAAAAATTATATTTTTTACACATGTTGTCAACTTTAGTGGATGACCCTCAAAATGTCTCATCCAAGTTTAGGTTTAACTAATTTATTTTTTTTTTTTTTTTTAAAAAAGGTGTCCACTTATACCCCATTTTTGTACACCATCTTGGTGCACTTACCCCCAAAACAAATGGCCTAGTAAAATTTGGTAATGCTAACACCATGAATGTACTCATTACCTCCTTGACTCTATCAAATATCATCTATATATTTGTAGACCATCCAAAATCCCCTAGCTTGGTGAGATCATTAAGTGGCATCGCAAGTTGGGAGAAGCTCTTTACAAATCTCCTATAATAGCTCTTTATTTTAGTTTATTTTATTAAATTACATTTACTCCCTTCTTAACATGCATTCCAATTTAATAATTAAATATTAATTATAAAATATCATATACCTCTTAGGGTTTTCATTTTAGGTTTTATGATCTCCTTCTGTAAGATTGATCAATTGTATATTTCAATTCACTATTTCAATCTAATAATATATTCTTGCATATTTTTGGAGCCAAACACTTACCTTCTCTTGTCTTCTTCTTCTCTATGATAGGTTCTTGCATCCAGGGGTTCTACTAGATCTATGGATTTTTTCTCATCAAATCCTTCATGGTATTAGAGCCATATTTGTTATAGATTGTTCTTATTTAGAGGAAAATAGGAGCAAGGGTTTGAAAAAATAGATCCAATGTTTTTGGGGTATTTTTTGGGGGTCTATAAATTTGGGGGCACTTTGTTTTTAAACAGACCTCACGATTGGATTCAAAGGATGTGAAAACCTTTATTTCCATATAAAGCACTTCATTTTTGGAGTCTGGACAATTTTGAGAAAAAACTTTTGTGCCTACCAGGGTTATATGACACTTGGAACACAAATCAAGGTGATTTTTATCCAAAAAAATTAAAATTAAAAAATTCAAATCGCATTTTATTAATTATGTGTTCAGTTTTACAAAAGGTGTAGCCATTGTGCCACCATTGAATGCCATAGGCCACTGCTACTACCACGGCCTCTACTCGACCCTCGTGCCACACAAATGTCACCACCGTGGGCCAGCAAGCCCTTTTTCACAAGAGTTTGGTCACATGGAAGCCCTAGGGTCTTATTTTCTAGGGGCTTAAGGGGGATTTTTTCCTCCTTGGCATATCAAGGTACCTTTCAGTATTTTGACTCTATCAAGAGCATACATTATCGAAATTAGGCAAACAAGATATTGTTAGAAAGCTAATTCCAAGCCAATCACATTGATGTAGGTTTTATTGGTAAATTTTTCCATTATGGTAACATTTTTTGAAGTCAAAGTATGATGATTTATTTTGCATTCAAGGGACAGAACTTTCTCAATTTTGCTCCATTTTTTATCCAGAAGAAGCATCGAAAAAGTCTCTTTAAGCTCTCTCTAGTTTCTCTGCTATTTTCATTAGAGTTTTTGAAAGTTACACATGATTCTCATTTTAATTTTTTTTTCTCTTCTCATTATATAAGTTTTCTTACTAGATGTTGGGGTTTGAGTTTTTGCATTGTATGCTTGTTTCTATCATTTACATCAGTAAACCAGAACAATATTAAAAAAAACCCTAATAAAAAGTGGTTGAGGACTACTTTTTTTCTAGCACTTCTAACCCCACATAATTATCACACATGGAAAACCATGATGACAAGACTTCTCCATTCAAAAGGATTGTGGTCTTGTTTACATGGCATGCAACCAGTTTTACAGAGAGCTTTTGAGGTGATGTAGAATAGGAACAAGATGGATGAGACCTTGGGGCTGATTGCTTTGTAGGTATCTGATAGTTTATAGTTTCAACATCATGAGCACACTACTCCTCAGGTAATATGTGGACTAAGCTAGAGGGATTATTTGGTATGGTCAATGAGTTCAAGGAACTTCAGATTTAGGAAGAAATTACATTACATCACTTGTACCTTATGCATTTCCCTTTATTGAAGAATATCTAATAAAGTTTAAATATCATAGATCTTGGTTACATGATTGTATAAAGTAAAGACTGATAAGGAGTGCATTTATCTTATTTTTTCAAAGCTTCGAGGAAACTTTTAGATTTTATCTTCTACCTTCTGTTCCATTATGGATGCTTTGGGTCCCAGATGTACCATGCCCTCATTTGAGGTATTATATGATTAGATGACTAGAGAGTGGGACAAGCTTACATAGTTGGACTCTCTAACATGATCAAAGAATCTAACATAGGTTTATCAGACATCTATAGGGAAGTCAAAGAAGAAATTGAAGCCCAAAATAGACTCACTTGATAGTGAGACTCCAAGACATCTCCTAGATCAAATTCTCGAAAATCAACTCTAAAGGGTAAACATTCTATGTCTGGTGAGACTTCCTCCAAGACTAAGAAGTTTACAGGTGATTGTTGGGTGAAACTGTGGTACAAATATTAAGGATAAATGATAAGATTAAGAGCCAGTTCATCTCATATTTAAATATCAATCTGGGGCCGTAAACTTGTGAAAGGTATAGTGGCTATATGCTCAAGGGATGAAGAAAGAAAACCAAGTGAGGATGCATGCAACTAGAACATATGGAAGGAAACCTACAATAAACCAAACAAAACTAGCGATAGGAATTGTCACTTCCTGGCGACAGGAGGTAAGCTCAAACTCTTAAATAAAACTATTCTAAAAACTAGAAAACATTTAATCTATAATAAATAACAAACCAAATAAATCTAAATTAACAATTAAAACTAAAATAAAATAAGAATCATTTATAATTATTTATAATTATATAAATTAAAATATTTAAACTAAAATACTAAGTCTATAATTAATTAAAATTATAACACACAACAAATCTAAACTAAATCACTAGTCATCCCAAGAAGTGGATCCTACCTCCTCAATATGCCTGGTAAAGAAACACAAACAACCTTCTACTCTTCCTCATTCAGAATAATAATATTTTATTCATCCATAAATAATATAAGATTTCCACAGAATTCTGCTATAGAAAAAAATTTGCATACAAAGCCTGTGTTTCCATCTGCTATCAATATAATCTCTATATATTAATCTGCTATAAATCTGCTCTCCCATAGCTTACATTATGCATCATACATATTGTAGTCTTATAAAAAATGCATATAAAAATAGAGAGCTTGTTTTGTTGTATCCAACAAAAACTCTCACGTAATTCCTTGTTTGAGAATGACTACAAATTATTAACAAATTTGTGTAACATCAAGCAAAAATAGAGATGGAAACGGTTATATCAACTCTCCTATCAAAGCGAATCATTATCCATGTGGATCTAACCATTAGTTGTTGCAAAAAAATGTGGAGTTTAGGCTGGCTGCAACAGTAAAATCAAAATTATTACGTTTATAAAACCATCGCTAACTTCTAAATGGTTGAGTTTTTGAAGATTCTGCCACGTGAAAACTTAATTGGGCCCATTCTGGACAAAACCCATGTCTTGGATTTTCCAGATTCGTCCTCATTTGCTCACAAATTAAAACACAAAACCGACTGTCATAGTTTTGCCTTGCAAATTTTGTTTCCTCTAAATAGCTGGCACATAAATCATGAGATTTTCCTCTAATAGATTTCACTTGATATGATATTATTTATGGATAGGAGATCATGAATAGTTATATCCATTACCATCATATGACAGGTAGAAGTTCATGACCAAAAGTGACAGGAGGATTTTCTACATGGAAAATGACAAGAAGATGAACACCCTGAAATCTCTATATTAGAAAATATATTTTCCAAGACATAAAATAACAATGCTTGTTAGTAACAATAATGAAGAATTAATTCCTATATTTTAATCTCAAAACTATATTAAATATAACTTATATATATTTAACCATATGTAACATAAAGTAGTAAAATGGGACGAGATGGAATGGAAAATAGAATATGGAAGTAAATATGATGGCACATTAAATGGATAAAAAGATGGTATAAAATTATTCATAAACTGCTCTCATCATTCCCCCCAACTTAACATATTGCACGTCCTCGTGCAATCATTGTGATCAGGGAATCTTTTGGATTGAAGACCTTGGCTATCACCTTTAACTATTATAGCTTATATATAACCACCTTGCCCTTTTTTGTGCTAAGTGTCTCATGAAAATAGTTATTTCTTCATTTGTTTGGTTGTTTTTCCAATGTTGATACCTCCTTCAATTTTTCTAATTTTCAATTTTTTCTTTATATTTTTTCATCTTCATTTTTGCATAGCATCATGTTTCAAATGCTTATATATAGGAGGTGTCATGAAAACTTGTCTTCATTTTAAACATGTGTAAAATAGGTGAAACGTAGGGCTCATGAATGAGAAATATGAAGGATGAAATAATGGGTTTTAGGATGGGATGAACAAGGATAAAGGAAATAATGGGTGATAAAGATATGTAATAAGGATAGTATGCCTCCCCCCAACTTAAAGGGTTGACCATCCTTAGGAAATAGGGAGAGGAAAGCTAGGGATGTTGCACATATGATCAATATAATAAGAAATATTAATAAAGTGACAAGATAAAATAATAGAAAATAAAAATTGACTATTTTACCAACTTGCATGTCCTTCTATGCTAAGGTCAAAAGGAAAAGGATCATAGCAACCGTGAAGTGCGAACAAGTAACCAAGAACTCTGCCAAGATAAATAGCACCACAAAAGATCACCATCTGAATGAAGGCACTAGAGAGTAACCTATGAAGAGGAACCAAGATTATGACTAAGACTGCAACTCCAGTAGCCATTGTCATCTAATGGAAGCATTGTAGATCACACTAAAGGGAATTGAATCTATTGTCCATAGCACCTCAACTGAATGTATAGCACATACTATAGGTGATCAAAGATTTGAGGATCACACTAAGCTACAAGAGTAAGTGATAGGAGGTGCCAAGAATGAAAGAACCACTGAAGCCAATGAGTGTTCCTAAAAAGAATGATTTGTAGAAAAATCAAGAACACCAATTATTGCATTTCCTTTTGTCATTTTTTTAAAAATATTTTGTAATTCTTTTTTTTTAATTTTATTTTTTATTTTTTTCATTTTTTCAACTTTTGATAATGAAAAGTGACCGTTGGCAAGCTAGTTTTCAATCACTCACCGTTTAATGGCACTGTAAAAATAGTTTTCACCACTAAGAATTTATTTTGCAATTAATATCCACCAGAAACTGGTTTTCATATATTAACTGGCCAACAATGCCCGAAGGTTTTCATTGTTGGATCTTTTATTGCTTCTTTTTTTTTTTCATTTTTTCATTTTTTCTTTTCCAATAACTGCATATAATGACCAAAGAACAAGAAATTATGATATGGATGAGGGAAAATGATACCATCCAAAACTTAAGTTTTGTCCATGACCACACAAAAGGCTCTATTGAATCTTGATTGCATAATGAACTTGGAATGATGACTATGAATAATCTCCACATACTTGGGAATACTAAAACACTTCACAAATCAACCTTGATCCATGTATCTCTCAACAATGAATCTGAAATCTTCTTGGATAACTTTGGAACACACTAGCACACTAAGGTAAGAGAATCACTCATAGTGATGGTGCTACTCACATTTCTCTATGATATAATAGGATGACATCACATGAAGATATGAAACCCTATTCTTTTGAAGTCTGTGAAATATCCATTGTAGAAAAATGTAAATTTGTGAGTGACACACCTTCATTACCAAAGAGAGGAGTATGGAGTGAAATACCAATGATAGTCTCCAATGTGTCCATAAAACTTCAAAGAGGAGGAGACACAACTTAGGAAGGACTATGATGATCTACAATGTCTTCAAAGTTTTTTTGGATGTGTAGCTCAAAATGAATCATGAATCTCATAGACCAAGTTGCACATTTTCCTCCATGTGATAAATCACCAAAGAAAATAAATTTTATCTCAAGATGGGGAACACCTTATACCAAAATCTTCTTGTGATCTCCAATAGTAAAGCACAAGTAAAACCGAGATGCACCAAATAGCGAGCAAGCCCACACAATGTTAACAAAGCCAACATAGTGTGTTATGAAATGCTTGTGTAGAAAAGCATCATCAACTAATAATGGTACTAAGATCATGTCACCACAACAAGAGACTGGTAACCATATTCTCAAAACCAAGCATATCAAGTATAGTAAAGTAATTTGTATCTAGTTAATAACCCTACCATTAAGTGAGTAGTGCATTTTTACTAATGATAGGTAAAGTTATTAACATAAATAAATACCTGAGAGAATGGATAAAATCCTTTGCTCATATAATAGAAATGCTAATTAACATTAAAACACATGCCTTGAATAGTTGAGATTTCACATGTCGAGGACCAACAAAACAATCAATGAAGCTTGATTGAAAATCATCCAAGAATCACAAAGTTGGAGGGATTCCCCCCAACTTAACTTTATTCTACAAGGTCATAAGAACATCAAGAAAATTTTAAGCAGGCAAATTTAAGAATATCTTTGAGTTTTAGTATTTCTATGGATTTCTTCTTGATGTCTCATGAGCATTCAAACCATCCAAAGAGTCAAGAAAGTGATTCAACACCTATTATTTATGAATGATCATCTTAAGATACAACAACCAAGCATGATAAATATATAGATATTAATACCTTGGTTCTTGTTAAATGAATGAATCATCCATAGTGTATTTAGTCATCTCGGGATAATGTAAAGAATCAACAATGAAGAATAATGAACATCCATTTGCAACACATGTTATTTGGTCATTAATGCATTCAAATCCTTCAAGTTGTGCTTAATCAGCTGGACCCAAATCAATAAGTGTGTGAGGAATATGCATTTTTATCATAGGCTTCCCAAGATCTATATATTTGTATATTAAAACATTTTTAGAGAATAGATCTTGTAAGTTATCATTTTTCATCACACACAACTCTGGAATGATTATTAAATCAACTTGTAGTGCATGATTAATTCCAACACACATACATAACTTTTCAATGATAAAATCAAAAGGTGCAATTTCTTTATGTGTGTAAAATATCTCAAAATTTTGTGATTCAAAAAATAGATAAGAAGAACTAAATCGATGGTTTTTGAATTGATCAATATGTTATTTTAATTCTTCTATACAAAAATCACATCTTTTAGTCACATCATCATTTTCATGCACATGAAGAGAATTTAAAAGGATAATTGAAATGTTATCAGCATATGTTATTTGATCCACCTTATTATGTAATTTTCATGAGGAATTATAATTTCCATTGGTGGATATGTTGGGGTGGATGGTGGGTGAAATGAATGGAATAAAGATAATGGAAAAGGTTGTATTGGATATAGAGTAGGTGAGTGTGAGTAGGATGGGAATAATGGAGATGGTAAAGATGGATATAGTGGTTGTTATGAGCATCTATTTTCATATTCACCATAAATACTAAGTGGAGAAGGATGTTTTGAAGAGACATGTTGACTTTGCAATGCAATAGAGTGATGATACATGTTAACATTATTATGCATACCTTGATCATCTTGATTTGTTGTTTGAAATGGTTCAATTGTTACAAGGAATACTTTCCCTACGCCACCCTTATCATGGTGAGGCTCACAAATAGATTGTACTTTATTTACCATGTTTCCTTCGTTGTTGGGGTAGGTGCATTCATCACACTTCCTGTAACAAATAGAACAACAAATTGTCAAATCATCATTCTTAAAATCCCATTGTCCTAAAAATTCATCAATTATTTTCTCTTGTTCAGATATAGAAATAACATTTGTACATACTTGTGACAATGGAAGATCAAGATCATTTAAGTTGCATTCATTAGGTAATAAACGAGTAAAAACATCACCTTTGGTTGATGCAATTCCTTCACCAATTCTTGTTTTCAAATTTGATGTTGGACTACCTTGAAAATGCATCATTTTAAACATTTTTCTTCAAAATTCCCTTTCTTTATCAATTACTCACAACAACAAATTATAACATAAATAATAGATCTAACTTCTAAACCCTATTTGCAAACTTTAAAAAACAATGCACCTAAATGATTTACTACAATGCAAACCTATGGTATCGGACTAACCAAGGTTGACATTTGATCCGACACTCCCAAAGGCACACTGTTCCTAACTTGGCTTACTATGATTTCACACCTTTAATACTTTTCCCCAGCAATGGTGCCAAAATGTTGGGTGAAACTATGGTACAAATATTAAGGATAAACGATAAGATTAAGAGCCAGTTCATCTCACAGTTAAATATCAAGTCGAGGTCGTAAACTTGTGAAAGGTATAATGGTTATATGCTCAAGGGATGAAGATAGCAAACCAATTGGGGATGCATGCAACTAGAACATGTGGAAGGAAACCTACAATAAACCAAACAAACCTAGCGATAGGAACTGTCACTTCCTGGCAACAGGAGGTAAGCTCAAACTCTTAAAAAAAACTATTCTAAAAACTAAAAAACATTTAAACTATAATAAATAACAAAACAAATAAATCTAAATTAACAATTAAAACTAAAATAAAATAAGAATCAATTATAATTATGTATAATTATATAAATTAAAATATTTAAACTAAAATACTAAGTCTATAATTAATTAAAATTATAACACACAACAAATCTAAACTAAATCACCAGTCATCCCAAGAAGTGGATCCTGCCTCCTCAGTATGCTTGGTGAAGAAACATAAACAACCTTCTACTCTTCCTCGATCAAAATAATAATATTTTATTCATCCATAAATAATATAAGATTTCCACAGAATTCTACTATAGGAAAAAAATGCATACAAAGCCTGTGTTTCCATCTACTATCAATATAATCTCTATATATTAATCTGTTGTAAATCTGCTCTCCCGTAGCTTACATTATGCATCATATATATTATAGTCTTACAACAAATGCATATAAAAATAGAGAGCTTGTTTTGTTGTATCTAACAAACATTCTCACATAATTCCTTGTTTGAGAATGACTACAAATTATTAACAAATTTGTGTAACATCAAGCAAAAATAGAGATGGAAACGGTTATATCAACTTTTCTATCAAAGCGAATTATTATCCACGTGGATCTAACCATTAGTTGTTGCAAAAAAATGTGGAGTTTGGGCTGGCCACAATAGCAAAATCAAAATTCTTATGTTTATAAAACCATTGCTAACTTCTAAATGGTTGAGTTTCTGAAGATTCTACCACGTGAAAACTTAATTGGGCCCATTCTGGACAAAACCCATGTCTTGGATTTTCCATATTCGTCCTCATTTGCTCACAAATTGAAACGAAAAACTGACTGTCATATTTTTGCCTTGCAGATTTTGTTTCCTCTAAATAGCTGGAACATAAATCACGAGATTTTCCTCTAATAGATTTCACTTGATATGATATTATTTATGGATAGGAGATCATGAATAGTTATATTCATTGCCATCATATGACAGGTAGAAGTTCGTGACCAAAAGTGATAGGAGGATTTTCTACATGGAAAATGACAAGAAGATGAACACCCTGAAATCTCTATATTAGAAAATATATTTTCCAAGACATAAAATAACAATGCTTGTTAGTAACAATAATGAAGAATTAATTCCTATATTTTAATCTCAAAACTATATTAAATATAACTTATATATATTTAACCATATGTAACATAAAGTAGTAAAATGGGACGAGATGGAATGGAAAATAGAATATGGAAGCAAATATGATGGCACATAAAATGGATAAAAAGATGGTATAAAATGATTCATAAACTGCTCTCATCAATGATCCTTGTAGTTTTGCTAGCAAGGAAGGACATCCAATTTCCAAGTGTTGGAAACATCTTGAGTCTTTAGAAGAGGCCATGCAACAACACAATATTGCTTCTCCAAAGCCACCACATCCTCCTTTAGGTAAAGGGCATGCTCTTTCTACATGATCTTTTTCTTCTGCTGCTACTTGGATCATTGATTTAGGTGCTTCATGCCATATGACACACTCACTTGATTTGGTTACCTCACTTTCTCAAAGTGTTGCTACGTAGATTGTAGTTGGTGACTTGGCACAACTTTTAGTTTTAGGTTCTAGCACTATCTCTTTGGAGGGTGGTTCCCTATATGATTTTCTACTAGCTCCATCCATTTATATGAACCTCTTGTTTGTCTATCATATTTTTCACTCTGGCTCTAGTAAGATAGTTGAGTCATCACCACATGATGTGGTTATTCGAAACCTCCATGATCCTAATTTGGTTGTTTCTACTAAGAGTTTTGATTTACAATCTCACTTATATTAGTTGAATGGTTTCAAGAGCTTTGATTCTATAGGTGTTTCTCTTATTTCTCATTTAGACATAGTGAGAAATCTTTGGCATGAGCATTTTAGCCATGTCAACTACATATATCTACAACATATGAGTACACAAGAGCTAGTGACTTGGTTACCTTAGAGATCTTGTACTTATGGTGCTTGTCAAGGTTATGCACTTGGAAAACATCACATAGATCCCTTTCCAATAGGTAGATCCACATGTGCAAAGACACCATTAGAGTTGATATACAATGACCTTATGTCATTTCCCAATCCATCTTTTTCTAGTACATGATATGTATTCACCTTCATAAATGACTTCTCTAGATGCACATGGGTGTACTTCTTGAAGTACAAGTCTGATTTCTTTGATTCATATCAAATATTTAAGAAATTTGTGGAGAAGCAATTTGGTCTTTATGTCAAGTGTATATGCAGTGACAAATATAGCAGGGAATATGTAAATCATTCTTTCAAAGATTTTTCACTGAGTATGGTTTGCAGCATCAGTTCATAGTTCCACATACCCCTCAACACAAGGGAGATACTAAGAGAGAGAACTAAACATTATAGGAGATGGCCAATTGTATAATATAGTCTTGAGATATGAGTCCTTCCTTCTGGGTTGAGGCTATCAGTTATACCAACTATATCCAAGATCAAATGTCTCACAAGGCATTGCAACATTTTACTCTCAAGGAGGCTTGGACTCATATCAAGCCCGATGTTTCTATATCTCATATTTTTAGTCTTGAGGGTTGGGCATTTTTTCCCGATGCACAATAGAAAACCATGGAGAGGAAGAGATGACCACTCATATCTGTTGGTTACTGTGAGAATGTGAAGGCATATAGGTTGTTTGATCCTAATTCCAAAGAGATCTTTTTTTGGCAAGATGTCCAATTTGATAAGCATTATCCTCTAATGGAGCCTCCATAACCAACTTCTCCCTTACTACCTAGTACTTCCTCCTCTTATTTATAGGATTCTTTATTCTTTGAGGAAGATTTTTATGATGATCCACCACCTTCCCCTCCTCCTCCTAATGTTACTATGAGTACCCAAGTGGGCTTGTGATTTGGTCATGTTGGGTACCTCATTTGGCCATATTATTAGGACCTGTTTATGCTTTCAACATTGTAATTTCCTTTCTTTTTGATGTATTATTTGTAGCCTCATTATTTCTCATCTTAAGGTAGGGTGTTAGAGTAAAGGATTAATTTAATTAAATTTTATTAAATTACCTTTACTTCCTTTTAATATTTCCCTTTATGCATGCATTCCTATTTAATAATTAAATATTAATTATTAAATATCATTTACCTCTTAGGGTTTCCCTTTTAGGTTTTATGATCTCTTTTTATAAGGATTGATCAACTGTATATTTCATTTCATTCTTTTTAGTCTGATAATATACTCTTTCATATTTTTAGAGCCAAACCCTTGCCTTCTCTTGTATGTTTCTTCTCTTTGATAGGTTCTTGCATGAAGGTGTTCTATTGGATCGTTCTCATCGAATCCTTCATAATTATTTCACCAATAATAAAATTTCCTTAACATAAATTATTTTATCTAGCAAGTTAGCCTTCTTTGTCATTAATAGAATTATTCTTTCAAAAAAAATTAATAAAGACCCCAAGAATTAAATAATGGTGTTAAAAAGAAATAGAGCATTTGAATAATGGTGTTCAAACTCTACAAATCAATGTGTTTACTACATATCAACAAGGAATTCCCCTTTAAAATAATAATCCTTTGTAGTAATGCATTTGTCATGGATTCTTTCTCTGTATCCTTGATGTCAATAGTTCAACAATGTCCATACTCACTTGTTCAATCATAGATATTGGAGTTATACCCTCCTTATGCTTAGTTTGAGCCTCTACATTAGTAACCTATGTGATCAGTCTAGCACTACATTTCATATTATTAATTTAATCTCTTGATTCCTTTAAAGTCTCTTCTAATACATAATTTTTCTTCAACTCCTCTTCATACTTATTTCTAGCTGCCAGGTAATATTTGAAAGTCATAGCCATTATCGTTTCCAACTCATTAACCACAACTTTTTTTATGTAAGAGGCATGAAGAAGGAGGCTTGATATTTCTAAACCTGTTGTACCATGCAACCTCCATATTAGTTGATTTATCTATATTGTAACTTGAATGTCAACCAATTTGGGCTTGTTTGATTCAGGGGCCACACACCAAACTATCAATGTCTTTATGTTCATGTTAAACCTTGAGCCCCTTAGCAATCCTTCAAGATCAAATGACTCATGAGAAATTGGGTTCTCATGTTTTTTAATTTGATCAATCAAAAGTGAGGACTCTAAATCCCACTCGAGGATTATCAACATACCACTTATTTTTACAAGATCTCTTGGCTCCTCCATAGTAAATATTTTATTGTTGGGATCATAGGCCTATAAATTCTCAATCAATTCCATGGTATTTTCCTTTGATTCCCCTATCTTTATTGATGAGGTTGATTCACAATGATTATCCTTGAAAAAAAACTTTTGAATTCATAAGACTTTAATATGAAATCATCATTACTCTTTAATTCTATAGCTTGGATGACCCTTTCATCCAACCTAGCTTGAAACAAATCTAAATCATGTGGGGAAGTTTCCCATTAATTCACTTGAAATTTTTTTTTAAATTGCCTCATCTCAGAAAAATAATAACTTGCACCTAGCAATATTTGTAATGCCTTCTGCCTCACTTTTTCAGGTACGTTCATCTACCTCTACCTCTTGGCTTGTCCTTTCTCTAATGTTGATGGTTTAGCTTTCTCTGCTTCTTGTTCAAAAACCACATCAAGTTCTACATCCTCAGGGCTAACTCTTTCCTCATCTCACAAAGGGATGTCAAGCATCAACTTGTACAAAACATCTTTTTAATTCTCTTAACACTTGTCAATCCTCGGCATATATGATAAATCAAGACAGAATCCAATGAAAGTAGGGTCAATATTCTTCAACTCCTCCTCTACCTTTACAATATTTTCCCACTTTAATGTTATCTCCTCACATACCTCGTCACTGAGAAAATTCTTTATATAACATTCTCTTCTTCCAAGGGCTAGTTTGGAACCAAGTTATTGTTTCTCATCTCCCTTAGTGCCCCTCTAAAAAAATCTTCAGCTTCATACATTCTAATCTTGATTGAAGGAAACACGTAATACTTTAGGAACTCTTGGATTTGATATACAACATCCTTTCAAATAGAGAAATCCCCCACTTGGAACCTTTTTTGTCAAAAAAGTTCCCTTGTGTCCTTTGGGGCCCAAATGTTCTCTATCCATCATAATTATCAGTGGAAAAAATTTAATTGCCCCCATCCTTTCTGAGACAAACTAGGTTATGTCCCATAACCTAGTCCAGAACTTGATTGGAATTGATCCTCTGGTATCTTTTTTCTCATTGATGAAATCATGGTTAATGTAGCCAATGTTGCAATAGAGGTTTAACTAGCACATCACAATAGAATAATGATTGAACTTGAAGTTCCTCAATTTTTTTTATTTTTTTTTTTCATTGTCTCAATATGCATAACATTGATTATGTGTCCCACACAATCAAATCCTTGTTGGTATATAGGTCCTAGACATTAGTGGTCATACCATAATTATTGAGGGTCACTGTCAAACCCTCATCTATTCCGTGGACCTTGCACAAAGAATATATAGTGTACTATAAGTATAGAAATGATGGGTCCATATCTAAAGACTCTTCAATTTTCTTGGGCAACAAACATGCTTCCTTCTTCTCCCTTGGAATATGCTTCTGCATGACCCTTCATGTATAGTAGCTCTTTTATCATTTGAACATGGCTTCTTATGCTTCTAGGTCAATTCCAATACTCGTAAGTCCCTCCAAACCAAAATCTTGAATTAAGGTTTCCCTACCAAGCATGTGAAATACATACCTATCTTTCCTAGGAAAGCCTGCATCATAGGGTTGTATGCTTTAATCAGTGCCTTCATCAAATATGCATCCACAAACACCTTGGTACTATCATTTTTATAAGGTTCCTATTCCATGGGTTTAAAACAAGATGGAATCTCAATATTTTATTATAAGAGAACATAAAAAGTTGATACCTAGTAGTGTTCAGGAAAATAACATCCTTGCAAAATGCATAAGGGTCTCTCCATTCATGTGCACTTTCTAATTGTGAGTTAGAGATTTGTGCCATTAATTACATCCATTCATCAACATAAAATTTTACCTTCTTTTTCTTATGTGTACTACTAGTGTTGGCACATCACTGACTTTAGGGGATCCTTGCTCTTCCATTTTTCTTGCTTGATTCTACTCTTCTCTTTGCAAATTCGTGGCTTCAATTTTTATCACACTTTTTGTAGTTGTGAACACTATGGATTCTCTTTGAATGGTAAAGTATCTAAAGAATAGAATTTTTTTTTAACAAGAAAAGTACACCACATACCATATTAAATTTCCATCAAGAGTGCACGCATGAATTCCTTTCTTCTACACAAAAGTTTCCCTTTCAATTTAGATTTGGCTCTAGAAAGAGAATGAGTCATCAATTTTTCATGCTAGCATGTCATCCCTTCATTAGTTAAGACCCCAAGACTCATAACATATTATGTCCATTTCTTCACTATATAAAACTCATATTATTCCACAACTCAAGTCAAACTAGTTTTGACATTACATAAATTGTTCATTTAACAATTTCTTAAGTTCATTGCCTACAAAATGTAATCCTTCAAAACCCTTTTCAAGCTATGATGACCTATATACTAACATCTTCATAAGATACACATAATATTATCCTGCAAAGTTACACATAATATTCATCGTAACCTTGGAACCTCCTAGGTGGTCTAGCTTCTAAGCTCAACAAAGTTATGCATAGTTTTTTGTAACCTCACAATCCTATATTCCTTGTAACAACTAACCCTTAAAAATTTCTACCTAACAACTAGATGTTATGATTTTACTTTGTAACTTCCACCCTCAATAATCAATAAAACCTTACCATGCTTTACAAACTATTTAATGTTTATGTCATAGCTTTAGAATACTTAAAAGCTAATAACCTTCAAATATTGAAAACATGCATAATTTAAGAACTTTACACATGATTTGATGAATATTAATTTTAACCATTGATTTACCTCATACATTCATCTGCATCTTCTGTATAGCGTGATTTTTTTTTTCAACCCTTCCAAAGTTATGCAAACTGTTAATCAGGACCTCGGAACCCTTTATTGTTGTAAGTCCTTAACCATTGAGAAGTTATGCAATACTTATCATAACATTTTTGCAACCTTAGAACATGTCAACAGTCAAATGATTTGTACCCTCTACGAAGCTCTGAACACCTCCAAGCATAACTTTGGAACCTTTGACTTCAAACACAAAACACAAGGGTTATAAAAAGGATGACTCAATATTTGACACATGACACTTTCGTTAACACTTGCGAAGCTACATAGACCAATTTTAGAAGTTTGGGGCAATTTAGACTAATTGAGAAAAAAACCTTTGAGATGTTACGACCAAAGCTATTCATGTCTTCAAAACCCTTTATGATAACATATACAACATGAAACATGAAATCACACAAAATAACCATTCTTAACATCTAACTAGAAAGATGACTCATGAAGCTATGAAAACTAATTCATTGTAACTTCACAACACTTAGGCAAAATGAGAAAACCACAAAAAAATAACTTACATCATGAAAACTTTCTAGAATAAGGACATTTTAGGCTCAACTTCCAACATTCAAATGGATCCTAACATGAAAGACCAACTTTAGAATTTAGGTCTATACTTCTTAATTCAACTAGAAACCCTAAATCCTAACCTCTTGTCACAATTAGATAATTTAGAAATGGTGAGAAATAAAAAGATTCAATTTTTTTGAAACACTCCTAACAAAGTGTAGTGGGTTACCACAATCAGTATAAGAAAAACAAGCAGATCATTGCACCTACCAATAATAATGTGGTGTAGAACAAGTTACCACAATTTTGTATAAGAAAAACAAGTAAACCCACCATATAAATCATAAATTAGATGTGATTTCAATCTTAAAAGAGACCCACTAGTTAAATTTATTTTATTTTGAACTCTCTTAATTATGACATCTATTGATAACTTTACATAATTTTAGACAATATGATGTAGAACAAGTCTCCACAATCTATACAAGAAAAAGAAAATAAACTCACCATATAAATCATAAATTTGATTTCATTCCATTTCAAAAAAAATAGACCCACCTTATAAAACACAAAAATTAAATTGAATTTGTTTTCAACTTTACATAATTTAACAACTCACCATATAAATCAGAAAATAACTTCATTTACATTTTTTTTAAAAGATCCATCTTATAAAACCCGATTTTATTTTCAACTATCTTAATAACAAATATAATTCGTATAACAGTTTCATATATAATGACACTGTACTATACTAAATTCATACAACAATCTTACATATTTTAATTTTCTTTTTCCAATGACACTGCGTCATACAACAATTTTACATATTTTAATTTTCTTTTTCGAATGACACTGCACCGTAGTAGCTCAGCTATCAAATTTCTAAAACTTGTTTAACGCAAGAAATCTCGCATAAGCACATATCCACACCAATATCTTCTCTTTACCCACGACCATGAACGGTAGGTCACCCAAACAAACACAACTAGAAATACCCCGAACGGTTAAATCTCCAATGGAAACCATCGTCTCCCGATATATCCAAGACCAGGTGGATAGACACCGATCCCAAAACACACGGACATCGATCCTCTTCCTACATTTGGGCACTAAGAATAAATCAACCCCAATCCCACATGAAGAATAAATCATCCCACAAATCTCCATCCAATCCCACATCCCTTCACCCAAAAACTCAAAAAGCCTCCATTAATGGAGTCCCTCAACCTTCACCCCCACCTCCACATCATACTACTAATCTACCTCATTCTCCTCCCCCTCTCACAAACCTCCTCCGCACTCACTCTCACTCTCAAGCGCAAAAGTAATGAACAAACCAAAACCACTCATGAATTCCAATCTCTAGTCCAATCCAGCCACACCAGAGCCCGAAACCTGGCCTCCCCAAAATCAACATCCCAAGCGCCCCTCCACCCCGAATTCAACGACCTCTTCTTCATCGAAATCGACGTGGGAACCCCACCAGTGAAATTTGAGGCCTTAGCAGACCTCGGCAGCGATCTCGTATGGTTCCAATGCCTCCCATGCGACCCCTGCCTAAACAACACACTACCCATCTTCGACCCTTCAAAGTCATCTACTTATGCTCCTGTTTCATGCAATGATGCATACTGCAACTACATAGGCCACAACTGTACGACCACCCTTAAACACCACACACTAAGGAAAAAACTAAGCTCCAACAACTGCGCCTACACATACAACTATGCAGTCTCCTACACGACCGGCGTCCTCTCCTACGACTCAATCTCCATGGGAGGCACAAGGCTCAGCAACGTGACATTCGGGTGCGGCCACAACAACCAGAAGTTCGGCTACGTGGGCGGCGGCTTCGTGGGTCTGGCAAGAGGTCCTCTATCTCTCTTCTCACAATTAGGTCACAAACTGGGTGCCGACAAGTTCTCATACTGCTTGCCTTCACTTTCCGGCCAGTCTACGGCGACCAGCCCATTGGTTTTTGGACAAGGTGCTGGATTTCCCGGCGCCCGGCAAATTCCTCTACCTCCTAACCCGGCGAGCCCGAGTTTCTGGTACTTGCCGGTCACTGGCCTTTCTGTCTCTGGTTCTCGTGTTGCTCTTCCCAATGGGACTTTCGCCATTAATCCCAATGGCAGCGGGGGGATGATTATTGACACGGGGGTCAACATTCTCTTGCTTTACCAGACCGTTTATGATGCCATGATTGGTGCCATTAAGAAGGGTACGAATCGTGATCCTTCTAGGGAAGGTATGGAGGAGACCAAGTCTGATCTTTGCTACGATGGTTTGGATGCTGGTTTGAAGGTGGCGCCGCTGAGTTTTGTGTTTGAGGGCGGGGAGGAGCTGGCGCTTCCCTTGGAGAATTACTTTGTCAAGGCGGGGAGTGAGATGAAGTACATTTGTATTGCTGCCGCTGTGACTGCTGAGGCTTTCTCTGTCTTTGGGAACATTGCGCAGCAGAATGTGCATTTCCTCTTTGATCGTGATAGCTTCACTTTCGCTTTCCGCCATGCTCAGTGCGATCGGCTCTGATGGATCGGGTTGAACATCACATACTAAAGTTTCATTCTTAAATTAAAAGTATTAAATAGTTAAAGTTGACTTAAACTCTTTCCAAACTTATTTTTTTCTTAATGCGTCATGTTTCACAATGGTCTATTTGAGTTGGTGAAATTAGGTTAACTAGAAATAGAAATGCTTTGTGGGCAAGGCTGAGTTTTATTCTTGGCAAATAAAGAGGCCATTTTGTGGGAGTGAGTGGGTCTCTATATGGAAAGAGTAATCAAATTTAGTTGTTCTAAATTTCAAATAGTTTAATAAAGTTGTTGTGATCGAGAAATAAGATTATTCATTGTGTTGCTTGCATCTTATTATAATGTTAATTGTTAAGTAATCAAATAGTGACTTCATGCATTGTTTAAACAATACTAACACCCCTTCTTGGACTATAGTGTCAATAATTGAGGATTGCTAAGCTATGCTTCTTCATTTCCAAGCTCACAAAACCTCACATACATGGCTTGAAGGGAGCTGTGTGGCTAACAATTTGGGTAATTTAAGGGCGATGTCTAATGGGTTGGTTTCTTGGAACAATGGTGAATGTATCTCAATTAAAATCCAAATATTATTATGCATTTATGTTGAGAAGGTCAATTATTTAATGACAACCTCGACATTGTAACGGTGATCTATATTGGGTTTTATTATGTGTATCATATTTCTAAGAGATGCGGAATTAGTTTGTAGAAGTGATGGGCATGATTGAAATACGTTAGAATAAACTATGTATGAGAAATGGTAGAAGGGAGAAACCATTTAGTTGGAGCTCTCGACGAGTGGCCTTACCCCTTACATGGATAAATTAAATGGAGTAGATATCTACGTCACAAATGTCAATGTTAATGGATAGGAGGAAGGGAATTTGAGAGTGTATGGGTTGGAGTTAGAGATACAAGAGTACTCAAGATTTCTAAAGTCTTCGACACAATGATCAAGGGGAGAAAAGTTTATAGATATAAGAAGGGTGTAAATGACGATCTGTAATGCCCCGCCAAGGGATCCAAAGAATTAATCCTAGAATTTCACTAAGTTTGGTAACATTTTTTTTTTTTTCCATGAAAGTAAATACCACATAAAACTTATGCACAATAACGGAAGCAATAGCAACGACCATCTAAAGAGTAAACATGATATGCGCAACAGGTTACATTCTTTAAGATCCCTTAACGTGAGTACTTACATGAATCCATCTAGTACAACATCCACATGAATAAATAATGATAAGTCCAATGTTCAATTATTACATTTCCAACTGCTCATTCATCCACTGTACATGTCACAGGGTATGAAGGCTTAAAAGAATATACATATGTAGAATAAGGTACATCATCCTATTCTAATCCATGGCACATCGAAGTAAAGATAATCACATGATACTCATGATACATCATCATAAAAATCATATACATCCATCATAAAGATCAACAAAATAAACTAAGTGCACGGTTCCTCCCAACCGTTAATAGCATCATTAGACCATCGTGGGCCCTAGCCATCCCTCCGTGCGTAACATCCCAAATCACCGAAGAGATCATTGGTATTAACATAGTAGGAATGTCACTCCTAATAAATACAACATCATATGTAGAAAGAAATCTAACATGCAGATATAAGCATAAGATAACATCATCTAACATATGCTAATCATCAATGAAAGGATACATATCCACCATCTCAAAGGACGCATCAACCACGATGTCTCAATGAATCTCAAATGATAAGAGTGGAAAATACACTACCACCCGACCGCGTGGTACCTAAGTGGTCCACTCCCACCGTGCTGAGGAGATAATCTCAAGTCCCAAACAGGCTATCAAAACCACATAGCACAAATCTCTAAAGTCCAGGAATCCTAAAAGTATACTAACTCAAAGGTTCCAATCACAAAACAGACATCTACTTTCCAGAGGCACACAATGACATGTAGGAACCTACTATGCAAGTGGGAAAGTGTCATCGCATTTATCTCGTACAAGTTACCCTGGCAGTTAGCTAAACTCCACGGATCCATACAGATCTCATGCGGCCACTAGTATCCTTTCATACTGACAAGGCATACTATGGAATGCAAGGTCGCAACCATGCATTCTCTCTACTCCCATCCTAGCCTATACAAGCACTCAAGGCATGGGCGAGAACCAAAACTCTTATCTTTTTAGGTTCATTCAGTTAGTATTAAGTGTGAATGTTATCACTTATTAAACCAACTTACAATGAGTTATCCTGACAGCCTCTTAGGGCCCCGGCCCCCATTGCAAGCCACTTCCCAACACTACATGCAGATATCCTACCCTAATGCTCATGGTATCATAATCATAAAGGAAGTCCATAAAATCATCAAATATCCATAATAAGAATTGACAAATATCCATGATAAAATCATCAAATATGCATAAAAGCATCAAATCTCCATGAGCAATATCCATAGAAAATCATGACTACAACAGCTCTCTATTGGCAACTGAAGTATCACTGATAATCAAAATATTCATTGGTTCTCAATAACCAAAATATATCTCAAAATAAATCACCATATCCATTGGTTCTCAACAAGCAACCAAGAATATCTCAAAATCATACTGATTGAAGACTCCAAAATGGTTGAGTCAAACATGTCACAACATGACATCATCAAGAATAAATCCACATATTAGTCCCATCATGGCGACTAGAATATATCCAAGGATAACTGATCGATGACCAAAAATAATGGTTAAGTCAAGTATCTCAAACATAAGAATTTCAACTATAACAATCAGTATTCACAACCAATACATAGAGCATTCCATCACATAATCATGGTTGGGTTTATAAAGATCGAGAAATAAAACATCATCATGACATCACACTCACATCACCCCCAAGCCTCTGGTAGACGTCCTATACTGGTCAACACTAGTCAACCCAAAATCCCAAAACATTAGCATAAGGAATACACAATGTAGACACATGTTTTGGTTTTGCTAAGTTTCAAATTTAAATTCAAATGCCAAGTCTCAGTTTATGTTTCCAAGTTTAAAGGAACATATTATACGTTTTTTTTTCCATGTGCTATTTTTGGAAGGATTAAAAGTTCTCTCTAAACTTTAATCTCCAATTATAACATTTAAAAAAAATGTTTCCACCAACTTTAATTTTCACATACTTTATACATTTTATAATCTTAAACTATTAATTAATTCTTAACAGCTAAAGTTATAAAATTACAAAACTATTCATCATTATAAAAGATGAATTCATAAATCTTTTATCAACAATTTAAATCCTTTAATAACATATATATATATATATATATATATATATATATATTTATTTATTTATTTATTTATATATTTATATTTAAATATATACATACATACATATATCATATATAATATTAATTTTTTTTCATTTTATAAAAACCGAATATTAATTTCAAAATTTATTATATAACAATAAAAATCAAATAATAAACTTTAAAACAAAATCGAAATTAAACACGCCGTCGGCCATCACCGAAGTGACCCCGGCCGTGGCACACAAGGTTCTGCAGTCACAAGCCTGCGGCGGCAGCGAGTACGTAGTACCTGCTGACGTCGCAGTACTTGCGACAGCAAGCACTCCGCGCCCAGCAAAGTGCGTGGGGTACAGTCTATCCCACTACGCATTCATATATATGTTTTCCCCAATGCGATTTTAAATATTTTTTTGTATAAACTTTCTCATGCGATATTAACATGTATCTTTACTACGATTCAATAATCGATTCACCAATTAAATACATATATGTATGTATGTATGCATGTATATATGTATATATGTATATATATATATATATATATATGTATGTATGTATGTATGTATGTATATACGAATTTGTATCACAGTATTTGTGTAAATAATGCATATATATACAATATTTATGTATGCAGATTTCAAAATCATATATACACAATATATTTTAACTCTCAAAATTTTCCTATAAACTTTTAACTCCCAAATTTATCCAATAATCTAATGGATTTTTGGTCATGAGTTTAAACCCTAGCCCCGTTATCTTATCAGATCTATGCATATAAAATTCTCAAATAACCTTATTTGCCCATATTGAGAATGCATGCAATAGAAATATGAAATTTCTCTGAAGACATAAGGAAGACACGAAGGAGACAGGGAATGCATGATGCAAAAATAGCATAAGTAAAATCACAAGAATCTACCCGAATTCTGATGCTAATTTGCTCTTCCTCAGAAAACCCACAGAGCAAGCTCCCTTCTTCAAAGTTCTCGAATCTTCCAATGCTCCAATTGCTCTCCACACTATCCATGCTACCCACGCTCTCCACACTATCTCCAAGCTTCTAAGGAATGCCCGAATATAAAGAACTCTCAGGATAACCCTAGAATGCTTCTAGAACCAGCTGGAAGATGTTGCCAACTAAGCATGGGCCTATTTCCAACCTTTTTGATAAGCCCTAGGGTTGTAGACACCATGTGCTCAATTGATGCACTAACCCCCGTGTTGTTGACACATGAAAAATGGAGAACTGCATTAATTTCCAAGCAAGTTTATAATTCCAATTATTTTTAACTAATTACCATTTCAATATTTATAACTCCCATTTTAATTTAATAACTTTTATTTTAATTTTTATAACTTTTATTATTATTATTTGTTTATTAATTTATTAGTATTTTATAATTATTATTTATTTTAATTTTCTAATTTTCTTTTTGTTTAATTCTTTTCTCCCAATTAATTCTCCTTGAATTAATTATAATCAAAATATCAAAAATCATGATATTTAATCTTCTCAAATAATTAATTTTATTAATTAAATCTATTTGTTAAGATTTAATTAACAGAAAATTCACCATTGACCTTCAAGACAAAATATGAAAACCCATCACAGGACAATTCATACAAAATCAATCTAAAGGATTAAAAATCACAAAATATGTCATCTGACACATTCAGTGGGTGCTTAATTCTGATACTTGTCCCAACTCACTAGGACAAATGGTTTTAGGGTTTGGGATTTGGACTTGAGAACTTATCTCCCTACTCTTATCATTGAGATAGTATAATAGGGTACGCTCATCCTGGCAATTCAGGGAAGTCGATACCCGATACCTGCAACCTGCAGAAAAACCATGCATGTACATACAATATATATAGTGCTAAGCTAAACAGGCAATGGCAGGAAGTGGTGCATCGTGTAGATCCCGACTAAGCAGGTGACTACGACTCCCTTCCTTAACCACATCAGAAACACCATACAATAAGAAAACACGCACACCATACACATGCAAGTATGGGGTAAGTATCCATAATATAACACATGAGATAATAAACCATCTAACCAATCATCAACAATAACTGAAAACAGTATAATGATCATCATACATACATGAAATGTAAAGTCTAAATGATCTCATCATATAACAACTGAATCCATAACATATTGTCTGATAGTGTCAAAACAATACCTACTAATCCATCAACATAATACTAGTCCATCAAAGTCTGATAATAATAGCAACAATGAGTCTAGAAAAGATGTGAACGAGGGTAGGCACTACACGATCTATATATCTTCTTCCTTCTTGGAGAAAGAGAAAAGGTGGGTAAATTTTTAGATAGATTGCATGGCATAGCCTCTCTCAAATTCCCTTGGGAAGATATTGGGAAGGAGATTATGAGATATATGACTCTTGATATTAAGGTTACTAGCTTATTCAGCTATCATTTGTTATTTTAAACAATTTTGGTTATAACAAGAATTCAGACCCTACCTCTATAGTGGAGTTGATGTTGCAAAGCAAGTAACTTTCACCATTAGAATAGTAGGTACAAAAGCCATATCAAATTCACCAATAAATCATTTGAGGCAACATAGGGGAAACCCCTATTCTCCATGAAGGCCTCATCCTTTTGATTTGGAACATGTATGTGACCTACATATTGAAAGAATTCATCCTCCTAAAATTGGCATAGAATATCATAAAAATACTAGAATTCACTATACACTAATGAGGGATCATTAGACCTACAAGAATTTGACTTGGAACGGAACAAAAAATTCACATAAATACTAAAAAGAGACATGTGACCTCTACCTATAAAAGGGTTATTATTATTGAAGATGATGGATCGAAATATTCTCCCTTTGATGATTTTTTTCCAAATTTTGTTAACCCCACTTCCTAAAATATAAGGTCTCATCCATTAAGGTGAATAATAGGAGGGATCCAGTTGGGTCCATTCCCCCTATGGAATGGTAAAAAAATATAAATGATCAAAACATTCTACCCTTAATTCTCTTGAGATCCCCCTATAGATGGTATAGAGATAGAGCCCATGGATATTCATCTTGATATTGCTTTGGGGATGGGAAAAGATACCCATGTATAAATGGCCTCTTTTGTGCTTGAAAACCTAACTATAAGTAGCTTGGTCAAGAAGTTGATGTATAGCCAAAAAGCCATGTTCAATTTGATTACTGAATAAGTCAATTTTCTAAAGTGAAAACCCTCCCTAACCAACCCCAAATTGGATAGTACACAAACCCTAATCCAATGAATAGAAGAGATGAAAGAAGACCTTGACAATCACATTAATAGGTTGGAAGGCACTTTTTATAGTAATAAATATAAGGTTAGGTTTGTATTTGTCATGAGAAAGACAACAATGCATAATTCAACCAAAGAGCTTGTGAAACTTAATAAACAAGTAAAGTCACTTCAAGCTTTGTCCAAGGGTGCTCTGAAAATAGGAGGATTCTTTAATATTTTGTAAATTTATGTGTTATGATTTACATTCATTAAGTAAACACCCCATGGTTGGAAGGCTCTTTGAATAGTAAGAAAGATAAGGCCAAGGTCATAGTTATTGTGAGAAAGTCAACCATGGCTTAGAGAACTCAATGGATAGATGAAGGTGCTTCAAGATCTATCTAAGGTTGCTCCTACTTCTCCCTCTTTAGTATCAAAATGCCAAAGTGGGAACCAAAATGATATTGGTTCTAATATAGAGGTGGCTATTTTTGTTTCTGGTCCAAAGTTTCCCATCCAAGTACTTTTACCAAACTCCAAAAAAAATATAAGGGAACTAATCTAGTAGATAGTATTGTTAGTAAGGTCAAGAGTATTCATGAGGATTTTCTTAGAAAAAAATGTTGAATTAGTTAAGTCTCTATAGTTTTTGTTGGAGCTACAATTGTTGAGAGCTTAATTGGAAATTTTTTTTTATTGGCATTGATGTCAAACCTATAGGAGAGACATTTACTAATAGTGTAAAGTGTCATATCATTTTATTGATGAAGAGGATTTGAAAAGAACAGTCATGAGATGACCTAGTGAAATGTTGAGTTGAGATGTAATTACAATCTAAACTTGATAAGATGGTACTTGACAAGATAATGTGGTGCTCATTCATTAAGAAGAAAGATCTATTGAAGAGAAAAGGAGATTGATACTGCAAGATTTACTATAAGCTTGACTGAGTAGTAGTGTTACATGGTCAATGAAGGAGGTGAAGTGGAAGATTAAGGAACTTAAGCATTGCTAAGAAAAATAGTGTTGTTTGAGTACCTGTGTTGGCTAATTGACAAAGATTATCGAATGGCAACAATGACTGAGTTAAACAGTGACGATTGAGAGAGACAATTCAATGATGACTGAGTGATTCGATGAATATTGAGCAGAACAACATACTAATGATCGAGTGACAAAAAAAGAACAATTTATAAAAGAATCAAGATTTTTGGTCAATGAAGTTAAAATATTGGAATAAGAAAAATGTGTTGACAATAAGGATTGATGAGCTATATTATTTAATACAAGGAAAGGATTAGTTGAGTGCTCACAGGCTAAGATTTGAGGAGATGTTTCTAGAACTATTGAGAAGAGAAGAAGAACAAGAAGGAAGATAGATTCATTGGATATTTTGAATCTAATCATAAACCCTAAGATCTAAGATTGTGATTAAGCAACAAAAGATCAAAGCTACCTATTTAAGGAGGTATATGATTTGTTCTAGAGTCTTGTTGGATTGGAAACATGTGAAGACAAGTGGTGGATAGTCTTGCAAGGAGAAGCGTGAATTTTTTCATGTGAAGGATTTCTTGAAGAGTTTCCAAGTAGATCTGAGATGATGAGAACGATAGAGCTTAGTCAATGAACCAGAGTTGAGGAAAACAAAGATCTAAATTTATAAAGTGAGTTGATTGTTATCAGATCAAAGCTCAATTGTTACTTTCTAACCATTGTGGTAGTAGTAAAAATCCTTTTGATAAGGTTTACTTAGCAATCATTTGTAAATATTTTAATCAAGGTGACATTATAATGGAATGTTCTTAAGTCCTCTAACAAGGCCACTCCTAACAGAGTGATTAAATCCTTTAACAGAGTCACACCTAACAATTTGTTTTGTAACCTTTAATAGGGTTGAATCCTAATAGAGCTCACTTCAGAAGAGTGAAAATGTGGTAGCATGTTACTGGTGGTTTTTCCCAAATTAAGTTTCTATGTTTAATCCTAGTGTCAAACATTGTGTGTATGTTGGTAGTGTGTTTATGCTACTTATTATTTTTCATTTTAAGTTTATTGTTGATGATGAAGAGTTTTTGCAAGTTAACATGTATGTAGAAAAAAGAGCTATAATGGAACGAATAAGTTGGATTGTAGTGAACAAACTAGTGAGTTATTGGGTTAAGTTTGTTGAAGTTACAAAGTGTGTTATTTGTACATCTAGACTTGGGGATAATTGATTCAGCCACCATCCACCCCCCCACCCAAATATTCTAACACTTTCATGGGTTTTGGGTTCCCTATTGTGGCTCTTTTGTCTATCTATCAGTTAGCGTGTTTTATATTGTTAGTTTTAGACTCTATTTTTCTTGATACTTTGTCTTTTGGATATTGGGTTTTTGGTCCCTATAAAACCAGTTTAACTTTAATCAAAAACTTTTGTGGGTTGATATTATTGAAATTAATATTCTTTTTATTTTGAGAAACACTATCTCTTATTAAGAGTCAAGGGTATAAAGTGGTAACTAAATAATAAACCATACATAAATTATTTAATTGTGATGATACTCTTTAAATAGTATCATCATGCACACATGTAATTTATATTAATATAAAATAGTAGTTGAAAACAAATGCTCAAAATAAACTAAATTTGAAAATAGGGAATGAAAGACTATAGCTAGGAACATAGTTAAAGAACCTAAAATAAAGGTTAGGGGAAAACTATATACCAAAACAATTGTAGAGGAGACAAAACACAATTGAAAAACTCTTTAACAACTAGATGGAATTCATTACACTCTATAAATCGAACTATAAACATAAAGGAAATATAAACCATATAACCTGAACATATAAAAAAATAATCTTTGTATTCTATTAAAATTCTTTGAAACCAAGAAGGAAGAATTCACCCAAAAATTCAAAATACTAAAGACACTTAACCTTGAAATTGTGAAGGACTATGTAGTAGAACAATTACTCAACACAAGGGATGATTCTTTGAGTTTTTGGATGAGGCATTGAGACTTGGGCCTTCCTAAACTTGATATCCAAAAACTTCTCTTTCATCTATTGTCACTAGAATTTGTTATCGATGAGGAGGTATATGTACTTGATTTGATATAAAAAATAATCAAAGAACATATAAATGATTATATTTGCTAGAGTTAGGAATGGGTAATATTTTCATACATGATTAACAATGGAAGATACTTTGGCATACTATTGATGATATGAATTTGATGTCAAATAAATAATTGCAAAACAAATTGACACCCAAACATTGATCATGAAACTATCTATTATGCACTTCATTTAACCATGCACTGATTGAATTAGTGCCCACTTTTGGAAAAATAAAATCTAATGACCAACACAAGCACTATCATATAAAATGAACTTACATGACATACAAATTATGTTTTTTGGTAAACTAAGATTCACTTGATATAGGGACTTGTAATAAATATTAGTGATTCTTAAAAAATTCTTTTGTATTTCCTAAATATATTCAACATACTAAAAGATAATTGATTCCAAATCATCTTAGAGTTTGGATAATCCTAAATCACATTAAAAGGTATATTGAAAAAAAACCTTTTCCAAATTCAATTTTTAGTTCTAAAAATAGTTTGTGTTAGTCCTAGAAATACATGTGTAGTAAAAATTCATTATGAAAATTTGATTTTCATCTACAATATGCAAAAAGAGGCATAATTTATATAGTTCTTTTCCTATGCAATATACTATATAATTATAAATTGAACTTTATGAGTTTGTGTTATATAATGATATATTCTAAAAAGAGCCTTTTAATCTTGGACATGAGATGCTTTTAACTTAAAGGATTTATGGTACATTATTTTTAGAAATCATTTTTTGTATTGCTTTCTTATTTCTCAATAATTTGCAGGCATATGATAGTAATTTTATAAGTTTAGTATATAAGTATACAAGTATTTCTAAATATTCCATCGAAGTGATTCATATGGTGGACACATGATTTTATTCTTATTGATAAAGCTTTTCATTTTTCTCATGTGATTATTAAAGAATTCAATTTGCTAAAGGAAAAACCCTCCCTGATAACCCTAACTTGAATAGTATTATGGATGGTAATCAAACACTAGCCCAAGGCATAAAAGAGATGAATAAGACCATGAAAATCACATTAATAGGTTGGAAGGCACTATTAATAGGAAGAAAATTAAGGTTAAGTTTTTTGTTGTCATGAAAATTAATTAACAAGTCAAGGAATTTCAATATTCATTCAACGGTTCTGTGAAAATAGGGGGATTAACCATGTTGAAGTTGATGAAATATAAACCCCACAACTCCCAAGAATCATCTACATGCAAACACCTATCACAAAAAGAGAGAAGCAAAAGCTATGGATGCTAGAATTCCTAAATCCACAGATGAGACATTCTCGATCAGAAAAATAAAGAAATTGATATAATCAAAAGTGAATGAATGAATTACAAAGAGATCAATCATTATGAACCCTAACAAGTAAAACCTAGGTTGTATGATAATAATTAATAAAAGAATTAATTATGATATGCCTAAAGTTTATCTTAAGTAAACTAGAGATAATAAGTGACTTAATAATTAAATACCCTCTAGTGGCTGGGACAACATCTGCAAATCTAGGAAGAAAGGGGGTTTAGGGATTAGAAAGCTGAAATAGTTCAACTGTGCTCTTCAAGAGAAATAGATTTGGAGACTCTTCATTACCAATGGTGAATGGAGAGATATACTGAAGTTAAAGTATATTGCAAATATCAATCTCAAACAATTCATCAGCAGGGATTCTAAACCTAGAGGCTCTAATATATGGAATAGTCTTCTAAGGACGAAGAGCTTAGCCTTTGAGAAAGAAAAATGGAAATTGGGTAATGGTGAGGATATTAGTTTCTAGCATGCTGATTGGCTTAGATCTGGACCTCTTTGGGATATTGAGCCTTTTAATAGATGGGCTAATGCTTGTTTTGAAAGATTTGGGAGCAGGGTGAGAGACTACAAGATAAATAATGACTAGATTGATTTGGCTTAAATGTCCCAAGAGCTCAAGTAACTAATGGATATGATCAAGCATATTCCTTTGTCACATAACAAATATTCCATTATCTAGGGGGAGACTATGAATGACACTTATACAGTGGCCTCTGGCTATGAGACTTTGGAAAACTATGGCCCGGCCCTTGTGTGGGCCAAAGCCTAGTACCTGGGACTTATCCAAAAAATTAACATTTTCTTCTAGATCATGTTCCAAAATTGTATCCTTACAATGGAAAACCTCACCAAGAGGGGAAATATGATACCCAACAGATGCATTTTATGCAAAAATCACTGTGAAAAAGTTGAGCATATTTTTATCCAATATCCTTACATTAGAACCATCTAGTCTCTTTTTCTATCTTTTGTCAACATGTCCTGGTGCTTCCCTTCCAACATCTTGGGGCTCTTTGAACAATGGCACCTTGGGATGTTGGGAAGCAACACCATGGCTTTGTGGAATTAGACCTTACCCCATGTGTGTTGGTGGCTTCAGAAAGAGCAGAACAATAGATTTTTTAGGGATAAGGAAACTAAGGTAGACATTTTTTTACACAAATGCCTTAATGCCTTGGTGGAAAACTACATCAAAATCAAAGGCCCGATCCCCCCTCTCAGTACAAAGGGAAGGGAAAATAACAAGAGGGATGGATGTAGATGGTCTCTTCCACCTAAGGGATGGCATAAGGCTAATTTTGATGGGGCAGTCAAAGGCAACCTGAGAAAGGTTGGTGTGGGAGGTATCATCAAAAATGTTTTTGGTATAGGGATTGTTGCGGTTGCAGCCCCCCTTGGAATACAAGCTAATCATTATGTGGAGGCTATAGTGGCTCACCATACTATTAAACTAGCAAGAGAAATGGGAGAGAAATATCTCTGATTGGAAGGAGATTCAAAAAATATTATTGATTGCCTAAATGAGAAGAATAAGCCAACTTGGATGACTACGAATATCATTGATGACTGCATCCAACATCTCAATACCTTTGAAAAGACCTATGTGGCACATGAGTACCAGGAAGCCAATCAAGTGGCAGACAAGCTGGCTAACTGGGTAGTTAAGTACAATGAAGTGGCAAAGTAGATGGATGCCTATAATATCCCATCAGAAGTTAATGAGTTAATTGAAAGGGAAAGGATCTTGGGTAGCTCAAGTATCATAAAAAGTTCATCATGATTATTAATGAGTTACGAGAAGTAGTTAGAAATAAAATGTGTAGATTTATTATGATTGTTAGTGATTTATGGGGAATGTGTAGAATTATGATGTGGAAGTATGATAGCACTTGCACTTCACATCAACAATTTCTATCAACTTATTTCAAGGAACAATTTTGGGCAGAAAATTCACAAGGTGAAAAAAAGGTTCGAGAAAATGAGGAA
Organism: Cupressus sempervirens; assembly: GCA_028749045.1. Lineage (NCBI taxonomy): Eukaryota > Viridiplantae > Streptophyta > Pinopsida > Cupressales > Cupressaceae > Cupressus > Cupressus sempervirens. Next base: position 457,743,771 of record CM053792.1, read on the forward strand.
TGCCAAAAAATTTATGAATTTGAAGGGCTTTGAACCTGGTTATAGATCTTGCATGGAAAAGGATAACATGGTGGGGGAAAGACATAGGAGGGAACTAGATGAAAAAGCCCAGAAGTGGTAGAGGCATTCCAAAGTGTGGAACATTCTAAAAAAGGGGGAAATCACAAATTTGATTGAATGACTCCATGATTGGAAACCCTCCATTACCAGGGGTATGGTAAAGAGCTAGAGTGAAGGACTAGTTAATATCAATGGGGTGGACTTCACGGTGATGGAGGATGTCATATCTGATGTTACTAGCATTCCCATCATGGGAAAGAAATTCTACAAAGATAGGAAAATCTCAAGGCAAGGGGTGGTGGACTTCACAAAGAATCAAGAGGAAAAAAAATGCACTGGTGAAGAAAGGAACTCATTATCTTTTGAGCTCCATCAAGTCATTGTGGAGGTTCATGTTGTGGGTTACTGTCAAATATATCTTCCTCAACACCAAATTTGACTACCTTTGCACCTACCACTTTGTGTTAATCAACCACTTCAAGTATGGGGTGAAAATTTATATTCCCTTCTTTCTATACTCTTCTATGAATGAGAAAAATAATGATTATCAAGAGAAGCATACTAGGAATTTGATGCTCCATGAGAGGTTTTTACTGTTAATCTATGAATTCTTTAAGGCTAGGTCAATGGGGAAACAAATTAAGTATAGGAAAGAGGGCAAGAAGGGCATAGGGGACTCCAAAGAATCAGAAGAGGACTATTTGCCTTTTGATACATAGGACAACCTTGAGATGCATACAGATTTGGAGGGGGATGACTCCCCACAACAAGGCTCTGGCAAAAAAATTATCAAAATAAAAAGGAAGGAGAAAATAGCTCTTCTCGATCCCAAGCAGGGCCTTCACACCTCCTTGGACCAGGAATATAATGAAAGGGATGAAGGAATGGATACGAGAGAAGAAAGTGCACAAGGAGAGGAGGATCTTAGAGAAGGGGAAGGCATGGAGAGGAAGAGGGGAAAGAGAAACATCATCATCAAAATACCGACTAACAAAGGGGACAAAGTTATGACATCCTGGAGCCAGAAAAGAAAACTCTCTAAGGCCAAGGAAGAAAAATAGGGGGTGGAGAAGGAGGTGATGGAAGGGGACCTCAATCAGACTCATAGGGAGGAGTAGGAGCAGGGCTATGAGGAATTCAACACTAGCAAATATATATGCTTGATCACGGAGTAGGATAGGAATGTGGTGTGGTAGAATTTTGGAACAACTCCTGCTAGAATGGGGATCAATTGTGAGTTGATTAGAACTCTGTTCAAAGAGAATGAGGAGGGTAAAATACAAATGGAAGAGTTGATCAGCCCTTTCCTAGTTATTTTTAGCAACACCACTAATGAAAATCTTGATATGGATATCCTCAACAATGCCAAAAATAGCATGGTGGACAGCGTCCACACCACTAAATGGATTTTTCATGAAATCCAAGAGCTCAAATATAGGGTGAGTAGCTTGGAAAGGGAGAACTATAGCTTGAAGAATAGGATAACGAAGGAAGAAAAGAGCATTGACAATAGAGTGGAGGAGGTCAAGAACAGGGTTTAAACGATGGAGAGCTCAATGCAGATTATAGTGGAACAAAGTTAAAATATTCTCAAAGAGGCCAATGAGAATATTAAGCTTCTCATTAACAATATGGAGGAGCAAAGAATCAGTAAAGAGGAGGACCCTAGCCCCCACAATGCAAAGGATAGGATCCCTGATGATAGCTCGAGGAAGTGCACTGGATCCATCATGAGGAAGAAGGACACCCTAGAACCTAACCAAAAACTATCAGACATGAAGGAGGCAGCTAGTAGACTGACAGAGCTGGAAATAAGTGTAGTAGAAATGCTGAGAGATATCTCTTGAGCACCCTAGCTTTTTTTTGCTAGTCTTGGTTTTTTTTTTTGACTCCGTGGCTTTTTACTGGTTTTATCTTTTAGTTGGGGGAGTTGTTTCAGCTATTTACTTTTAGTTTCTTTTGATACTTGAAGTGTTCTTTTTTGTCTGTTCTATGTATTGTAAGGGTTTCAAGGCCCGATTAAATAATGTTTTCCATAATCAAAAACAATAATTAAATCAATATGATTTAATTAATAAGAAAATAATTTATTACTCTAACAATTTAGTATTCCATAAACATGTGTTTTGATTTTAAGTTCATTAAGTAAAGCCCTCGTGGTTTGGAAGACATATTGAATAGTAAGAAAGATAAGGCTATAAGGTTGTGATTTCTATGACAAAGACAACAAGGTCTTACAAACTTAAAGAATAGGTAAAGAGGTTTCAAGATCCATCCAAGGGTTCTCCTAATTCTCCCTCTATTAGTGTCAAATATGTCAGAATGGGACACAAAAATAGTATTATTTCTAATGTGGAGGTGAGTATTTTATTGGTGATCCAAACAAAGATATTCTTTCAAGTCGTGCTACCAATTTGTAGACAAAAGATAAGGGAATTACTCTAGTAGATAGTATTGTTAAGAAGGTCTCAGTATTCATGACGATGTTCTTAGAAAAAAATGTTGAACTAGTTAAGTCTCTATATTTATTTGGGATTTTAGTCTCCTATTTTGGCTCTTTTTGTCTGTCTATGGGTTAGTGTGTATTTTTTTGTTGGTTATAGACTATGTCTTTCTTGATACCTTATATTTTGGATATTGGATTTTTTGTCCCTATAAAATTATCTTACTTTTAATTAAAATCTTTCATGGGACCATATTGTTGAAATTAAGATTTTTTTTCAAATAAACCTACTCTAATTAAGAGTCCAGGGTTAATTATGGTAACTAGGCATAAAACCATACATTAAATATTTATAAATTGAGATTATTTATTTAAATGGTAAAAAGGAATACCCATTAAATTTATATTAATATAAAATAATTGAAAATAAATGTTAAAAATGACCCAAATTTGAAAATAGGGCATGGAAGACTAATAAAAAACACATTTCTTGTAATGTTCTTGTAATTTTACATGTTTATTTAATTTTCTTATTTATTTGAAATTTTGAACGAATAGGGTGTGATTTATAAAGGTTCCTCAAGCCATTTGAATGATCTTGTGAATCAAATCATTTTGGTTTATTATAACAGTGTCAATAGGCCTAGGAATTTACCTTATTTTTAATAGTTTGAGGTTTTCAAGAAGGATGGGTCCATCCTATGAATATTGTTAACTAATATAATGGATTCCCTATAGCACATATGATTATTACTAATATTATATTTGTAAGAAGTTTTGGTATAAGTTGGTGATCATCATGGTTTGATTATGAAAATGATATGAAAAGGTTGTCACAAGTATAGTAGTAGACATTCTACCTTAAGGAGACCCTAGTTTTATTTTGAAATGAGTTAGGAAATTTCCTTGGAAAGGTCTTAGAACTTGGTTTGGGTCAAGAAAGTGAATAGAAGTAAGAGAACTGGAAAACCCTAGTTTTTTAGCCTTAATAGAGATGGTTTTTTGGATTAGCATAAGGAGAGGTCATTTTGGGAAAATGACTATGAAATTATTAGTTTGGAAATATAATTAGAGACTTTTTAGAGTTTAAGGTTAGGGGGATAAGTATTTCACATAGTTTCTTTGGAAAAAAAAAGAAGGGCTAATTAGGCCTAATTTTGGAGTGGGTCATTGCATTATGTATTATTGACCTTGTTGAGAATAGATTGAGGGACATTGTTGAAGAAGAAGATTGTTGAGAACAAAATGATAGAAGTATGATCAATATGCTTCAATCATTGTTTTTTCACTGATGTCAAACTGCTATTTGCTAGTAAGACAACTTCTTATATGATTTAATTACTATCACTTATTTGATTGATAAAGAGGATTTGATCAAAAGATGTAACAATAGCACCTAGAGGAAAGGTTGAGTTATGATATGTAAAGGAGTACAAGAATCAGTTAAGATAGTGATAACATTATGTATTGATAATCTACTTAAGGTTACAAAGGCTGGTTACACTAAGCAAGTATAGAAGAACAAGTTAAACAGAGTTTGTCTACCAAGCTTGACTAAATGGAAAGTAGGTGCCGAGTAAAGTCAGTGCAAGCCAAGTAGAAAATCAATTGGAGCCAAGTAAAAGTCTATTCTAGTGTATGCCAAGCAAAACAATGGATGTTGAGTAAAGTTTATTTGATGAAGACCAATAGTAAACTTTAGTTCATGCTAGGAGATTCCACAAACGATGCTAAGCAATGCAGTTTTTGCTAAGCATTAGATGCAAGTTAATGTCAAGTGACTACATTATTTGAAAGATCATGAATTTGATGGATCTGAGTTGATAAGTTTATTTTCTTGGATTGTGTGAACCAGGTAGAAGATAAGATTGATGAGCTAGTGGCACAAAACTCAAGGTAAATTGTTTTGAGGAAAATTCAAAGAGAATTGAAGAAGAATTTTTTAGAAGAGATATGAAATACGGGGCAAATTCGTTGTATCCTACCTAATCTATCCTAACCCTAAATTGGATGATAGAGAATGAATGATAAAAGATCTTAATTTCCTATTTATAGGAATGGCTAGTAAAAAGCAAAGTAGTCATGGGTGAGAACCTAAGGAAGACAAGAAGTCAAGGACTTTGCTTCATCAAGTGGCCTAAGAGAAGAGTTTGCATTGGCATGTTAAGGAAGAAGGCTTAAGGGTATAAATGCTTAAAGGTTGAACAAGCTATCAGAGCTAAAATGTATGAAGGCCAAGCAAAATGGAGGACTGAGATAGAGATCTATAATCTATAAATGAAGTTGTAAGTTGTTATCAGATCAAGTCTTATTGTTACTCTCTAATAATTGTATCAGTCTGGGGTAAAATCCTTTGGATTAAGGTTGACCTAACATCATTTGTAAATCCTTTAACTGGGCGACATTCCAAGTGAATGGTCTAATGTCCTCTAACAAGGTTCACTCCTAAAAGGGTGATTGAAATCCTTTAATAGGGTCACATTTAATAGTGTGTATTGTAACCTTTAACAAGGTTGATCTTTCACAAGGAATCACTTCAGAAGAGTGAAAAAGGGTAGCATGTTACTGGTGGTTTTTCCCAAATTGGGTTTTCACATAAATCATTGTGTCAAATTTTTTATTGAATCTGTTATGTTTCATGTTTACATTTTTGCAAATTGATTTGACAATAACCTACAAGTTTTAAGTGATTGCATAATCTCATGGATGAATGCATGATGATAATTTTTTTATGAATTCACTAAGCTGTGAAATATTTTATTTATACATTTACACCTTGGATAACTAATTCACCCCCCAACCCTGCTCATTTATTCTAAATTATTCCAATAATTGGTATCAGAGCCATCTTCTTAAGAGGACTAGTTTGAAGGTACTAGAAGCACAAAGATCAAGATGTCAAAAAGAGAAGTACCCAAGCTCAATAGAGATAACTTTCCTACATGGAAATTTTGATGAAGTGACACCTTGGAGGACTTTGAGATCATGCACAATCTACCATTACTACCGAGCATGTTAATCCTACTAGTGCTCCAACTACTGAGGATATGAAAAAGAAGAAAGAACATAACTAGGCAATGCTTGATATTTCTTCTGCCCTAATCTATGTCAAATTTTATGATATCAATGGTCTTGAATGCAAAGGAAATATGGGATTCCTTGATCACTATCTATGGAGGAGACAGTAATTTTCTAAGAGCCAAAGTTGAAAGTCTCAGTGGTAAGCTTGATGATATGAGAATGCAAGAAGGTGAAAATATTGCTCAATATGCCTCAAGGATAAAAGATGTTATTAATACAAAAAGAGGAGATAATGGAAAAATAGATGATGATACTGTACTAAGAAAATTTTTAAGAACACTACTGCCTATATATGCTATTAGAGTTTTTTCAATTCAAGAACTAAGATGTATACCAGGGAATAAGCTCTCACTTGAAGGTTTGGTAGGTAGAGTCACAACTTTTGAGTTATCTAACTTTGATAATTACAAATCTAAGAATATTGAATCTAATTTCAAAGCTAAGGTGTCATTGAAGGAACCTGTTGAGAAGAAGAAGAAGAAGAAAATGATAAAGTATGTGTCTAGTGATAGTGATACAGATGAGGAGGATGTAGAACAACTTGAAGGACTACTGGCAAGAAGATTACACAAAGGTCAAGGCAAGTTCAAAGGTAAATTACCAATTATTTGTTTCAATTTTTCATGTCCTCTTTTCAAATAATTAAAAATAATAATCTTTTCTAAGGCAGGCAGGCCCAAAAAGGTGGAGTTTTGGAAAAAGGGGATAATCTTTGGAAGCTAACGGACTAATAAATGAAAATTATTATTAAAATATGTTTTTTTAGCCTCTCTTGGATGTGAGTTAGGTTTATGCCCTCTTTTAAGGGGTTTGGAGGCATTTTGGGCTAATTTCAGAACTTGATTTTTGCTCATTTCTTTGTTGTTCTTCAGAGGCTGCCAAACTTGTGGAGAAGGAGACCCAAGAATGGGAGTTTGTAGGTTTTTAGGAAGGATAAGGATGGGATTTTGAAGCCATTCCATGTGCATGCTCATACAGAGTTTTCCTTTGTGCTGAACAGTGTAGATTTGTGAGTTTTCGAGTGTGTTTTTGTAAGATTTTGGTGTTTTCAGTTGAGTTTTTCATATCAGTTTGGGTTGCTGCTATATTTCAGAATTTTAGATGTTAAAATAGAGCTGAATATATTTATTTGGTCATGATTATACTTCTGTGATAGATTATTAGTATTTTTGTGGTGTTTCTGGGCTATTCTGTGTTGCTTTCGGGAGCCCGATGAGCATTATTTTTTATCCTCTGTTTGGGAGATGTTGTGTACATGTTATACAGATCTGGAAATATAATTTTGTAGTATTTTATGCTGCTGAAATTTCTATAAAAATGTCCACTTTCAGATTTGTTAATAATATGTGAAGCTGTGAAGCTTTTGGCACTATTTTCGACATACCCGATTTGGGGTTTATTGAGAAATTGGTGGATCTTTGAAATATTGGTTGTTTGATCTTAAAGATATTATCAAAGGCTTGAAATATCATATAAAATCAAAAAAGGGACATTTCAGTGGTATCAGAGCTATGATCTTGCTAGCCTGAGGGTTTGTATAAGTTTGCATGTCAATTTTGCATGTCAAAATTTATGGTTGCATGCTACTTCTAATCATTTGCATGTTAGTTCTTGGTGAATTTGGTGGTTGCATGTTACTTCTAATTAGTTGCATGTCAAAATCTATGGTTGCATGCTACTTCTAATCATTTTCATGTTAGTTCTTGGTGAATTTGGTGGTTGCATGTTGCTTCTAATCAGTTGCATGTCGAAATCTATGGTTGCATGCTACTTCTAATCAATTGCATGTTAGTTCTTGTTGTTTGAAGAAGTTATAAACTATTGGGGTTACACTCTACTTTATCCAGAATGGACAGGTATAGTACAGAGTCTCAGAGGACACGATCTTGGACAATTGATATCCAAAGTCAGAACAGTAGAAAGGATGGTTATTTAGACATTCGAGATAAACTTAAGAAAATAAGCCATGACATGTCTGAACAGTTGGTTGAGCACCACCGTATAATGAATGACATGTTTTCTGACCCAGCTAAGGTGGGTAAGTTGACTAGATTTTTATTTGGCAAATTTTCTCACAGGGAAGATGACACAATTACCAAGAACTTGTATGAGGAGTTTGAGAAACTAGCTTATAGCCAGGCTGAGATCTCAAATTCTACTCCGCCACAAGAGGTAGTGAGAAAGGATATTACGTAGATTGATATTAATGGTCAACTTGATACTCAAATTGAGACAATTGTATACAGGTCATCAAAGGGTGATGTCATAGGTATTCAAGATGGTATAGTTACAACAGGTAGTGACTACAGCGTAGTGCGTTCAGATGATGATTATGAGGATGTTGGTGTGCATGATGGTGAGATACCTGGTAGAGATGAGCAGAAATTGAGCATTCATGACTTTGTTGAGAAAGAGTACCGGGCATAGTTAGATGCTTTGACACATGAGGTTGAGGCTGGTAGTACTTCACATGATTTGTCCAGCTGGCTGAAAGTGAACAAAGACAATATTGTGACTTCATTATCTCATCATGATAGGTATGTGGAGTTAGTTGGTATTGGTCATATTACTCAGGTGAGGAGTTTTCTTGAGTTACCAGTCGATTCTAGTTTACAGATATGGACTCAAGATTGTTATATTGGCATTTGGGATTCAATTGACTGGAGATCTTTAACACTTTTTGGTAGCAGTGTTTGTTTGGGTGCTATCATGGATTTGATTAGCAGATTGCACGGTGTTGTCTTTTCTAGTGCCAGCAACTTGTTCGATGCTGATATTAGTTTTTATACATCGGTGTTGGGCTTTGGTCATATATCCAGTCGACCATACTTGCTGTAATGTGTTGATGATCTTTCATATTTGGCAGTGTGTATAGATGAGTCCTAGGATCATATTGGCATTGATGACATCTAGGAGGATGCAGTGGGTAGTTTTGAAGACTTAGTTTCCTTGGCAGTTTCTTTTGGTATAGAGGAGTTAGACATTAGTGCTACAATTTTTGATACTCCATATGTTGATATGAGCTTTGGATTTGATTCACAGGATATGGATGGTAATACTCTACGAACTAGTAACTTTGAGGATACTCCTTTAGAAAGTGCATCAGAGGAGGTTTATAGGAGATAGTCTAGCCAGTGCCATCATGTGTCTAATCAGTTGAGAGTTAGTGAGTGAGACATTGCTATTGCTTGCCAGCATTTTGATGCTGCTCGTCAGTTGTTTGCAGTTTATGGATGGGGTTCTCCTACTAGTGATGAGTAGGGAGGTAGTTATCTTTCCTTGATAGAGTTCCACTCTTTATGGGAGGCTATCCAAATTCTGAGACAAGATTATATGCAGTTGGTAGCCGATAGAGATTATCTTATGGAGTGGGGCAGTACATGATACGATGCATTGTTGGCCAAGGAAGATGAGGTGAGTGAGCTTACTTAGTAGCTTGAGGTGACTTCTGATATTCTTGAGAGTACACAGTTGGCTTTCAAGGAGTCACAGTTTCATTTGGCTAAGGTGACCATGGAGTTAGAGCAACTACAGTCTTTACCAGATTCTATACAATCACAAGCTATGTTGTCTGGTGATCCGAGGATGTCCATAGTCAATATTTTCAAAGATAGTGGAGATGGGGATGCATCCATCCTTGATACTAACATTGGCATATCGGGTTTGTCCCCACTAGAGTCAGGTTCAGTTGAGTTGGGTGTTGCAACAGATTGTTGTGGTATGCCTGACATGGTGGTGACCTCTAGTACTAATGGCACAAAGACTAGAGATGATGTATCAAAGACCATGTGTGATGTTGGTGAGTCAACAGTTGGCATGGTTCTTGCTAGTAATACTACTCCCTTGGTGATGTCTTCAGAGGTAGTAGTTGGTTCCAACTTGGTTAATGATCAATTGCAATTAGTTGCATCTGGATTGCAGTTTGAGGCACTGACTGAGATTGGTGCATTCTATCGACATTATATTGTGAGGTATGCTCATCAATTCACCTTTGATGACCATGTTAATGAGATGATGATACAGAGATGTACTTTGGTTCCTAGTGTTTATCATCAGTTATAGGATAGTTTGATGCCTCGAGATGAGAGTTGTGATGGGCACGACATGGTGATAGGTCCTGCAGTTGACAGCTTGATAATACATGACTTAGAGTAGGATTTTTGGAGTGATGCTTCAGTGGGTGTTGTTATTGATTCTACTCCTTTGAATATGACATCTCCTGACTTAGTTGGTGATTAGTCATAGTGGGTTGTATCACTTGTTCATGGTGAGCTGTTGACTGAGGTTAGTTTTTTTTATCAACATTATATTTCAGGGTACGTACATCAGTTAGCATTTGATCCTTGTGCTGAAGAGTTGATGGCAGAAAAAGTTGGTTTGGGTTCCATTTCTTGTTGTTTATCTTGTGATGGCTTTTCACCATTAGGGGTGCATGGGAGTTATGGTTATGAGATAGTGGCCGGTGATCTACAGAGTTGTGTTGACTGTAAGAGTTGAACAGTGTGTGGATTCTCCATACTTGGTACAGTTTCATTTGGGAGCATTCACCATTGTTGCAGAGTTGGATTGTACATTCTGTATAGGCCAGTGGGATGCATTGATGGTATTTACTATGTTAGCAATTTGATTTTTCCACTTTACTTGAGTTTTGATGTTCTAAGAGTTTGTGTCTCATGGGTTCCTAACTGTGGAAGTTGTGACTTTGGAGTTTGGTTGAGCAGTGATTGTCAGTTTGATTATGGATTCCTCTTGGTTATATTGCAAAGGATATTGCAGGAGCCTGTGTTAATTGACAATAGTATAGTTCATGACTACATTTGGGATCCAAGTGGATTGATTGGTCTATTGTTCAGCCATTTCTTGAGGACAAGAAATATTTGGAAGGGGAGGACTTGTCATGTCCCCTTTTCAAATAATTAAAAATAATAATCTTTTCTAAGGCAGGCAGGCCCAAAAAGGTGAAGTTTTGCAAAAAGGGGATAATCTTTGGAAGCTAATGGACTAATAAATGAAATTTATTATTAAAATATGTTTTATTAACCCCTCTTAGATGTGAGTTAGGGTTATGCCCTCTTTTAAGGGGTTTGGAGGCATTTTTGGCTAATTCCAGAACTTGATTTTTGCTCATTTCTTTGTTGTTCTTCAGAGGCTGCCAAACCTGTGGAGAAGGAGACCCAAGAATGGGAGTTTTCAGCTTTCTAGGAAGGCTAAGGATCATATTTTGAAGCCATTCTATGTGCATGCTCATACAGAGTTTGCCTTTGTGCTGAACAGTGTAGATTTGTGGGTTTTTGGGTGTGTTTTTGTAAGATTTTGGTGTTTTCAGTTGAGTTTTTCATATCAGTTTGGGTTGCTGCTATATTTCAGACTTTAGATGTTAAAATAGAGCTGAATATATTTATTTTTTCATGATTATACTTCTATGATAGATTATTAGTGTTTTTGTGGTGTTTCCGAGCTATTTTGTGTTGTTTTCGGGAGCCCGATGAGCATTGTTTTTTATCTTTTGTTTGGGAGCTTTTGTGTATATGTTATACAGATCTGGAAACATCATTTTTTAGCCTGTTATGCTGCTGAAATTTCTATAAAAATGTCCACTTTCATATTTGTTAATAATATGTGAAGCTGTGAAGCTTTTGGCACTATTTTCGGCATACCCGATTTGGGGTTTATTGAGAAATTGGTGGATCTTTGAAATATTGGTTGTTTGATCTTAAAGATCTGATCAGAGACTTGAAATATCATATAAAATCAGAAAAGGGACATTTCACAATTGCAATGAGGTTGGTCATATTGTTGCTAGATGTCCAAAGAAGAAGAACTATAGAGGTGGTGACAAGTAGATGAAGACAACAAGGATTATAAAGACAAAAGAAAAAAGTCATGCTACATTGTTACAAAGGAAAAAAAAGATGAATCTAATGAACATGATGATGAAGTGGTGTATGTTGCAATGAAGGATGAATCTAATGAAGAAGAGACAAGTGCACTTGTGACTTGTGTGAACAAGAATGATAGATGGATCATTGATAGTGGGTGTTCACATTACATGACTGGAGACAAAAGTAAGTTCATTACCTTGAATTGTTATGATGGAAATAGTGTAATATTTGGTAATGATGCATCATGTTTGATAAAAGGAAAAAGGTTCTATCAAACTCACAGATAAGATTTTATGTGACAATGCTTACTATGTTGAAGGACTTAACTATAATCTCTTGAGTGTGTCACAACTGAATAATTTAGGATGCAAGGTTGAGTTTGAAAACAAGATTTCTAAGATATATGATGCAAATAGAAAATTAATTGGAAAAGATGATCAAACTAGGAGTAATCTATTATTTCTTGACATAGAGAATGCTACTTGTCTAGTTGTAAAATTTGATGATGTGTGGCTATGGCACAAGAAGTTAAAATGTCATGTTGATTTTGATAACCTAGTTAGTATTAGTAACATGAGAAAAGTTAAAGGTTTGCCTAAGTTGAAGAAGCCTGAGAATATAATGTGCAAACAATGTCAGTTAGGCAAAATGACAAATTCAAGTTTTAAGAGTAAAGCTCATACCTCTAAAGAAATACCAGAGATTGTTCATACAAACTTGTGTGGACCAATTGATGTGAAAAGCTACAAAAGAGATAAGTACATTATGTTGTTTGTCAATGATTATTATAGAATAATGATAGTTATGTTTCTAAAATTAAAATATGATACTTTCCAAATATGTAAGTGGTACTTAGAAAGAGTTGAGAAAGAAATGGGTAAAAGTCTAAAATGTTTGAGATCTAACAGAGGAGGAGAATTTACATCACATGAGTACGAGACATTCTGTAATGACAAAGGAATCAAAAGACAAACATTTTCCCCTAGAACCCCTCTACAAAATGAAATTTTTGAAAGGAGGAATAGATCTATAATGGATTGTGTTAGAATACTCGTGATGGAGAAAAATGTTGCTTTGAAATACTAGAGAGAAGCTTAAGTACAATTGTTTATACCTTGAACCTACTACAAGTCAAGAAAGGTATGCATTCAACACCTTTTGAACTATGTTATGGATACTCACCAAATGTAAAATATTTTAAAGTATTTGGAATAAAATGCTATATTCTCAAAGACTTTAGGAATGGTAAACTAGATGCAAAAAGTGAAGAAGTATATTTCTAGGATATTCTACAAAAAGTAAAGCTTATAGGTGTTTGAATACTAACACTAACAAAGTTGTGGAAAGTGCAAATGTGAATTTTGATGAACATACAAAAGTATACGAGGATGAACCTATGAGAGAACTAGAAGAAGATGCTACAAAGAAAGCTATAAAACAACATCAAGTTTTAGTGACTGTCAAGTCACATACTATGAATGTTGACTTGCATTTAGGAACCGAGATACATTTAGATTCCAAGTTACATAATGAAGTCGAAGCACATTTTGATTTTGAGATTACTAGAGATGTTGAGCTACTTGACAGAGATGTACATAGTGACTCTGAAGTTGAAAGACAAAATGAAGAAACTAGGGCTGAACCAAGATTGACCAAATATGTCAAGAGACATCATCTTGCCACACAAATTATTAGAGATAAAGATGCTAGACCAATGACAAGAAAATGACTAAGAAATGATACATGTTTACTGAGTATGAAGGAACCTAAATAAGTAAGAGATGTCATAGAAGATGTAGACTAGAGTAAGGTCATAGAAGAAGAAATTAAACAAATTGAGGGGGAAAAAATGGACTCTAGTTCCTTGACCAGAAGACAAAAATGTGATTGGCACCAAGTGCGTATTCAGAAACAAGCTAGATGAAAATGGTGAAGTCACAAGGAAGAAGGCAAGATTAGTTTGCAAAGGATGTGCACAAGAAGAATGAATTGACTATGGAGAAACATTTGATCCTATTTCTAGATTGGAAGGAGTAAGAACTCTACTTGCTTATTCTACATACAAAGTTTTCAAAGTTTAACAAATGGATGTTAAATCTACATTTTTGAATGGCATATTAGAGGAAGAAGTTTATGTAGAATAGTCAGAAGGATTTGTTGATGTTAACAATAACAATATGGTATGTAGATTGCACAAAGCTCTATATGGATTGAAACAAGCACCAAGAGCATGGTATGAAAGAATTCATAATTATCTTGTGAAGATTGGATTTAAAAGGACTAATGATAACAACAATCTATACATGAAGATAAATAAAGGAAAAGCTATATTGTTATCTGAAATTTTTGTTGATGATATCATATTTGGAGGTCAAGATGCTTTATGTAAGGCTCTGACAATTGAAATGAAGCAAGAATTTGAGATGTATATGTTTGGAGAGATCAAGTTCTTTGTGGGTTTGCAAGTGTTGGATACACTTGTTCAATTGTGTGTTGTCTTTGATGTTACACAAATATCATATCAGTTATCAGTAAGAGTCTACCAAGCTCAATTGGTCAGCAAGGAAAAAGACAAAGTCTACCAAGCTCAAAAGGCTAGCAAAGAACATTTACAGCATCTACTGAGTGTTCTCAAACTTTACCTTGTGTAGACAGTTGTTACCGAGATTTCAAGGTTAGTAAAAGAAATTCAGTGTCTATTGAGCTTACTCAGTCATCAAAGGAAAATATGGAAAAGAACAGTTCTTACCAAGCTCTCATGGTCAGCGAAGAAGATCTAGTTCTTATCAAGTTCACTCGGCAGCCAAAGGATTTCGCAAAATTTGTAGTATTAACCAAGTTGAGATGGTTAACTTAGGGAAAAAAATTTGGAGCAATGTTTACCAAGAAAGGTTGGCCAATAAAGGATTTCATTGTTTTGGGAAATAAAGTTTATTTATTTAATGTAATATTTGTAGCTGACTAATGTATGGTTTATTGGTAAATGTAACTTGTAATTGAGCCGACTTGAATTTTTGTAATGTATAAATAAAAAGGTCAATTTATGGATTCTAATTGTAAGTAATGAATATGAAATGAGCTTATTGTGTGAAGAGGTAGTGTAAATGAATTTTGAAGAAGGATCAGATATCCTTGAGGAGAAATAGAGTTGTATTTGATCAACGAGGATCTATTGAAGCAAAGTAAAGATTTGTATCAGCAAAGTTTAGTTGCATCTCATTAAGGTTACTTATTCTTACTTTCTCACCATTGTAACAATATTTCCTAAATCTCTTAACAGAGTTGGTTTAATAGCCATTTTGTAAATCCTCTGACAAGGTGGAAATTTTAGCTGAATTGTTCTAAAGACCTCTAGCAAGGCCACTCCTAGCAAGGTGATTAAATCCTCTAACAGGGTCACACCTAAAAGTGTGTTTTGTAACCTTTAACAGGGTTGGCTCCTAACAGGGCTGACTTCGAAAGAGTGAAAATTGGTAGCTAGTTACTTGGCAGTTTTTCCCATATTGGGTTTCCATGTTAAATCTGGTGTCTCTTGTGTTCATGTTATTTACTTTTGCATGCATGTTAATAATTATGAATGCTTAAAGATTAGTAATAAGTTAATCTACCAAGTTACAGCATTTTGTGAATGTTTACCGAGTAACAGTAGTAAGTAACTTGTTTGACACCTAAGGGATTTGTGAATTTGTTTTTGTAGTAACTGATTCACCCCCCTCTCAGTTACTCCATCTATAATTCCAACAATTGGTATTAGAGCTTTTGGTGCTTGTAGGAAAAGATTTGAAGGATCTAAGCTAAAGATCGGGATGTCTTACAAGAGGGAAATTCTAAGACTTAATAGGAACAACTTCTCAGCATGGTAGGGATTGATGAGACTTCATCTGGCTTCAATTGGAGATATAGGACTGAAATATCTGGATAAAGCATATGTAGAACCTGTTGGCACATTATCTATCAATGATATTGCTAAAAAGAAGACTCACAACAACATGATTATAGCTATTGCATCTAACCTAAGTTATGAAGAATTTGATGACATCAAGGATTGCAAAACTGCCTTTTCAATGTCGAACAAGCTAAAAGAAATATATGGAGGAGATGATAATGTGAGAAGAGCCAAAGTAGAAAGTTTAAGAGGTCAATTTGATTAGATGAGGATGAGAGAGGATGAAAACATAGCAAAATATGTTGAAAGAGTTAAAGCAAGTGTCAGTGCAATCAAAGCATCTAGAAGAGATATCAAGGAGGAAATAGCTATAAGTAAAGTTCTTATAACACTACTTCCCATTTATGCAATCAGAGTTTTTGCAATTCAAGAAAGAATATTTGAAGCAAATCATAAGATAAATTTAGAAGCCATAGTTGGAAGATTGATTGCATTCGAGCTAGATAACTATGATAATTATGTTCCAGTTGTCAAGAACATTGAATTAGCATTTGAAGCCAAGCTTTCACTCAAGGAGAAAGGCAAGAAGATAAAGGATCCTTGGTTAGATAGTGAAGAAGAATCATAACAAAGTTTTGATAGTGATCTTGAGGTGGTTGAAGCTCTACTAGCAAGGAAATATTCAAGAGGCAAAGGGAAATACAAAGATAAGGTTCCTCTAATCTATTTTCCTCGTGAAGAAATTGGACACATTGCTAATAGGTGCCCAAATAAGCAGAACAAGGATGAGAAGAAAGGTCACAAGTGCAATGGCAAGAAAGACTTCAAATCATTTAAGGACAAAGGTAAGAAAACTTATTTCATGGCTAAGGATTCTAATGATTCTGATGATGAAAAAGAAGATGAAATTGTTTACATTTTTGTAAAGAATGAATCTGATAATGATGAGGAAATGGTAGTCATTTCTCATATGAGCAAAAATGATACATGGATTATAGATAGTGGTTGTTCTCATCACATGACTGGTGATAAAACTAAATTTGAAAATTTTGAAGACTATGATGCTGGCAGTGTGAGGTTTGGTAATAATGAACCTTGTTGCATAAAAGGAAAAGGAAGAATCTCACTAACCAAAGAACTTGTATGTGATAATGCATATTGGGTAGATGAACTAAAACACAGTCTGTTGAGTGTGGCACAACTACTCAATAATGGATTCAAAGTGGAATTCATGCATAGAAAAGCAAGACTATTGGATGGCAAAGGAAAGCTGATTGGATCAGGCAATCAAACAAAAAGTAACTTTTTTTATCTTGAACTTGGCGAATGTTCATGTTTTATTTCTCAAGTTGAAGAAAGTTGGTTATGGCATAGGAGGTTATGTCATGTTAATTTTGATAAATTGGTGAAAATAAGTAAATTTAGGAAAGTAAGAGGCATTCCTAACATAAAGAAATCTGAGGTTAGTCTATGCAAGAATTGTCAAATTGGAAAAAGTAAGAACTATTAGTTTGAAGAAGTTTTAGAAATTGTACATATTGATTTGTGTGGACTTATTGGAATTGAAAGTTATACTGGTGAAAAGTTTTTCATTCCTTTTGTTGATGATTACTCAAGAATCATGACTGTCATGTACCTAAGAAAGAAATCAGAAGCATTCGAGAAGTTCAAATCATATTTGGCTAGAGTAGAGAAGGAAATAGGAAAAAGACAGAAATGCTTGAGGTCAAATAGAGGTAGTGAATTCATTTCACATGAGTTCAATAACTTTTGCATTGAAAGGGGAATCAAAAGGTAGGTTTCATCACGTGGAACTCTTGAACAAAATGGAATAGTTGAAAAAAGGAACAAATCTATCATGAACTATGCAAGAACCTTAATGATTGAAAAGAGCATTGCTATCAAATATTGGAAGGAAGCTATCAGCACTACAATTCATACCTTGAACCGAGTATAGCTAAAGAATGACTCATTCAAAAACCCCTATGAGTTATGGTATGGCTACAAACCCAATGCAAGTTACCTAAAGGTATTTGGAAGCAAATGTTACATTTTGAAAGAATCTAGAAAAGGTAAATTTGATGTGAAGGGTGATGAAAGAATATTTTTGGGATATTCTTACAAAAGTAAAGAATACAAATGTTTGAATTTTTCTACTCGCAAAGTCATAGAAAGTGCACATGTGAAAGTTGATGAGTTTGTAGAAAGAACTAAAGAAAAAATCAAAAGGGAACCAAAAGACTATAGAATATTTGTTTTCATTGAACTTGATACAGTGCTAGGTACACCTGTCAATCAAAAATCGTCTACTCCAGAATCTTCTATAACTGAGTTGCAGGAAGTTCAAACTAAGCTAATGCCTATCAAGTTGTAAGGACCTGAGTTGCAAATAGAAGCTACCGAATCAATAGCTATCAATCTCGAGCAACCAGAACCAAAAGTTGAAACACAAAAAGATAACAACGCAAGTCATTCAAAAGGAAAGGAGCCTGTGCTAGCCAAGTATGTCAGGAGGCATCATACACCAGATCCGATCATTGGAGATAAATCTGAAGGAACAATGACAAGAAGTAAGTTGAAAGGTATTTTTTTGCTTGCTAAATTTGAACCTAGAAGTTTCAAAGATGCATTAGAAAATGAAAGTTGGATTGAGGCTATGAATGAAGAGATAGAGCAGATAAAGAAAAAAATATATGGACTCTTGTACCTAGGCCTAAAGACAAAAATGTGATTGGAACTAAGTGGGTATTCAAAAATAAGCTAAATGAAGATGGCAATGTGTCAAGAAACAAAGCTAGATTAATATGTAAAGGATACTCTCAAGAAGAAGGTATAGACTATGGAGAAACTTTTTCTCTTGTTGCAAGATTGGAAGGTGTCAGACCCTTTCTTGTATACGCTGCATACAAAGGATTCAAAGTTTATCAAATGAATATCAAATCAACATTTCTCAATGGTATATTGAATGAAGAGGTTTACATTAAACAACCTGAAGGTTCTATTGATCCAATAAAGAAAGACATGGTCTAGAAATTACATAAAGCATTGTATGGTCTGAAATAAGCCCCTAGAGCATGGTATGAGAGATTACATAACTATCTTATTCAAATTGGTTTTCAAAGAACTAATGATAATAGTAGCTTGTATATCAAAGAAAGACCAAATAATAATATTGTTTTGGTAGAAATATTTGTAGATAATATTTTGTTGACAGGAAATGATGATCTTTGTAAAGAATTTTCAGAGTAAATGAACAAGGAATTTGAAATGTCAATGTTTGGGGAGATCAACTTATTTGTTGGTCTTCAAATTCAACAGAATAAGAATGGTATTTACATCACTCAATCAAAATACATCAAGGAAATATTGAAAAATTTTGGTATGGAAGACTACAAACCAATTGGGACTCCAATGTGTCCTAGATTGAAACTTACCAAGGAAGATGAATCAAAGGAAGTGGATTAGACATTGTATAGATCAATGATTGGAAAGTTGTAGTATGTAGTGCATACAAGACTAGACATTGCCCTTGCAGTAGGAATTGTAGCAAGATTTTCAGCAAAACTAAGAGAAAATCACATGATGGAAATCAAAAGGATCATGGGATATTTGAAAGGCGTTGAAGATTATGGATTATGGTATAAACTTTGAGAAAATTTGGATTTAAAAGTGTTTATTGATGCAGATTGGGCAGAAAATATTGATGACAAAAAGAGTACAAGTGGAGGAGTTTCTTTTCTTGGAAAGAGGTTGGTTTCTTGGACAAGTAAAAAGAAAAATTGTACATCCCAGTCCGCAGCAGATGCAGAATATGTTGTAGTAGTAGTAAATTTTTCAAACATTGTTTGGTTTAAACAATTATTGGAAGGCATGAAGGTAGAGATTAAGGAACCAGTTGTCATGTTTTGTGACAATATAAGTGCAATTAATATATCCAAAAATCTAGTGATGCATTCAAAAACCAAGCATATTGCTATAAAGTATCATTTTGTCAGATAATTGGTGTACGATAAGGAGATCAGATTGGAATATGTCCATACAAAGGAACAAATTGTTGACATAATCACAAAGCCTTTACCTAAGGATGCATTATTGTATCTAAGAGGTAAGTTAGGGGTCATTCCCCTATCTGAAGCGCACTAAAATATAGTTTTAGTGATGCATCAACAAGAATAGAATTGAAGATCTATCAGTTGATGTAGCAAAGTAATGAAGACATTTCATATGAATCAGTACTTAAGGTACATTGGAATTCATTTGAGTTGTGTTGTCTTTGGCATGTGTTGTCAAAGAGGGAGAGTTTACTGTCATCTTTTTGAAATTTGCAAGAAAAAGAGAGTTTATGCAAGAGAGAGAGATTACTATGAAAGAGGGAGATTTCTATAGTTGAGGAGTTTTGTGAAATGAAATATAAAAGGGAGAAGCATTCTGTCAAAAAAGATTTGTTTTCAAATTTCATTCTGCTATGACATGCTGTGTTTCCATTAATGCTGAAGAGGGAGATTATTGGATACAATTGTTCAATTGTGTGTTGTATTTGATGTTACACAAATGTCATATCAATTATCAGTCAAAGTCTACCAGGCTCAGTGGGTCAGCAAGGCAAAATACAAAGTCTACCGAGCTCAAAAGACTAGCAAAGAAGATTTACAGTGTCTACCAAGTGTTCTCAGACTTTACCTTGTGTAGACAGTTATTATTGAGCTTTCAAGATTAGTAAAATAAATTCAGTGTCTACCAAGCTTAGTCGATCATCAAAGGAAAATATGGTAGAGAATAGTTCTTACCGAGCTCTCATGGTCAACAAAGAAGATCCAGTTCTTACCGAGTTCACTCAGCAACCAAAGGATTTCATAGAATTTGTAGTATTAACCGAGTTGAGATGGTCATCTTAGGAAATTGTTTCTAGAGTAGTGTTTACCAAGCAGGGTCAGCCAATAAAGGATTTCATTATTTTGGGAAATAAAGTTTATTTGTTTAATGTAATATTTGTAGCCAACTGATGTATGGTTTATTGGTAAATGTAACTTGTAATTGAGCCAACTTGACAATTTTTAATGTATAAATAAAAAGGTCAAGTTGTGGATTTTAATTATAATTAATGAATATAAAATGAGTTGATTGTGTGAAGAGGCAGTGTAAGCAAATGTTGAAGAAGGATCAAATATCCTTGAGGAGAAACAGAGTTTTATTTGATCAGTGAGGATCTATTGAAGCAAAGCAGAGATCTATATCAGAAAAGTTTAGTTGCATCTCATTCAAGTCACTTATTGTTACTTTCTCACCATTGTAACAATATTTCCTAAATCTATTAATAGAGTTGGTTTAATAGCCATTTTGTAAATCCTCTAACAAGGTAGACAGTTCAGCTGAATTGTTCTAAAGACCTCTAGCAAGGCCACTCCTAACAAGGTGACTAAATCCTCTAATAGGATCACACCTAACAATGTGTTTTGTAACCTTTAACAGGGTTGGCTCGTAATAGGGCTCACTTCAGAAGAGTGAAAATTGGTAGCTAGTTACTTGATGGTTTTTCTCATATTGGGTTTCCACATTAAATTTGGTGTTTATTGTGTTCATGTTATTTACTTTTGCATGCATGTTAATAATTATGAATGCTTAAATATCAATAATAAGTTAATCTACCAAGTTATAGCATTTTGTGAATGTTTACTGAGTAACAGCAGTAAGTAATTTGTTTGACATCTAAGGGATCTGTGGATTTGTTTTTGTAGTAACTGATTCACCCCCCCCCCCCCCCCCTCAGTTACTTCATCTATAATTCCAACAGCATGTATATCAAATGAAATATGGTACACACATCACTCAGTCAAAATATGTCAAAGAAATATTAAAATTATTTGGATTGGAGGATTCCAAAGTAATAAGTACACCTATGGTGATAGGACACAAATTGTCAAAGAATGATGATTCAGTTGAGGTAAATCAAACATTTTACATGTCTATGATTGGCAAATTACAATATATAGTACATAGCAAACTAGACATTGCATTATTTGTAGGGATAGTTGCAAGATTCTCTGCTAATCCCAAGGAAAATCATTTGATGGTTGTTAAAAGAATAATGAGATATTAGAAAGGAACAGAGGAGTATGGTCTATCCTATAAGAAAAATGAGAAATTTGAATTAAGAGAATATACTAATACTAATTGGACTAGAAACATTGATGATAGAAAGAGCATTAGTGGAGGAGCATTTCTCTTAGGCAAGAGGCTAGTTACATGGACTAGTAAGAAAGAAAACTGCACCTCATAATCTAATGTTGAAGTTGAATATGTTGTTGCTGCTATAAATTGTACAAACATTGTATGGATCAAACAACTATTCAGAGGTATGAAGGAAGAGATCACAGAACCAATGACACTTTATTGTGATAATTCAAGTGTTATAAATATATCAAAGTATCTTGTGATGCACACAAAGACTAAGTAGATTGCAATCAAGTATCATTACTTGAGAGAATTAGTTCGAGATAAAGAGGTGAAGATGGAATATGTTAACACAAAAGAGAAAAATGTTGATATCCTCATAAAAGAATTACCTAAGGATGCTCATGAGTATCTAAAAGGTAAACTATGGGTGATACCCCTATAAAAGGCTCTCTAAGTAACAAAAGGAGTGCCCTTCATGAAACAAGCTTATTTTCATATATTACAAAATTGAAGTAGAGGGTCTCAATTTAGGAGATGCCTAAAGTAATCAAAGAACTGAAGCTACAAATCAGTCACAAGCAAGGTGACAAAGGAAGAAACTGAAGAAACTTATATCTGCATGTTAAGATGACAAGTCTTTGGCATTGTTGTCAAAGAGGGAGATAGTTATTGATCAAGGGAAATACAAGAAAGGATGAGTTAATGATCAAGGGATATACAAGAGATTGGAGATTTAACAAGGAGGGAGAAATCCTAGCATCTACCTAGTAAGAGGGATATATAAGAAGAAATTCAAAGGGAGTTATAAGGATGATACAAAGGAGTTTTGTAACCTATTCAAAAGATGGAAGTTGCTGATAGAGGGAGAGATTTCAATACAAGAAATTATCTTCTTTTTGGTATTTTGTTGGTCTTACTGTTTTAATCTAGTTAGTTTATGTTGATCAGTTTGGTTTGCCATCAATGCCAAAGAGGGAGATTATTGAGAATAGATTGAGGGAGATTGTTGAAGAAGAAGATTGTTGAGAATAGATTTATACAAGTATGATCAATATGGTTCAATCATTGTTTTGTCAGTGATGTCAAACCTACTATTTTTTTGTAAGACAACTGCTTATATGATTTAAGTACTATCACTTACTTGATTGATAAAGAAAATTTGATCAAAAGATGTAACAACACCTAGAGGAAAGGTTGAGTTATGATATGCAAAGGAGTACAAGAATCAGTTAACACATTGATAACATGATGTATTGATAATCTACTTAAGGTTACAAAGGTTGGTTACACTAAGAAAGTATAGAAGAACAAGTTAGATAAAGTTTTTTCTACCAAGCTTGATCGAGTGGAAAGTAGGTGTGGAGAAAAGTTGGTACAAGCTGAGCAGAAAATTAGTTAGAGCTAAGTAAAAGTCTATTCTAGTGTATGCCGAGAAAAATAGTGGATTCCAAGTAAAGTTTAGTTAATGTCAAGTACTAGTTAACTTTAGTTCATGTCGAGAGATTCCACAAAAGATGTTGAGCAATGCAGTGTGTGACGAGCATCAAATGCAAGTTAATGCCGAGTGACTGCATTATTTGAAAGATCATCAATTCAATAGATTTAAGCCAACAAGTTTGTTTTCTTAGATTATGTGAACTAGGTGGAAGATAAGATTGATAAGCTAGTGGCACAGAACTCAAGATAAACTATTTTGAGGTGAATTCAAAGAGAATTGAAGGAGAAATTTCTAGAAGAGATATGAAATATGGGGTAGATTCATTGTATCCTACCTAATATGTCCTAACCCTAAATTGGATGATGGATAATGAATGGAAAAAGATCTTAATTTCCTATTTATAGGAATAGCTAGTAAAAAGCAAAGTAGTCATGGGCAAGAACCTAAGGAAGACAAGAAGTCAAGGACTTTGCTTCATCAAGTGACCTAAGAGAAGAGTCTACATTTGCATGTTAAGAAAGAAGGCTTAAGGGTATGAATACTTGAAGGGTGAACAAGCTATTAGAGCTGAAATGTATGAAAGCCAAAGAGAGTGGATGACTAAAATAGAGATCTATAATTTGCAAATGAAGTTGTAAGTTGTTATCGGATCAAGCCTTACTATTACTCTCTAATAATTGTATCAGTCTAGGGTAAATCCTTTGGATTAAAGTTGACCTAACAGTCATTTGTAAATCCTTTAAGTGAGTGACATTCCAAGTGAATGGTCTAAAGTCCTCTAACAAGGCTCACTCCTAACAAGGTGATTGAAATTCTTTAATAGGGTCACATTTAAAAGTGTGTATTGTAACATTTAATAGGGTTGGCCTTTCACAAGGCATCACTTCAAAAGAGTGAAAAAGGGTAGCATGTTACTAGTGGTTTTTCTCAAATTGGGTTTCCATGTAAATCATTTTGTCAATTGTGTTGTTGAATCTATTATGTTTCATGTTTACATTTCTACAATTGATTTGACAGTAGTGTACAAGTTTTAAGTGATTGCATAATCTCATGGATGCATGCATGATGATAAATATTTTATGGATTCACTAAGGTGTGAAAAGTTTTGTTTATACATCTAGACCTTAGATAATTGATTCACACCCCACCCCCAACAAACCCAAAACAATAGTGCTTAAATTTTAGGTTTTTTATAGAAGGGCCAAAAGGGTATTAGGATCTATGTTTTTGTTTCTATGTGTTTTGGAGAATGTCATAGAAAAAGGGGAATTTTAGGAAAAGATACTGGTTTGGTCTTGGTTGGGTGGTTGCAATTTGAGTTTGTGGGAGAATTTTTTTTAAGGGATTGATAAACTAGTTAGTATGCATTCAAACAACATTCTTGATGTGTCTTGATGATTAGAATCATTAGTTCTTGGCAAGTGTGGGTGTGGGTTAACCAAGGGTTTAGGGTGCATTTGAGACCATGTGAAGGAAACCTTACATAAAACTTCATAAAATTTTGGAGTTTGAATCATCCCACTTGCCTTTGTATCAAAAGGGAAATGGCTCTTCCTAGTTAGAGGATCAACTACACTAAAATAACTATTTCTCTCCCTTCCTATTTATTAGATGTCTTGTTTCAAAATCCCAATAAAGGTGAGAAATAAGCTTATTTAGGAATTAAGGAAATTCTTATAGAAAGGTTAAAGAAATCAAATAAGGGTGTCCTTTATTGCACAAAACAATCTTTGTATGTCTTAGATAGAAGGGGGAACTCAAGCCTTAAATATGTTAAAGACCAGAATACTTCTTTAGGCATGAAATGGGTTTGGAGAATGTTTAAATACCTAAACTTTCAATGGGCCAAACTCCTTATATATAAGTATCTTGAAGGTAATAATAACCTTAATACTTTTAGGCATACTAATCCTTATCATTTTTATTTGGATAAATAATTTGGAACTTTATAAAAGAATTTAGAAGCATCATGAATAATGGAATCTCCTAGAAATATGTAGTAAGCTATGGATTATAGCCCCATCTATGGACTTCAATGGGAATTCTAGAAGGGAAGGAATGGGAGAATATTAAAAGATGAATAGTTGAGTTGTAATCAGTTGACTAATAAAGTTGAAGCAATCTAGTGAAAGTAGTTAACGGAAAAGATTTTTGAAAGTAAGATAGAGAAAGTATTTACCCATTTGGATGATAAAATTAGGATCAAGTGGAAAATCTTGAAATTGATTTCCTTCATTGGTAATGACAAAGACATCTCCTAAAAATAGAGGGAGTGTAAATGGAAAATGCTAAAGGAGGTGTTGTACAAACTAAATTTGTGATGGTGCTTCAAGAGGCTATCTAGGGGTAGTTGGTACAAGATGTGTCTTTCTTGATTAAAAAGTGGAATTACTTGCGAAACTAGATAAGACCAAAAGTATCACTTTTGAAAATGTTTCATAAGTTTACTTATTTATTGGAAGGCTTAAGAATATGTAAAGAAATACACATAGAATGACTAAAAATTAAGGGAGATTCAACTTTATTTATCAATGCTATTAGGAAAGAAGAAACTCCAAATTGATAGCTTAAGGGTATTTCTTTGCATAGTATAAAGTTTATTATATTCATAATACATGTTACTATTAATCATACATATAGAAAATGCAATGTAGTAGTGGATAATTTAGGTAACTTGGGAGCTAATGGGGAAATAAGGGGTACTGAGTGACCTCAAATTGGATTCCTACTATATAAGATCTATAAGAGTATATATATTCACTTAATCTTGTTATGTATCATCAGACACATTTCTCATTTATTTCAATTATAGTTGCACAATATAGATATTTTTATTCTCATTATTTGGATCTAGGTCCAAGTCCTTCTAAATGATTTGGCTGTTTGCATCAATTAAGAGTCTTAGGATGCTAATGTTGACTCTAATTATTTTCAAAATGATGTTAGCTATCTTGTGTATGCTTAATGTGATCTATGCAAAAATTACTATCTAATCCCAACCAAGGATTATACATATTATATTATGAATGGGCTCATCGAGTGCATATTTATGTTTCAAGCTAGGTGGGACTAGCCTCTAATGATTCCTAACTCTATTTATAATAACATTTGACAAAGTAACCTAACCACTTTAGGAAATAATTTTAGGATTTCTTTAGTCTTCGAACCTATTGGTGTATATAAACATTTGTGGAATTGTCACACTTTGATTAAAGTTATCGATAACATCCACACGGGTCTAATATGGCCCTGCAATGGCCCTAGTTTCAATTGAAACCAATCTACCTTTCTCCATTGAGGTATCAAAATTTTGGGCATGTAATGAGGAAATAATGGTTGTCATCTAGACTCCTCATCCAAGGTGGTTCTTACAAATTGGTTTCTTTATATTTTAATAGAATTTTTGAAATTTTGGACATTTAGTGAGGACTAAGGACTCTCATCATCTCTTGTTAGTTTAGAGAAGATAATACATTTATTATTTTGTGTTCAAGGCTACATAAGTCCTAGGTAGACCTAAGATATTCTTTACTCCATTCTTTACTATAGGTGCCCACACAGAATACAGTTTGTAAAAATTATTAATATAATAAAATAATTTGAATTCAACCTTTTTGAACAAAACAAAAAAGCAAGTACATAATTGAAATCATAATAACAATATTATAATATTATTTTATTATATATAAATCTAAATTTTATATAATATCTATTAAAAATTTTAAAGAAATATTTTAATATAATATAAAATTCTATTGATTTGGTAAAAACAAAAAAATTAGAAGCCATATTATATCAAAAATAAAATATAAAATAACAGTAGCTAAAAAATAAAATGTGTATATTGTAATAATTAAAAATAAATAAACATTACAATATAAAAAATAATTTAAAAAGGTAGTTCCAAATAAATAATATAGTATTTCCATATAAAAAATTAACAAAAATAAAGGAAAATGTCAACCTAACTAATTTAATGGAAAATAATTTTTATAAAGTAAAAAATAAAAAATATTGTATCTAGACTTATAACTAAATAGAAAAAATGTAATTGACTAATTAAAACTAAAAACCCATAAAAATTAGTATAAATTTTATAAATTATTCTTTTTCTTAATGATTATGATAAAAATTATACAAACTTTTTAATTTAATAATTATTTAATTTTTAATTTTTTTTAAAAAGGAATAGATTTTTTCAAAATCAAACAGTATTAATCCACTCAAACTATAAGCACAAAATAAGAAGATACTCACCCCATCTCTCATAAAAGAATTAAATTAAAAAAATCATAAGGTGTTTTATATTATTTCTTTATATTTAAAAACAAATCAAATAATTTTTATGAATTTACCCATATTAAACTATAAAAAATAAAAATAGGTTGGAAGGCACTGTTAATAGTAAAAAAAATAAGGTTAATTTTTTTGTTGTCATGAAAGTTAATTATCAGGTCAGGGCACTTCAATCTTTATCCAAGGGTTCTATGAAAATAGGGGGATTAACCATGTTGAAGTTGATGAAAGATCAACTCCATAGCTACATGCAAACACCTGTCACAAAAACTATGGAGATTGGAATTCCCAAATCCACAGATGAGACATTCTTGATAAGCAAAAAGATAATTTGCTATAATAAAAAATAAATGAATGAATTACAAAAAGATCAATTCTTATAAAAGGAGATCAAAATACTAACAAGTAAAACCTAGGTTGCATGATAATAATTAATAAAAGAATTAATTGTTATATGCCTAAAGTTTATCTTAAGTAAACCAAAGATAATAAATGACTTAATAATTAAATCAATATGATTTAATTAATAAGAAAATACTTTATTACTCTAACAATTTAGTATTCCATAAAAACATGTGTTGTGATTTTAAGTTCATTAAGTGAAGCTCTCATGATTTGGAAGACACTTTGAATAGTAAGAAAGATAAGGCTATAAGGTTGCAATTTCTATGATAAAGACAACAAGGGCTTATAAACTTAAAGAACATGTAAAGAGGCTTCAGGATCTATCCAAGGTTTCTCATAATTATCCCTCTATTAGTTTCAAATAAATGGGACACAAAAATAGTATCATTTCTAATATGGAGGTGAGTATTTTGTTGGTGCTCCAAACAAAGATATTCTTTCAGGTTGTGCTACCAATTTGCAGACAAAAGATAAGGGAATTACTCGAGTACATAGTGTTGTTAAGAAGGTCTAAGTATTCATGAGGATGTTCTTAGAAAAAAATGTTGAACTAGTTTAGTCTCTATATTTTTTGGGGGATTTTAGTCTTCCATTTTGACTCCTTTTGTTTGTCTATGTGTTAGCGTGTGTTTTGTTGCTATTTGTAGATTGTGTCATTCTTGATACTTTATCTTTTGGCTACTGGGTTTTTTGTTCCCATAAAATCATATTACTATTGATTAAAAGCTTTCATGGGACCATATTGTTCAAATTAAGTTTTCTTTTTAAATACACCTACTCTAATTAAGAGTCTAGGTTTAATTATGGTAACTAGGCAAAAAACCATACCTAAGATAGTTATGAATTGAGATGATTTATTTAAATGTTAAAAAGGAATACACAGGAAATTTATATTAATAGAAAATAATTGAAAATAAATGTTAGTAATGACACAAATTTGAAAATAGGACATGGAAGACTAATAAAAAACCCATTTCTTGCAATGTTCTTGTAAGTTTACATGTTTATTTAATTTTTCTTATTTATTTAACATTTTGAATGAATAGAGTATGAGTTCTAAAGGTTCCTCAATCCATTTGAATGATATTTTGAATCAAAGCATTTTGGTTTATATAACAGTGTTGGTAGGCCTAGGAATTTACCTTATTTTTAACAGTTTGAGGTTCTCAAGAAGGATG